>OY856397.1:3827500-4427500 GCA_963693495.1 Malacosoma neustria
AGCACTGATGGTATGGGTGACATACTACATACATATGTAATAGGGTGGTTAACAATTTGTAAAACTTATATTATGTAATGGTCGATTTTTTTTTATTGCGTAGGACAGCAGACAGGCTGACAGCCCGCTTATAATTTAGCAGATACCGTCGCCTATAGGTGTTTGCAACGCCAGGGCATCGCGAACACGCTGCTGTCCCATAAGGGTACAGGAACTTGGGCCACTAATGCCGGAACACAACACAAGGTTATTATGGCGGCATACTTAAGACCAAAGGTGGTCGCCATCCAGACGGGCTTGAGGCCCTACCACGTAGCTAGGGTGGGTTGTTTTGTCGCCTTTTACGACAGGCCGACCCCGGCCACAGAGGTTAGTATTCTTTCTCCGCCCCTGCACGGATAATCGATACAGCAAATGCATGAGAAAATCGCAACACCAAAACTCTTCGCAGACAGGGCTGACACTCTCCGGATTAAACGCGTTCCACACCTTCCGATCCTATGCAGTTTGTCGGAATTCCTAAATCGGATTCCTTCTCTATATACTTTACGATTTGTGTTTTAAAAACAGATCGGTTTCTAGTGGTGATTCAGTGCAGACGTGTTTCACATGGCTTCTACGTTGTCTAAACTACAGAAAATTGCAATAGGAGTAGCAATATCAAATGTCGTTGTGGATAAATGAAAACAGAGGAAAAAGAGAAGCTTTGGCTGGCTTTGGGCTGAAGAAATTTATTTTCAGTTTTTTTTTTCATCTCAGCTAATGTTGCATTTTTACAAACATTTTTGTAGATTTTTAAAAGTCATGGGACTTAATTTTCAAATCTCTGTTTGAGTAATCTGGCGCCGAAGTATCCCATAAGCACCTGCATTCTTTGTAACACTCTAAAAATAATACAAAATACTCGCGGTCTGACACCGAATCGCTTTCTTCGTCCGACATTTCAAAGCGCGCAAGTACACGTCTAGACTGGGTTGACTGACTGACGTTTTATCGGACGAATGTTCTATACACCTTTCGATTTAGGATCCGATTTCAGGAAAAGGATGGTCGGAACATCCGAGTTTCCGATTTTGTAATAATATTAATAAAATTAGGATCTATACATTGTTCGATTCCATCCGATAATTAGGATCGGATCGAATAGGATAGGAAGGTGTGTATCGTGCTTTACAACTATGCATCTATTAAACGACTCCTGTAATCGGGGTGCGCGCGATGAGGCATCGCACGCAGTGCAGCCAAATCGTGCGTAAAATAAACCCTCGCTTTACAGCGGGTACACATTGAGCGCTTTGAAACGCGCGATTTACTAACGCGCGTTTTGATATCCAAAGTTCTTATTGGAGTTTACACATGCAAACGCGCGCTCTCAGAATTTCGTTGGAACGCGCGTTGCGCGGACGTCAGCTGCGCGCTTGTAGATACATGCGCCGCCATTTTGCTGTACATTTGATCGCGCGCTTTCGTGTAGGTAGGGTGCACGTGTATTATGGAGATCGAACACTGCGATACAGGTTTATTTATAGATGAAATCCAAAAGCGTCCAGCTATATGGGACATGCAAAATCCAGATTATAAAAATAAAATATTAAAAAAACGCAATTGGGAGGAAATAGTAGAAATTTTCCGAACTGAGCTAGTAGTATGAACAATTGAACACCTTGGTAACGCTCATTAAACGCCGTGCTAAGCGCGCTGTATGTATGCTACACGCGCGCGCCTCACGCAACATGTAACGACCAACCGGTATATCGAGAAGCATAAGAGCGAGTACACATTAGGCGTTCGGCGGGGGATGAAACCCAGAGTGAGCCCGCTCCACTTAGGCCACGAGATCGACGGGCCAGTTTATCCGTAGACCCAGGCGGTAGGAGAACATGGAGGTTTTTTAGTAGGCAGTGGACATCACAATATATAACTAAGATTGTTGAGGTATAGAGCTTATTAAACGTTTATGAGACTTAAATTCATTTTGTAACTGGAGATTTTGTCTCAATATTATTTAATAACAATATTATTTGAATTATTGTTAGTGGTACTGTTAGCGAGACATGGAAAAGATGTTTCAGACCTAGTTTCGCACTCAACGTCTTAATACAAATCCAAAAATTTATTCGACGACCTCCGTGTCGTAACGGCTAACACACGGACTCTCGCAGAGGTCACGGGTTCGATTCCCGTGTCGTGTCTGGGTGTATACACATTTCTTTACAAAATAAAAGTATATACACATAAAGTATATTAAGTATATCAGTTGTCACAACACAAGCGCTATATACTTTGGGACTAAATGGCGTTGTGTGAATTGTCTTTATTATATAATTATTCTAAGGCTGATACCCGCGATTTCATACGCATGTACACTACACCGCTTGCCTCACTTCTCCGCGGCAACAAAACACATCAAATCGTTGTTTCTTAAAACTTTAATAACTTTTAATTAAATGAAGATATCGAAACAATTTTTCTTTTAGATAAGGACAGGTGTCTAAGAAATAAAACTTAGAAAATTTAATTCAAATTTATCCAGTATTTTTGGGCGGGATGCGCGACCTCGTTTTATTTATGGATAGATTATAATTTCCTAAAAAAAAGAATGTAGGAAAGAAACCACTTAATTGCTGCGTCGAATAAGTTAGCAATGAAAATAACTAAAGCTCATTTGATGAATAATTTTCTTTATAGAACATGAGTTATCAGACGTATCGTGGTTCGGTATTGGGTAGTGACATGCGACCGTGTTATTGTGTGTTGTCACGACACAGTAAACGGTTGATTTGTGTATGCCAAACGAAGGTAGAAACAAATTATTTTTGCGGTCAGAGATGACGCTGTGTGGATGCTCTTGCTTCTAGGATTAGATCAGAACTGAAGATCGCTTGGGTAAGTGGTAGACAGGTAATATACAATTGTTCTCCGTGCAGGGTGGAGTAAGAATACTGACCCCCTCTCCCCTGGCCGCAGTCAGAGACGGCCTGTCGTAAAAGGCCACAAAACAACCCAGCTAGGTGGTGGTATAAGTCCGTCTGGATGATAACCAGTGTGTTTCAGCTTAAGTGATCCAGGTTCCAGATCCCCTAAGCCTCTGCTTAGGGGGCTGCCCTCTGGCAGCGTTAACGATACCCTCTGGCGTCGCAAACATCCATAGATGCCGGTAACTGTTTTCTATTAAGTGGGCTGCCAGCATGTTTACACACACAGCAATAAATAAAATACTTACATACTTTTGTAAATCAATACATATGCTCTGACTCAGGACGGGCAGAGCAAAAATAACATTATTACAAACAAACACAAAACTCCAAATATATTGATTTGAAAATAATAATGAGTGATACACACATTGAAGGAAAAAGTATTTCTTTACGAAGTTGCTATGTAACGAAACTTCGCCGGTATTTTTAGAAGTAATATGTAATTTCTTATATTATTATATTTTAATGATACAGTATGCCGTTATATTGGATACAAACCAGTGTAAATATAATATTTATAAATTCAATCCAAAATAATTTTCAGTTTTGTTGGGAAAGTCGCTACACGAGAGGCACTGCTAACACACTGCCACGTAGGAGAACTGGAATTTGGAAACTTATGGTGAACGCATACTTGTCCGAGCCGAACGCGCCGAACGAGTCGAACGAAACGAATTTTAGAATTATGTATATGAAATCTCATGAAATCTCGCACACTTGCCCGCGTCGAAACGTCCGTATCATTCATATACAGAATTCTAAAATTCGTTTCGTTCGGCGCGTTCGGCTCGGACAAGTGTGCATTCACCATTAGAGTCTATTTAGAGACTTGAGGTTGTCATCCAGATATGCTAGAACCATTACTTAGCGATGGTTGTTTTGTCGCCTTTAATGACAGGCCGCCCCCAGTTGCAGGGGTCAATATTCTATAGTGGTATATTTAACCATGGCTGGTTTCCATTCATACGGGCTGGGTCCACCACCTTGCTAGAGTTGTTTGCTCGCCTTTTACAAAAAATCACCCCAAGTCACAACAGTAAGTACTGTTACTCTACCCCTGAACGGAGAAAAGTAGAGAAGTAAAAAGAAGTTGTGATAAATAAGTTGGAAAGCGCACCTAGAGTTGCAAGCGGTACAACATTCATGATACAGCTCAGATGATAAATGACAGTTGAATGCGATCACTTGTAATGGATAAGTTATTAAGAAATCGAAATCAAGAATATTTTGATCAAAATCAATATCAATAGAGCTAATAAATCATCAGCAGCTGTCAAATATAAGAATTTTAGGTGTGTCAGTTTGACAATTCATAAATTGTAAACAACATTGGCAATATCCGTTTGTGAACCATAACAAATAATTTAAAAAAACGTTTGACATTATCGAGTCTCTAATTAATACGCTAGGGATGACGCTGTTATCAATTTATTAGATTAAAATATCAAATATAAATTGATTTTTTGACAATCGATTTAAGTTATCATTGTAATGTTATTTTACAATATATATTATCAAATTTACAAGTATCCTGCGGCAATTCACTAGGAATAAATTCTAAGGTCCGAACTTAGAATAAATTTCAAGTGTTATGTGTGTGTGTCGCCGAGCGTAAGCACGTAATCGTCATGCCTGTGTGAATCGGTTTAGTGCTTCACTTTTGACACAGCGCTTGTATGTAGACTATCTTTCTATGTGTTCTAATTTCTAATTATTCTAAGAGTCTGAGAGTAATCAACAGAGGACTTGCGTTACGGGGACTAGACGACTAGTACAATAATGATAGTAAACCTATTTATTCCTTACAAAAATATTTTTATTGGTCCTTTTATTTCGTAAAATTTTAGGTCCTTTTATTTTGTAAGGGTTCTTTCTGGGAAACGGCCATCATTTTTCCACTATTTTCTATTTTTGAATACTTCCATCCAATTTGGGCCTGCACTCTGCATTATATCGTCGACCCATCTCTATAGGTCGACCCATCCATTTAACCTAATGATGTAGTCCAGTTTGTGATTTTTCTTGTCCACCTTTATTTTTTTTTATTGCGTAGGATAGCAGACAGGCTGACAGCCTGCTTAGAATTTAGCAGTTACCGTCGCCTATAGGTGTTTGCAACGCCAGTGGCATCGCGAACACGCTGCTGTCCCATAAGGGTACAGGAACTTGGGTCACTAATGCCGGAACACAACACAAGGTCATTATGGCGACATACTTAAGACCAAAGGTGGTCGCCATCCAGACGGGCTTGAGGCCCTACCACATAGCTAGGGTGGGTTATTTTGTCGCCTTTTACGACAGGCCGACCCCGGCAACAGAGGTTAGTATTCTTTCTCCGCCCCTGCACGGATAGCAACCTATAGTCGGATAGCCGTACTATATGTTTTTTTTTTTATTGCGTAGGACAGCAGACAGGCTGACAGCTCGCTTAGAATTTAGCAGTTACCGTCGCCTATAGGTGTTTGCAACGCCAGTGGCATCGCGAACACGCTGCTGTCCCATAAGGGTACAGGAACTTGGGTCACTAATGCCGGAACACAACACAAGGTTATTATGGCGACATACTTAAGACCAAAGGTGGTCGCCATCCAGACGGGCTTGAGGCCCTACCACGTAGCTAGGGTGGGTTGTTTTGTCGCCTTTTACGACAGGCCGACCCCGGCCACAGAGGTTAGTATTCTTTCTCCGCCCCTGCACGGATAATATGTCCCTGCTTACTTCTATTTCAACGGTTGAAATTGTTTGAAACGTCTATGAATTTGTATTTTTGTCTTATAGAAATATTTTTCACTTTGAACTTTAAATTTATTTTTAGTATGCTTCTCTCCATTGTACGCTGACTACAGACAACAGCTATACTACTTTTATAATTTTATTTCGTAAACAAATACATATTACAAGCACCCAGATTCGGAACCTCCACAGGTATTCTGACAAACAAAAGTTGTTGCACTGCGGAGGTGGTCAAAGATATAGTGAAGTTATTATCCAGATATGTTTTTTTTATTGGTGAGGAACTGCAGACCGGCTAAACGTCCATTAAATAGTAAGCAGTTATCATCGCCTATAGCTGTCCTTTAGGGGTACAGGAACCTGGGTTACTAATGCCAGAATACAGCACAAGGCTATTACGGCGACATATTATAGAACAAGGGTGGTTGCCAGGCGGGCTTTGAGCCGTACCTCGAGGGTTAGCATTCTTACTCCGCCCTTACACGGAGAAAATAAATAATCGGTAAAAAAATCGATGATTTTGTAAATATTCCCATCCCTAACCATCGTTTCATTTAAATTGGGTCGATAAGAGTTTGGAAATTTCACAGCCATACATACATAAACATTATATTATATAGTTTTGATGTTTATAAATATATGTATGTAAATTGGTTTACATAATATAACAACTTGCATAAATTTATGAACAGTAAAATTACATTGATCTAAACGTAATGGATTCACTTAAATCAGTCTTATTAGAAAACATAGTTTACAAACATTCTAAAGAAAAATTTATGATTTCAAACGTTTCAAACGATAAACTGACAAGTTTATTTCGTTTTATACGGGCTTTGTGTTGTATGTTTAATGTATAAAACTACACCCGTGAGAAGCTGGGACGGGCACACAATGATTTATTCATAAATAAATAAATAAGAATATAGCTACCTAAGGGATCGTAAAAGGCGACGATTAGGCTTCTCCCTTACGAGGTTGGGAGGTTCTATGGCAGTCCTGTAAAAACAATTTAAGCTCAGGACGACCTCCGTAAGGGTACGTATAGGGTAGGTAAAGTGGTACCACAATCGAAGTAATAGGAGTAGCAGTATCGAATTCCTCGATCACCTGCAGTGCTTAGGCTTTATCTCTAGCCTAGTGCAACATAATTACCACGTACCGATGGTGAAGGAATACACGCGTACCCAGATCACCGATATATGTAACTTGATAATTCGTGTTGGATAAGCGTTACAGGCATACTGTTCGTACCTCTAAAGGGACATCAAAGCCCAGACGTGGAGCATTACGGACTATTATTATATACATTAAGTATATTCGGACAGACGGTCTATTTTGGTAAATGTCAACATCATCCACGTACGTTTTCAACTCCGCGGGTTTTTTGTACAGACATGAGACAGGGCCTATATAGGTACCATATTGGACCCATATAGTACCTCTGTTTGTAGTGACATAGAGCAATACAAAATCGATAATTTATGGAAACATAAACAAGTTTATCCATTATAATTACATTATAATTAAAATACTATTTCTGTTAAGTTTAGGAGTGATAAGGTCAAAATTATGCCGCCATATTTGTTTTTGTTTTATCTTATCTCAGGAACCTATTTGTTAATACTAAGCCAAACCAGGATTAAGCCGATGTGGCTATTTTCGCTTAACCATCCTCCAAAACTCTTTTTACCCGGGGAAGCTAAACCATAACCGCGTTAGAATTCCGGGAGTGATGAAGCTGCTGACACCATTCTCTAAGCAAAGGATAGTTATTCTCGCCTACTCGAAACCCCGCTCATCGAAATGAGCCTTTATGGGCACAGGATAGCAAAGCATAACCTGTAGTAGCCGCCACGACTTACTGACATATACCCCGATGGCCAGCTTAACCTAATTTTCCGTGCAGGAGTGAAATAAGACAACCCCTTCAGCCGGGGTCAGCCAGTCGTAAAAGGCAAACAACTCTAGCTAGGTGGTAGGGCTCCAAGCCCATCTGGTTACCCCACCCTGGTCTCTAAATTATCGCCATAATAGAAACCAGAGAGCCGCAGCATTTAGTCCATATCATCCACACCCACACTCACCAGGGTCTTCGAGGCCCCAGGCTCCTACGCTAATCCGGATTAGATTTTATGTTATATATAAGCGTGATGCTCCGCCGCTCACATAAGCGTGCTCCAGCGGCTAACTCCACGCCAGCGCCCCCCGAGTTTGTGCGGGTTAAAAAGGTTTGCTTCGACACCAACCTCCCCTGCACAGGGGATAGAAGAACCTAAACTGACTTGTTTTTCGCTATAAGTGAACCAAGTACCATTTACGCGGCAGCGTGTGGCCCTGGCGTTGCCCTGGTGTATGCTGCAGCAATAAAAAAACATGAACTTCATGTGAGAGAGAGACAGGTGAATTACCAAAAAATTAAGATAAAATGAATCTAACATCCAACAATAAATTTCCATCAAAAAATCATCGGCCATTTTGAATGAATAAAGGTTTTCCGCTATCCGGAATTAAATTCCGATTACACACGAGCCGCTTCCAAAACAATACACAGTCACGTCGGTAAACATCGCCAGAATGCCAATAAGGGAGGGCCTGACACGCAAATTGATTTCACCTCACACCTTAAACTTATTTTTGTCTATGTATCAAGATTCCGTGTGATTTGTTTTAAAACATGCTAGTTGATCCGTAATGAGATTTAAAATATATCGAGTCAACTAGCTGACCCGGAAAACGTTCTGCCACATAAGAAAAAAAGCCTTTGTTCTTCTCTAAGGTCCATTGTATCTCTATACCGAAATTTATCAAAATTGATTCAGCGGATTAGGCGTAAAAATGTAACAGACAGATACACAGAGTGTTACTTTAATTTTCATAATATTAGTATGGATTCACACATCGCCATCTAGTGAGCACTTCTGATATGTGTACTAGATAACTAATATACTGTTTATATACTTTTTTTGTAAATAGATACGTATCACACCCGGGATTGGGAACAATGGAAACCGTGACCAATCGGTCACATCACATCGCATCCTATCCGATGTGCTGAAGCCGATGAGCCATGGAGGTGTGTCGATCATATATTTATTTATCTTCTTTATTATCGAGATAGTTACTCCCGAAATCAAGATTTTGGAGCCTGGGGTTCGCTGTTCAATACAATTCTTCTCAGTGAGGTCGTCTCCTTTTCTTGATCAAGAAGGCCCAAGAAAAAAACATGTAGCTAAATTTGTATTTTCTTGCCGGCTAGATGCAAATATTAGTAGTCAAACCAATATATGACATATAACCATATAATATAACTTTAATATAATTCACTTAAAAACAATATCCGGATGACCGAGCTTTGCTCGGTATTTTTTTTTATAAATTGTGTTTTTTTGAAATTAACAATTGATTTTCTGAGTCTAACCTCAAAGCAAACACTCATTGTTGTTACTTAACAACGCCATCTGCTGGAATAGCTTTAGTGTGGTGTCGTTAAAGCAATTTAAAAAAAATAGTATTATTATTCGCCGATAGATGTCAGGAAGAGTCATTTTTCAGTTTAAATTATTCGCCGATAGATGTCAGGAAAAGTCACATTAAAAAAAAATAGTATTATTATTCGCCGATAGATGTCAGGAAGAGTCATTTTTCAGTTTAAATTGGGACGACTCAAACGCCACCTTTTGACATTTTCTAGAAATGATTCCTAGCTAGATCGATTTATCGCCCCCGAACCCCCCCTATACTAAATTTCATGAAAATTGTTGGAGCCGATTCCGAGATTCAAATTATATAAGTATATATATATATAAGATCAGGCGTTATTTTCTTATTGTAGCAAAACACAATGTGATTCATCTAAAACAGAGAATCGACAATTAAATGTTCATGCTACACTATTTTTATTGAATACTTTAAACTTGATTATTTTTATTTAAACTTGAATTAAAGCTAATTCACAAACTGTAATTGTTTTTAAACAAATATTAGACTATTCTAGAACCTAATAGTAGTATGGTTTTCCTCGAGGAGAGCGGCAATGGAATTCATGCATAGGTACTCTTATGTCGATGTCAGTGTAAACACAAAGCTTACATATATACAAGAATTGCTCGTTTAAAGATATAGGATAAGTTGTTTCTTATAAAATTATACATCAGAATGTAAACTTTTTGCACATATCAGATATTAGTTTGGAGGTCTTAGTGGGGCTTGTTAATTAAAGGTTCAAAATAAAAGCGTAGATGTGAACAGCACACAGGTTCACGACCCACTGAACAGTAAGCAGTTACTATCGCCTATAGATGTTTGCGACGCCAGGGACTTCGTGAACAAGCTGCTATGAGGACGTATAGGGGAACTAGATACAGGGTCACCAATGTCGGAATACAACACAAGGTTTTAATGGCGTTATATTAAGAGACGCATTGTGCGCAAGCATGTGTCTGCATTCAACAACGGAATGCAGGACCAAGAGCATTTGAAGACGCTCGGCACTGCGAATTTCCTATTTAGAAGCCCTCGTGACGTAGTTGTCGAATGTGAATTGTGCTCAAGTCGAGGACCCGACAAAAGTGCGACCCTGCACACCCAAACCGACACTCGGATGTTGTTTACTCAAGAAGAAACCAATAAGTGTCACTTGAGAATATATTAGATGATTGACAACGAAATTTTTCGTGTCCTACTTTCAATGTAAAACGAGAAAAATAATTTAAATAATAAGGCTGACAGATTTTTCCCCAAAAAGGGGTTAACGTCAGCAGGCGGCCGGTTGTAAAAACTAAGCCACAACTATTACAACATGTAACATGTTGTGCCGACCCAATATAATGTGGGATAAGAGCATGAGGAAGAAGATTAAAAGACCAGGGGTTGCCATCCATCCGACCTTGGAGCCCTACCACCTTGTTGTTAGCTTGTTGTTAGAAGTTTTTAGGATGTTTTATCGCCATTTACTTACGCCCCCGGCCGCAGGTTTACAGTATTCTTACTCCCCCTGCATGGAGAACAATTCGATAAAGAGATAATATTTGTTTTTAAAGTCATTTATGGATTTCATTACCGTTTGTCAATTTTTCCTTTGTTAGGTGCCGAAACGAAACGCCGTCTGATCGGATCAGAGCCAACGTGGGTGGGCAATAAAACTAGCTCAGTTTATGTGTTCCTGGTAATCATTGTTTACAAGCCATATTATCTACTTTAGTACCATTTTATATCAACTAGCTGAGATCCCTAACTTCGTTCGTGTGCGTATTTTTTCAGGGTATAACCTATTTTCCACAATTTTCCGTTTCATTTCTGTAGGAAAGCAGACAGGTTGACGGTCCACTTATAATTTTGCAGTTGCCCTCGCATATGGGTGTTTGCAACGCCAGTGGCATCGCGAACACGCTGCTGTCCCATAAGGGTACAGGAACTTGGGTCACTAATGCCGGAACACAACACAAGGTTATTATGGCGGCATACTTAAGACCAAAGGTGGTCGCCATCCAGACGGGCTTGACGCCCTACTACGTAGCTAAGGTGGGTTGTTTTGTCGCCTTTTACGACAGACCGACCCCGGCCGCAGAGGTTAGTATTCTTTCTCCACCCCTGCACGGATAATTTTTTCAGGGTACCTATTTGCCATATTTTTCCCGTTTTTTTTTTTGTAGGAAAACAGACAGGTTGACGGTCCACTTAGAATTTAGCATTTGCCGTCGCTTATGGGTGTCTGCAGTACCAGAGGCATCGCTAACACGCTGCTATTCGCGTAGTGGTACTGGAATCTGGTCACTTATACCGAAACACAACACAAGGTTATTATGGCGATATATTTAAATACCAAGTGGGATTGGAGCCCTACCAGCTGCTTGGGTTGTTTAGTCGCCTTTTACGACAGGCCGCCCAGGCCGCAGAGATCGGTATTCTTCCTCCGCTCCTGCACGGATAAAAAGCTGATCAGCCATTTTGATGTGATAGTATAACAATCTTTCTCTATCTATTCAATTATACATACAACCTTTGACATTTGTAATAATAAAATTAAATTTGTTATATTAATATTGAAAACATGTTTAGAAAGGCAGATATTGTGTGTACACACATAATTGTACAATCCCAGAGTCTTGTAGCATAGCAACTGTGTTATGTTATTAGACAACTAAACATATCGACGCTTGAAACTCAATGTCGCTTATGCTACTGGCACGCTATGATGGCCGTTTTGACATTTGTACACTCCATGAAATTTCGTATTAATTAGTAATTACATTTGAAGGAGCAAATTACTGTTCTTTATTGTCAATAGCGACGTGCAGTTATTGACAATAAAGAACAGCAATTTGCTCTTTCAAATGTAATTACTAATTAATACCAAACTTCATGAGTGGACAAACGTCAAAACGGCCATCATAGCGTGCCGGTATAGTAGTAAAGGTACCTTGAGTGACCACGGCATTGAGTGAACTTTCCAAGATTTGAAGCTCAGATACATAATTAGAAGAAGTAAATTATAACTCACCTAATTGTTGGATTGAAATGTTTTTTTTTCTGTTGGATCATTTCAATCCAACAATTCGATGAGTTATAATATTTTTTATTTAAATATTTGAAATTTAAATCACTTCCTTCGAAAATTTACTTAATGCCCCTTAGTAAAGGTTGCCTTTCATGCGTCAATATATACTTTTATTTTGTATTTTTTTTTCTATAACTGTAGAACAGCAGACAGGCTGACGGCCCGCTTAGAATTTAGCAGTTGCCGTCGCCTATGGGTGTTTGCAACGCCAGTGACATCGCGAACACGCTGCTGTCCCATAAGGGTACAGGTCACTAATGCCAGAACACAACGCAAGGTTATTATAGCGGCATACTTAAGACCAAAGGTGGTCGCCATCCAGACGGGCTTGAGGCTCTACCAAGTAGCTAGGGTCGGTTGTTTTGTCGCCTTTTACGATAGGCCGACCCCAGCCGCAGAGGTTAGTATTCTTTCTCCACCCCTGCACGGATAAACATAAACAACCAAACGCAGGACGGGAATCGAGCCTGTGACCTCCGTCGACGTATCCACGTGTATTACGCTGATACGGTCCTCAAATGTTTAAATGGATTGCATCCCAAAGTTACCTACATCTTGCCAAAATAGTGGTACTTATGAAATATAGCACGTCACATTCATAAAGTATTTCCAAAACCTTAAAAATAACAATACCTGAAAACAATTTTAAATTCAATTACAAGTTTTCACATTTGTCTATAGGTAAAGGATAAAGCCTTTATGCCTTCAACAAAACTCTTTTATATACTAACGCTTAAACGTCTTTAAGTTTACTTATTTGTTATTGAACACGCAACAATAACTTCTTTTGAAACTTATAAGACTTGTAAAAGTATAGTACCAATTCATAAATATTGCCTTTTGTACACAAAAATGTAGTGAATATTACCATATTATTATAGACTTATTAAACAAGCTTTTATTAGCTTCATACGTATGTTAGTATATGCCTATAGTGTGTAACGGAAACTTTAAAACATGATTTTGACCCCCTTCAAAACGTCGGATTAACTCGAAATTTGGCATACTTATCAAATATCAATGAAAATTCAATATTTTAAACAGTTAGACCCGTTATCCTTACTAGGATAATCAGAATTAGCGATTTTGGTTTTCCTACAGTGGTAGTATCTACGCCAAGACCAAAAAGGGAAACTACCAGGCGCGCCTATCACCTATTTCTTGGATAAGTTACTGACTTTAAATAAGATGAAATTTTAGGAGGGAGCCCGAGAACCGGCTATCTCATCAAGGGAGGCAGCAGGCGCCCAAATTGTTCATTTCTGGGATAAGTTACCGACTTAGAATAAACCAATGCCTTCCCGATTTTATTGAAAATAAAGCTCTCTATAAAAATAAACTTTTGTAAAGGAATTCGAAGGTTTATTCAAATACGCGTGTCCAATGTCAAGAGAGGGAGAGAGAACAAAGTCAATTTTTACCACGCTTTTATGACTTTTATGTATATGTAACGGAATTTTCGGGCTGAAATTTGACCCCACTTTGAAAGATCAAATAAAATTCAATTTTTGTACACTTGTTGTTAATAATTTTTTCCCATAGTCCTTTTCAGGATCATCAGGATTAACGATTTCTTTTCCTTGTACCGGAAGGTAGTGTTTAATTAATAAAACTGCCGGAAGATGGTGTTAAATTAATAATTAATCTGTCGGAAAATGCCGCTAAATTAATTTAAACATTTAACGATTGGTAATTGATAAGAAATAAATTATAGTTCAAAAAAATTTAACATTTTTTAAATATTTAAACATTTACAGGCTTTTAAAATTAATCAAACTAAAAAGTAAAAAATAATTCTTAATAATATATGAATAAGAATAAAATTACCGACGAGAAAATTAGTTTCACTTTTCTAATTTTTTTAACTCCTAGTCATTTATAGTTCTGGATCCGCGGTTCATTTTTGCACTTGATTACTATCAAGCTAATTTTCCGTGAGTAGCTTCATTTTGATGAGACGCCCAACAATTTCCTGTACGAAAACTCTCGACAGTGGTAGCTGACAGAGGTAGCAAGCATAAAATATGTTGATTACTTTTCTTTGTAGGATATTGTTTTATTTGGGCAGAGAACATATTAACCTATTATATAATATTTTTGTCCTACAGTTAGTAATGAGAAAAATAGTCTTGTGCTATTTACAATTTCTAAGCTTAGGACCGGGATAATGTATCACGCAATTTGTAGGACAATATGACTGTTAAATTACCTATATAAATATTAACTAAGTAAAAAAAATCAGCTGATTAGTAATCATTTTTGATGACTTCGTTATCGATACATGTTGAAAGGAGGGGACTCTTTGATCCAACGATACATTTTGTAGGACAAATATTTTTTTGAATAATTTAGATAATTATCATCAGATTTAACAAAAAAGACCCAATTAGTAATAAATTTTTGAGAATCATCCAATCGACATATTTTATTCTTGCTACCTCTGTTAGCTACCACAATCGAGAATTTTCGCACAGGAAACTGTTGGGCGTCTCATCGAAATTAAGCTACTCACGGAAAATTAGCTTGATTGTAATCAAATGTAAAAATGAACCGCGGATCCAGGACTATTATCAAAGTACGAGTATACATATCGTGGATATGCTGCCATTTTGAAATTGAATAATAACGCCATTTGAAAAACCAAAATATATTTCAATAAAAGTAATTTATTTGTTTTAGATTTAAATAACAACTGATCTACTTGTTTTAAATTACTATTGCTGGCTCCATCTGCAAAAAGCAGTATGTGACAGTAGCTAGTTTAAAAAAAACTAATTTTTAACTTGTATTGATATGGACATAATAAGACATACAGGTTATATTAAAAGTTATATTTGTTTGAAAGATCACTAAAAGTGGTTAGACGAAATATTAAAATTAATTACTGTAATGGGCAGTGAGCGAAGATTCAAAACACGAAGTTCTTGGGTACCAAATGTATTGCAACAATATACAGTACAAATACAAACTAGTAACTAGACTAAAGTAATCTGCCTGACACGGACGCAGGGCGCCTAAGTTACGTTGCGACACTTCTAACGACACAATACCGTCCCAGCAGGGGGTGGAAGCGGTCGTTCGGCGGAGACGTTACGTTAGCCATGAAGTCAAGAGTTTTCAAACTGACTGTCCCAACGTAGGTGAAAGCAGTATCTTTGCCTCTCTAGGGCCCTAAGTAGGCGAGCTTGACGGACGTCGCGAGGTACGGGAGTTTACTTGGCAGCCGGAGGAACTTGCCACCGCGATTTAGTCGTCGCCTAAAGCCATCTAGTGGCGGCGTGAGTAAAAACCGTGTTAAATTACTAATTTTATTAAAGTATATTTATTTTCCCTGAATGTAAGCTAGTATAATTATTATAACTAGTACAATTATATATTTATCTATCTATGGTGAAAATATTAATTGTATATACATAAGATTTAGTTTTTTGTCGCGTGTTGAGCATTAAACGTGTTTGCAATATGTTACGTATTATTTCTATTAAATACCCAATATTTATCAATTGTCTTCAATTATTATTCGTCAATTTCTGGATTCAGACCTTCCTAAGTCCACGCCACAAATCCCGGTGCTGTCCCTTTTTTTATCCCGCCCCAACTTTTAACCTTGTGCAGCTCATCGATTCATTGGGCCTATGGTCATCGTTCACTACGTATATATAATGAAACTAATTTATTTTTGTCAAAAAGAGTATATTGTGACCTCCGCACAAATTACAACGTATAAAGCTAAGCCTTTACCTTACGGAGGTCGTCAAATTTGGACATTAACAATGTTATTAACATTTTGGTGACCCTATGCGATGCTAAATTGCTTGAACATTAGCAGATGGTAGGCGAAACAATTTTCGTAAAGTATTATGTATATATGTATTATACTTACACTTAAAGTATACTTTAGGCGGGTTCGCCGCGTCGCAAACATCCATAGGCAACGGTAACTGTTTACTATTAAGTGGGCCGTCAGCCTGTCTACTGTTTCCCAGAAATAAAAAAACGTAATTGTTACAAAATTCGAATAGACAAATGTGCGGTAGATTTTGTAACCAGACCTGCCCTGTTTCGTAAAAATATAGCTGAATTTCCGTCCCCATTTCTAGATAGACCTATAATTATGTCCTAGGAATTCCAGTCTCAAATAGGGTAATTGTTTGTCTGAATTTGTTGGAGCATTTAAATTCTTTGTACCCTTTTTCGGAATTCATTACATTAGATAAATACTGCTAATATAGACAACTAAATAGAGTTTATTCCTTACCTTAGAGTTATTACCTCTGTAGCGCATTGGCTTTCGGAAGCCTGCGGGTTTGATTCCCATACCGGATGTGGGTGTATAATAAGACGTATTGATTTACAAAAGAAAAATATAACAGTTGTCTAATACCCATTTTATCCGTGCAGGGGCGGAGAAAGAATACTAACCTCTGCGGCCGGGGTCGGCCTGTCGTAAAAGGCGACTAAACAACCCACCCTAGCTACGTGGTAGGGCCTCAAGCCCGTCTGGATGGCGACCACCTTTGGTCTTAAGTATGCCGCCATAATAACCTTGTGTTGTGTTCCGGCATTAGTGACCCAAGTTCCTGTACCCTTATGGGACAGCAGCGTGTTCGCGATGCCACTGGTATTGCAAACATCCATAGGCGATGGTAACTGCTAAATTCTAAGCGGGCCGTTAGCCTGTCTGCTGTTCTACGCGATAAAAAAAAAATCCATAACAAAAGCGCTCTGTTATTAATTACTTTGGCACTAGATAGCGATTTTTGAATTATTACAGTACTAGTTGACCCGGCAAACGTTGTTCTGCCATATGAATTTTAAAAAGTAACCTATGTCCTTTTCCAACGTCCAATCTATAACTATACCGAAATTCATCAAAACAAACTCACTTTCGCATTCATAATATTAGTTAGGATATCTATTAATTTATTTGGTTTGTTACAGTTACTATATTACAAGAATAACTATATAAAAACATATATACTAGTTAATTACAATAAATATTATTCGTGCAGGGGCGGAGAAAGAATACTAACTTTTGCAGCCGGGTTCAGCCTGTCGTAAAAGGCGGCAAAACAACCCACCCTAGCAACGTGGTAGGGCCTCAAGCCCGTCTGGATGGCGACCACCTTTGGTCTTAAGTATGCCGCCATATTAAACTTGTGTTCCGGTATTAGTCACCCAAGTTCCTGTACCCTTATGGGACAGCAGCGTGTTCGCGATGCCACTGGCGTTACAAACACCCATAGGCGACGGTAACTACTAAATTCTAGGGCCGTCAGCCTATCTGCTATCCTACAGCAATAAAAAAAATTAATATCAATATTAGAAACATATAAACATTTTATATAGTTAATATAAAAACATAAACTAAATGTGACATACAATAACAGACACAACATGCATAAGGGAAATAAAATCTAGTTACCTAAGCGGTTAAGGTTACCTCTAAGCGGTTATCTCCAGTTTGAGTATAGTTTATTTAGACCAACTACACTACTATAAATATCCCATAGCGCCCCCTACTGGACTAAGGCCACCTCTTTGAGGGAACGGACAATATGCCATGCTTGTCCAAGGCAGATTGGCGGGTAACATACACCGGTGATTATTGGAATCCCAATCATAATATGCACAAAAGGCAACGAAGGGGTAGGATGAAAGGAGCTTCTGAGATGCAAATGTTGAGATGGATGAGCGAGACAGAGATAAAATTAAAAACGAATATATCAGGGGAAGCTTTAAAGTAGCGCCAGTCAGTGGCGGATTTGCCCTAAGGCCCAGGAGGCTCGGGCCTAGGGCGGCCGGAAATTAGGGTTGACCAATCGTGACACAAAATTCACTGATGATAACAAGAAATAACTCAAAGTACGTAAATATTCTAAAGGCTCGCGCACATTATGGTGGGTCGCACTACACCGCATCGTTTAACAATAATCTCCCTAAATCACTTATGTAAATATTATCTTGTATGAGAATAAACCTGTAATTAAGTAAATAAAACCATTTTAAATGTTTTATTTAAATGTGCAATTATCCCTGAAACCTCGAAAATATTACAAACTAGCAGATATTATAGTTAACTAAATTTCTGAATCGTTTTCGATAAAAGTTGGCAAAAAGTAAATTCATTATGTACGCAATATGATGGGTGCTGAGAAAGGGGTGGCTGGTATTACTATATGGCCTGGGGCTTAAGACTACAAATCCTCCACTGGCGCCAGTGATTAAGAAGCTGAAAAGTAATAGAATACCCTGCTATGCCCATATAATGCGAAGAGAAGACTGTTATGTGACAAGGAAATATAGGCCAAAAAATTAATGTTGCGATGACGACTAATTGAGGAGAGTGACGAAGAGCAAAAGAAGAAAAAAATTGCGTAAGCTGTGCATGCTATCGTTGGATAATTATCTACTATACCTTATTCATTATACCAAAAAATACTCGTAAAGAAAACGTAAAAAGGGTTTTCTAGATGTCGATTTTATAATAATCAAAGAAATATCTCCTATATTTTTATTTTTTTTATATTACTATTCCTTACTTTTAGAAAAAAAAAATATTTTTACAATTATAAATGATAAATAATAATGCATATAAAATTTACATATTTACAACATGAACTGTAATAACTAACTTACATTATAAAGAACATAAGAAGACAATGTTTCCAAATCTCTTACTGGTGTAATATACTGGTAATTATAAGTGTACTGTTCAACGTACTATTGTCGATTGAAAGGAGTGTTTTTAATACGGTTGGATTATACCCGCCATGTTGTTTTATTCTAGCTTTATTTGAGAAACATTGGTTTGTTTGTTTACATTTTATTTTTTGGTAAAGTGAATAGGGTATACATACTCTTACAAGAACGCTCGATAGCTATTCAATTACGAAACTCATCAAAATAAAAAAATCCAATCAGACTTGTAATTTAGGTCGAAAGATTTGACCGAATTATCCCTGGGGACCACCTGAGGTCTGATTGCTTAAACATTGCCATTTAGGTCTAAAATGTAGGCGTCCTAAATTAGAGCCTTGAATAGTTGAAAGTGGGTCGTTGGTGAGTTTTATTGTGATTTGTATTAAAAAGTATGAAAATAAATACATTTCCTGGGAAAATTCACACAACACCATCTAGTCCTAAAGCAAAGAACTTGTGTTATGGGTACTAGATAACTACTTTTTTAGCAGTTACCGTCACCTATGGGTGCTGCTATCGCATAACACAACACAAGTTTATTATGGGGGCATACTTAAGACCAAAGGTGGTCGCCATCCAGACGGCTTTGGCTTACCACGTAACTAGGGTGGGTTGTTTTGTCACCTTTTACGACAAGCCGGCCCCGGCCGCAGAGGTCAGTATTCTTTCTCCGCCCCTGCACGGATATATATACCGAAATAATTAGTATGTGTACGTGCGTTCTCTCAAGGACTGAATCCGCTAGTCTTCATGCAGATCAGGAGTATGGTCGCGATGGTGCATCAAAGGAACCCCATTTTTCTTACACGTGTATAAATTGTAATAAATAATACATTTCGTATCAAATTTCAGTTGAATGAAAATCGCATTTATATTAATAAAAACCATAAATCCAAACCATAAACATATAGTCAGAAATGAATGATATAAATGTTTATGTTTGTACCACTTTTAAGGTAAGGCAATTAATTGTCAACCGCAAGAATTGTCCGAAAGGTATTGTTAAATTATGGACTCTAAACATAGAAAACTGTACAGAAGTAGGGTATCATATTTTATGCACTCGAGATAAGAAATTTAGGTTGTTGTTAAATTGTTTGATAGATTAGATACTCTGATGATTTTATTTGGCTTTTACGGGAGTTGCCTTCTGACTTTCCGACTTCGTCAGGGAAAGCTGAATAATATGATTGATTATCTTCTGCCATATAAATTAGAAAGACTAATCTTTCTTTCATATTTTATCTAAAACGGTTACCTAGACATTTAAAAAGCTGTATACCAAGGCTTTTTGCAAACATGCAATTGACAAATATACCCAGACTAAATCACTACTGCATTTAAATATTAAGTTTCCCCTAGGGATCGAAATAAGCTTGTGAAGCGGCTGGCGCAGCTTTCTCCATAGAGGGGCGGAGTAACAATACTGATCGCTCTGGCCATGACAGGCCTGTCATAAAAGGCGATAAAATAATCCTAGCTAGGTGGTAGGAGTGCAATCCTTTCTGAACAGTAACCACTTGGTCTATATATATGCCGCCATAAAAACCTTGTGTTGTGCTCCGGCATTAGTGACCGCGGCCCCCCTAGCTTTGTTATCATCCATAGACGGTAACTGCTTTCTAGCGGACCGTCAACCTGTCTGCTATCCCATAGCAATAAAAATTGTAGTTAACTAACTAAAAACTAAGACACTTTTATAGGTAATCAAACTAAGTAGTAAAAAATAATTCAATGTCATTGTTCTAAAAGCGTGGGGAGCTTGATATCAATCGTTATAATTTTATTTTATGAGTTTCATTCCGAAATGCATAGTTTAAAAATTTTAACTTTTTAGTTTGATTAAATAAAATATAATTTATTTGCTGTCAATTCCCTATTGGTAAATGTTTTTATTAATTTAACGTCATTTTCCGGCTGTTTTTTTTTAAATTTAATACTATCTTCCGACAGTTTTTGTACTTAAGCGCTAGATGGCGTTTTGGCAGAATGAAAAGAAAGCGTGAATCCTGATTACCCTGATAAGGACTATGGGACAAAATTTGTGTATTGTCAACAGGACAAGTGTGCGAAATTTCGAATAATTCTGATCGGTCAGTGGGTAAAAATCGAGTCAGAATCAGTATAAAGCGTGTAAAAAAATAACTAATCCTGAGGATCCTTGTAAGGATATTGATACACACTATACAAATTATTGCATCGTCATCAGTTCTTAGTGTGCAAAGTTTCAAATCAATCCGTCGTTTCGAAAGAGGTGAAAATCACGTTCAAAGATTCCATTACATAGATAGCTAGCTCATGGATAGATAGCTTGGTGTCCACCAAGGTAACAAATGCTTGTTAAAATGCCACTAAACCAGCTCGTCGTTTAGAACTTTTGCGAGTACACACTCTGAAAATAAATTCATGTTCCAGAGCCTTGTTAGTGGTGTTTTAAGTTAGCATATTAGAATGACTTAGACTACCAATGTCTTGTATGATTCAAATTCAAACCTTCCAGTCTTCTTTCAAGCATCTAGTATAGCCAAGCTTATTAGAGCAAGGTAATAATAAACGTATGTTTTGAAGTGTCTTAATACAGAATTCTGTTACATAAATGCAAGGAAAATAACAAAATATGTATCAGTGAATCATTGAACAATTTTGAAGCAAATTTAGACAGTAAATAGGCAGATTACTGCAATTATTATTTACTTTCGCATTTTCGCAGCAAGTTAAAACCGTGAACCGTTGAAGATGCACGTTTTACGACTTTTCGTGCCGAAATGGAACAACGATGGACTATAATTATATAAAGAATGTTACTTCAACGGTCACATCTCCAATCCAGCGTCAATTGTTTTTTTTATCCGTGCAAGTTAAGAATTACTAACCTCTGAGGCCGGGGTCGGTCTGTCGTAAAAGGCGACAAAACAACCCTAGTTGCGTGGTAGGGTTCCTAGCCCACCTGGATGGCAATCACCCTTGGTCTATAAGTATGCATAATAACCTCGTGTTGTTTCGGCATTAGTGACCCAGGTTCCTGTATCCTTATGGGACAACAGCATGTTCGACGTACGGGCGACGGTAACTGCTTACTATTTAGTGAGCCGAAAGCTTGTCTACTGCTCCTCAGTAATAAAAAAAACTGGTTACATTATCTTAATTTTAAAAGCGGTTATTGATAGCCCAATTAGTAAGTACGCTAATATTATTATATTAAAAACTTCTGCGCGTGCGCCTAATAACGCCAAGAGTAGGTAAAAATACGCAATGTAAATGTACACTTTACTTTTATAATTTAGGTCTTCTATGACGGCCAGTATAGTCCGAAAGGTATATTGTTAAATTATGGACCCCCGGTAGCTATTGTTTGGGTAGGGTAAAGGCTTTATTAATGGCCAAAGCCTTTTTAGTGTTCTTTATGTTATATTTAATGTTTTAATTCTGTTATATAAATAATAGGGCATGCGTAGGCGCATATCCTGCTGGCTTTAAAGGAACCGGATAGCAATTATGTGGAACTCTTCTGGCAGCTCGAAAGCTAGACGTTGCATCCAAGTATACCTACTTAAAATGGCCACATTATCTGACCAGTTTGTTGAATAGAGATCAGGCAAATGAAATAAGTCGATTAATCTTATTTCGCTAGGTGGTAGTGCCCCAAGCCCGTCTAAATGGCAACCACCCCTGGTAAGTATAAGTAATAAGTATGCCGCCATAATAACCTTACGTTGTATTCCGTCATTATTGACCCAGATTCCAGTATCCCTATGTGGAGAGCAGCGTGTTCGCGGTGCCCCTGGTGTTGTAAACATCCATAGGTGACGGTAACTGCTCACTATTAAGTGAGCCGTCAGCCCGTCTACTGTAGCTCAGGGATAAAAAAATAGTAAGCGCGTCTACAGGAGTGCCTTGAGAAACTGTTACCTGCCTGTGATAGAACGGGGTTCAGTGTTTAATGAACCAGTTAAGGCTAGATGCTGACTCGTTCAATATCCGCACTCCCATAACGGTTTATTTAATGTATATAGAGGAAATACCGCAGAAAAAAACAATAAATCTGCTGCTTACATTTTCGTAAAGATTCGCTTCGATTATTCGTAAAGCCGACATGATTGACTTTTTGGGTTGGTGACCAAACGTTGAAGGCCAGCAGCGGCTGCAACGGCAAATTAATATTCCAATCGCTGCCCTATCTGTGGCCCTGACGTGAATCGCAAGATTTGATTATTTCTCAGCAACACTCACAGCTTGTTAGGATGAATTTTGAGACCCCTATACACTCGATACAAGTTACATGTAATGTAAGGTGGTGGTAGAGCTCTAAGACCGTCTGGATGGCAACCACCCCTGGTTTTTAAAGATGCCGCCATATTAACCTTGTGTTCTACACGGATAGCAGCATGCTAGTGATGCCTCAGGCGTTGTAAACACCCATAGGCGACGGTAACTGCTAAATTCTAATTGGGCCGTCCGGCTGTCTGCTGTCTTACAGCAATAAAAAAAATTAGGTACATCAAGTAATATTTGTAACAGTGCCATTATCATCTTCAAGCAAGAGCTTCTCACGCCGTTCACACCCCCTAGCCGTGAAGGCAGCATAGTGTGTTTGTACTGCATAGTATTTGTAGTGTATCGTTGCCTACTTTTACTGGTTTATTTTATAATGTTTACTTTTAAATCAAGTTAATGCATTTATGCTAATTAGATCTGATTTATTCACGTCTGTATGACTGTTTGTGTGTGTTCCCATTTCTCGGAATCGAATCAAATGGAAAATCTAATTTTGGACTTTATTTACATGTCAGTGCGGTATAATTGCTCCGCCTTTCTTCCGGGAACTTGGTCATAAACAATTTCACAAGTTGAAGGTAGTTTGTTTTATTTAAAGATATGTTTTATACTATTTACAGGTAATTGATAAAGAGTCCTGATTTGGCTAAGTTGAAGTTAGATTAAGTCAGATACTTCCGCCTCCTTCTGCAAGGCAGTCATGTCCGCGAAGGAGGCGGCGGAGAGGGAGAAGGAGCGCACTAAGCTTCCCTCCCGCTCATGCAGGGCCATTCGTCGCTGGAGGTTGGCGACAGACCTCCGGCCGCCGTAATGATCGGTCGCGGGCGCGGCCCCTAGCTCACACCTGTGTGAGGAAGATGCCGGGACTCGTCACCGCTTGGGATTGAAGAGGCCTGCAAACGCAGACCGGCGCCCGTCAGGGCCGCGGTCTGACTAACCCGTCATCTCAGCATTTGAGGCGTGTAAAAGAACACCAGTGGTTTTAGTAGGTATACCAGCGTCGTGCGTCCCCCAGCCTAGAGAAGGGGACGTACAGGCGCATTGCACGGGGAATACCACATTACCCCACCGCTCATTTTCACGCAGCGGGGTGTGCGTCATGGATTTCCACCTCTTATAAAAAAGTCACACTTCAGGCGACCTCAGATTGTCGAAACGAAGGTATGCTGAAGCGGTTTTAGTGATTTACCCACTACGTCCTCGAAAACGGGAAACCGAGGACGGTTGGAAAAGAAAAATTTAACAAAGAAAGGTAGAGCAGAACAAAATGGGACAAAAGTTATATTTGAAAAAAAAAATTAAAGAAAATAAAATACACTTCTTACTGCCCTTATACGTTGTACCTACCCCATTATATGGGGTAGATACAACGTATCCTCTCCTTCCTGTCTCCTATGTGAACTGTCATTTAAACATTCAGACCCTTGTTTGTCATTTTTTTTTTTTTTTTTTTTGGTCTCGGGGAAAAACCTCTCTTGACGGGTTCCCCCGGCCCGGGGGGACCGAGGGATATGTGGGACTCCGGGATTTTTCCGACTACCCACTAAAAAACCCCGTTGTTCTCCTATCGCCTACGCCCGGGCCCACGGATATATGGCCTGCCGATCTCGTGGCCCGGGCCGACCCTTGTTTGTCATATCATCTACACAATCTATCCTTCTTTTCAATGGTAGTTGACCACTTCTTGTTTTGTATCTACGAGAATATATTTATTTATTTATTCTTTATTGTACAAAAATTTACAGATTACATAATATATTTTAAAATAGTACATTGTACAAGTGGCGGCCTTATCGCTTGATGCGATCTCTTCCAGGCAACCTTGTGAGAATATACTCACATTTCTAGCAT
This sequence comes from Malacosoma neustria, assembly GCA_963693495.1. Taxonomy (NCBI): domain Eukaryota; kingdom Metazoa; phylum Arthropoda; class Insecta; order Lepidoptera; family Lasiocampidae; genus Malacosoma; species Malacosoma neustria. The sequence continues at coordinate 3,852,599 of OY856397.1, forward strand.
TTTCTTTGTTACATGTAATTCTTCGTTTCGCATTTTATCATCTTTGTCGTCGTTTGTCAATCAGAGGCTACTTTCAAATACCAACCCACCACCATTGAAACCACCCCTGGTTTTAAAATAATGACCTTGTGTTGAGTTCCGGTAAACTGGATACAAGTTCCTCTTCGGGGCCAGGCATGTTATGCCTCTGGTGTTGCAAACGTCTATTGGCGACGGTGAACGCCGGCTACCGGTGCCGTTTGCATATCTGCTGAAGTTCCATCAAACAAAATTTATTTATGGTCTTAAAATATTATTAGCAACTTATCTATAATAACTCATAAAATAATAATTTAATATGATAGCTATTCTCATTTAATGAAAATAATGATTATGTTTACGAGTGAAATAATCAAATAAATATATATCGTTATCGATAATATTTATCGATACATCGATACATTAAGATTTGTATAGTTTAAGAACTCGGTTTTATGTTTGTCGTAAAACAGTAATCTTGTTAAGGTTGTTATTGATGTTATAAATGATAACAAGAACGTATTTTTGTTTCTGATTGCTGTTTTGCTTTGATTTTGTTGGTACCTGGTATGGCCATATAATTCGAAGAGAATAATGCCATATAACAAGAAAAATGGTAGAAATGAGAGTGGATAGATGCAAAAGGAGAGGTAGACCAAAGAAAAGATGGATGGATTGCGTAAAAGATAATATGCCAAAAAAAAGATGGAATGTTCAAATGGCGAATAGAGAAGAGTGGTAGGACAGAGAAGAGTGGACATGTGCCGACCCCATATAGCTGGGATAAGGGTAGGAAGAAGATAGTCGCATCTTCGTCAGCCATTCATTACTTATACATTATTGACGTAGACCTAGTTTGCGCCACAAATCCTGGTCCCTTGATTTTCTCGTCAATCTCCGATCGGCAACCTCGCGCAGGTCATCGCATCATCAGGCTGGGGGGCATCTTCCATAGCCATATGATAACTACAAATAAGAGTGGATAGACACAAAAAGATAGGTACAAAAACGGATGGATTGTGTTATAGATGATATGGCGAAAAACGCATAACACGACTTCTAACTTAGGAGAATGGAAAGAGAACATGTTGTGACGACCTGATATAATAAGGAACAAGGGCAGGAAGAATATGTCGGTATAGCTAACGATATAGCAATAGCGGTAGATTAAAATGCAATAATTTGATTGCGTCTGTGATGTCAAATAATATAAATGTTGATAGTGCTAGGCAAAATAGAGGGGAAAAGGCCCAGAGGACGCTTTAATTTGATCCGACCATCGGGTTGGTACCCGATGGTCGGATCAAATTAAGGCGATCACGGGGCTCACTTTGCCTGCAGCTCTGAAACAGGCCGAGGACAGAGTGTTGTGGAAGCAGTTCAACGTCTCCGTAAAGGCTTATCAAGACGGGCACGACCTTCAGGAATGAAGAGCATGACGAAGAAGTTATGTCAAAAAACCAATAGTTTTTTTTGTACGTGAGATGTTTAATGACAGTGACTTCTGTTGCTGAGAAAGAAATTTAAAGGCATGGAGTTAAAAAAACGTACAGTTTTCTATGCAGTCACTCGTCAGTGTGTCACAGGAGTTGAAAACATCGGTTGAAACTGGGATAAAACTAAGGTTGCCTGGAAGAAATCGCTTTTAGCGATAAGGCCGCCAATTGTACAGCCTTTGTTGTTTGTTTTTATGCAATGTTGTATTTATCTTGTGTGTTATGTTTCATTCATTCACTGGAGTCTCGGTAAGTGTAAACCATCTAGCCCGTTGGATCAAAACTGCTACGCAAGATTGCTAGTCGGAGAACGGGAAAGGCAGGGAGATGTGATGAAGAGGACACATTTGTAGTCGGGATTTAGACTTTAGGATCATGCCTCTTTTATTATCAAGACTAACGTTGATAGAGGTGCTGGAGCGACACAAGCAGGCGCTGCGCGTCACGGGGATGAGTATCGCGGTGGATGTGTGGAAGGACCGCGTTAGGAACTTTCGCATTCGCGGCAGCCTTCATGTCCGTGATATTGCGGATAAATTGCAGGAGTGTCGCCTTCGATGGTATGACCACGTTTTACGGCAACTGTCTACTTATGTGGCGAAACGTCTGGCCATGCCGCCACCGCCGGGCCCCGGCAGGAGATGTAGACTCAAAAAGTGCTGGCTTGACGTCGTAGGGGTCGATATGCGTGCCAATGAACTGACCACCAGATATGCTGAAGATAGTGCGAAGTGGAGAAGAAAAAGTCGGAAAGCGGACTCTAGGCGCCGAAGCGAGAGTTTGGGCTGCAACCGGGATTCAACGCTATGATGATGATGACTAACGTTGATAGAGGTCTCAAGTGACGCATATAGCGTCTTGGGAACAATACCGATTGACGTCGATTTAGAGCTTTTATCTAATTTAAAAATGTTAATTAATATATTTATGTGGTAAAATAAACACACAAAATGAAAAAAAGCAATAGATCTTTATTATATTAAGACGTGAAGCAAAACGTTTGTTACCGTTTTCACGAAAATTACTCGAACCGAAGAATATGAAACTGCTAGCTAGCTTAAAATTAGATAATATTTTTTATTGTAAAGCATAAAAATAAATTACACACCCTATCAAAAAAACTTAAAATAGATGATAAAAAACTTTTTAAGACTACATTTATTTTAAATAACACATTAACATTATCCAAGGAACCTGACATAATCCACACAGGCAAACAAACAGGTCCCTTATCAACAGCTGCCATCGGTTTCCTGTTTTATCTTATTATTCCTGATACCATATTAAATAATCTTATCTTGGTATAAACTAACCGATAGTCCAAAGGGATATGATGGTCTACGTTAGCCTACAAGGATAAATTGAGATGCAACATTGGGTGCGTGACGAAAAAAAATAGGTTATAAATAATGTGTGACAGTTTGAATGTAACTAACAAGTTTCGAAAATGGAATATAAATTAAAAATTAAATGCAAATAATGATAAATAGAACCAAAAATGTGAAAAATAATTCTTAATATAGGAAAAAAATAATGAACAATATTATTGTCAAAAAAGCTTTCAATGAGCCGATTTTTTTTGTTTCTTTACATAAAAATTCCTTCCTTATTTTTTTACAAACATAATTATCAAGACCAACTTGATTCGACAATAAACTATTTAAAATGAGAATTGAAGAACGCGCGTCATAAATGTCAGTTCATCATTGTAAATAATATTTTTTTTTTTATTGCGTAGGACAGCAGACAGGCTGACAGCCCGCTTAGAATTTAGCAGTTACCGTCGCCTATAGGTGTTTGCAACGCCAGTGGCATCGCGAACACGCTGCTGTCCCATAAGGGTACAGGAACTTGGGTCACTAATGCCGGAACACAACACAAGGTTATTATGGCGGCATACTTAAGACCAAAGGTGGTCGCCATCCAGACGGGCTTGAGGCCCTACCACGTAGGAAACATATTGAAATATGTTTTGTATTTTAGTAAAATTACGTTTAGATTAATTATTCTTGTTCGTGCAGGGGCGGAGTAAGAATAATAACCTACGCAGCCGGGGGTTGACTGTCGTAAAAGGTGACAAAACAACCCTAGCTACGTATTAGGGCCCCAAACGCGTCTGTCATGGCAACCACAATATGTTTGACCGAGGTTCCTGTACCCCTATGGGACAGTGCTCGCGGTGCCCGTAACATTGGAAACATAGACTGCTTATTATAAAGTGAACCGTCAACCTCTGCAGTTCCGCAGCAATATATTTTGTAAGTTGATAAAACACTAAAAATTCAGTGCATATATTTATGTACCGTAGACCGTTATCAAGTATTTCATACCATAAATACGTTATTAAGCCAGTTTTAATCTACACGCGCACACTTCACGCCAAAATCCTCTTAACACAACCCACCCTTGTTTGCATTTACACCAAGCTCGGTTGAAACCCACCTGCTCACCGTAAACGTGATTATGACAGGTCGGTATAGATTAGCAAGTTTAAATAAGCGATATACGTCTGAATTGGTCACGTGGTTACAGACGAGATGCCATCTATCGTTAGACAGCGAATAGTTAACCTTTTTGGAAGAAAATGAAGAAGAACAGGAAGAAAAGGATAGAAGGAAGGAGACCGATCTGTTTTTCTCTCATGTTAAGAGTTGGTAGTTACTTATTTTTCACGCCGAAGCCGCTGAACCAATCTTGATGAATTTCGGTATAGAGATAGATTGCATCTTGGAGAAGGACATAGACTACTTTTTTTAAATTTATATCGTAAAACAACGTTTGCCAGGTCAACTAGTTGTTCAATAAAAGGAAGTTAGAAAGAAGCTATAGTCGCGTACATCAGGCTTTTTAATGAAAGCTTCGAATGAAAGAGGTATATGATGTAATAATAACAGCCTGCCCAACAGTATATCCGATTGTCAAAGCCGGATTAGCGAGTTACACAAGCTGCATGATAATATAAGTATTCTGTGCTCGCTTTGAAAGTAGATGGCGCTGTAATACCTAGTCAGGTCATAAGTATTGTCACACAATAAAAACTTTTCTTTTAGAATGCTGGCCACAAAAAAGTTTATTGAATTCGAATTTAGAATTGTTCAAGAAAATAAAAATGTATACTTTTAGAATTTTACTCATTTTTAAATACGGAGTGGACGCTTAAAGAAGACCGTGTTGCAGTTATTGCGTTGCATCGTTGCGGTTACGCGCCAATTCAAATTTTTAACATACTGAAAAATTTGAATATAACCAAAAGATTCGTTTATCGTACCATCAAACGATACAATGAAGACTCTGGTCGCCCTCGGTCTGTTAGGACTCCAGCAGTGATAAAAGCTGTGAAGGCACGAATTCAAAGAAATCCCAAACGTAAGCAGAAACTGTTGGCCCTTCAGATGGGGTTAAGCAGAACCACGGTGAAAAGGGTGTTAAATGAAGACTTAGGGCTTCGGGCATATCGAAGAAAAACAGGACATCGTTTGAATGCTCGTCTAATGGACCTGAGACTGAAGAGATGCCGCGCTTTGTTGAAGCGGTACGCGGGAAAAAAATATCGGGAAATTCTTTTTTCGGATGAAAAAATGTTTACCGTAGAAGAGAGCTACAACAAACAAAATGATAAGGTGTACGCACACAGTAATGAAGAAGCGAGCAACCGTATTCCGCGTGTCCAACGAGGTCATTTTCCATCCTCGCTCATGGTATGGTTGGGAGTTTCTTATTGGGGCTTAACAGAGGTACATTTTTGTGAGAAAGGTGTAAAAACGAAAGCTGTTGTGTATCAAAATACAGTCCTGACGAACTTTGTGGAACCTGTTTCTCATACCATGTTCAATAACAGGCACTGGGTATTCCAACAAGATTCGGCGCCAGCTCATAGAGCGAAGAGCACACAAGACTGGCTGGCGGCGCGTGAAATCGACTTCATCCGGCACGAAGACTGGCCCTCCTCCAGTCCAGATTTGAATCCGTTAGATTACAAGATATGGCAACACTTGGAGGAAAAGGCGTGCTCAAAGCCTCATCCCAATTTGGAGTCACTCAAGACATCTTTGATTAAGGCAGCCGCCGATATTGACATGGACCTCGTTCGTGCTGCGATAGACGACTGGCCGCGCAGATTGAAGGCTTGTATTCAAAATCACGGAGGTCATTTTGAATAAACTTTAATGTCATAAGAATCTATGTTTTGTTAAGTTCATTTTGGTATATGAATGGTTACATCATGAATAAACTTGTTACAATTATTTTACCTTAAACATGTGACAGAATTTATGACCTGACTAGGTAATTGTCAAATTTATATCGAATGTACGAAGGCAAAGATAAGTAAAATCATATCTATGTTTGAAAAGTGTGGTAGAGCCCCAAGCCTGGATGGCAACCACCCTTGGTCTATATGTATACCGCCAGTATAACCTTGTTATGTTCCGGCATTAGTGTCCCAGGTTCCTGCACCCGATAGCAGCGTGTGCGCCTAGCGTCGCAAACGTTCATACGCGACGGTAACCGCTACCTATCAAGTGCGCCGAGAGCCTGTCTAGTCTTTCTCAGCAATAAAAAAAGAGGTCATCAACATACATACATACATATAATCACGCCTCTTTCCAGTAAGGGTAGGCAGAGACCACTTCTTTCCACTTGCTACGATCCTTACATACTTGTTTCGCTTGGTCCACTTTCATTATTGCTCTTTTTTATCAATGTTAAGCACATATAGTTTAATTTAATTTATAAATATTTACATTACATAAAATTAAAGTGACATTAAGTTGGACACATATTTAATTAAAACATAATAATAGTTACAATATCACAGGGTGGTGTCCTCAAGACGGTGAGTGCAAAGTAATTCCTAGCTGGGCTATGCTATGCTATGTTTAGGAAAAACAAGGCCCTCACCCAAAATAGTGTTCAGTTATTAGAGTGGAATAGACAAGCATACTTCATCATTTACAGATACATTCCTAACATTCACCATAGCTTCAGTAGCGCCACACTCTGGCGGGTTTCTGACACTTTTTCAACTTCTCGGCCATATAAGAGTATAATCGAATTCTAAGTGCATATTTTCGTTCATTCATTCAATCTAGATTTGACAGATGGAAACGTCTTAAGGATAGGAAACTAACTCGTTCACAACTCTATAACGTCACGATTGGCGCCGAAATCCGAAACTACGGCTCGTAAGGAAAACGGCTCAATCAAATAAATCCTACACAGCGGCATTAAATCACTGGGAATTTTTGGCAAAAACACAGCTTTCTCGTTTTAGATGCTGCCCGTACTCCGCTCGTAGTTTATGGATGATGAGAAAAAATTGTTATGTCTTTTCGATCTTATTTATGAATGTTTAGTTATCATTTTCTTCAGTATTCAACGTGATAATGGACTTGCCGGGTTTATTTTACGGTGTTTAAACTTGACTTTTCTTTCAATTTTAACTCCAGTTCTACGGAGACGGTGTGTTAGCCACGTCCCTTGCAAAAATCTATAGGTAACTGCTATTAAGTGGTCAGACTCTGGTTGTCAAACAGGATTTAAAAAACTATAAAATATTAGCGTATCGTTTTAAAACTTTTCTCGTTAACTACAAAATATTGTAAAATAATTAACAAATCTTAAGCTACACTTCTATAGATTATTTCAATCCAAAATAAACAATATTCTATATATAAAAAGTAAAAGTTATAGTCCGTAAGTCCGTCCCTTCTTTATAAGTCTGAAATAAGGGCTGTCGTATCTATACAAACAAATAAAATTGGAGTGTCTGTTTGTAATATTAAAATAACCGCTTTTTACTAAGTGCACTCGGACGTATACACGGTACATATACCAAAACAACATTTTTTACAATGTTTGTCTGTCTGTCTGTTTGTTCCGGCTAATCTCTGAAATGGCTGCACCGATTTTGACGGGACTTTCACTGGCAAATAGCTGATATAACAAGGAGTAACTTGGGCTATTTTTATTTTAGAAAAAAAAATTGTTTTTGTTAAAAATGATAAGTTTCGGAAATTTTACTTTCCAATTTAAGTTAACCTCAGATCAATATCATCAATCATACGAAATAGGGTTCAGCTTAACCTGGACAATGTAAGTTCGAACGTACGTATTCCGGAGGCGCATGGCGTAGTTGCATTCGATAACACTGACTGTTTGCATATTTCATTTATTTATATTTTAGGGTTTGTAATCCAAAATAAACCAAAAGATATATCCAAAAAATGCTGCCCAAAGTCACTATTCCACGCGGACGGAGTCGTGGGCACAGCTAGTTGTAAATACAAAAATATGTTACAGCTACAGAGATGCGAATATTGAATTAAAAATGAGTATATTAGATGGTGTGCGAAAGTAGCGCTACTTATTGAAAAACTTAAAAGTAAGTGACAAGTATGGTGTGGTGTGGCCATGTAATCCGAAGGTAAGTATGCCATCCATCATATTACAAGAAGATGATAGAAATGACAGTGAATATATACAGGAGGCGAGGTGAAAAGATGGATGGATTGTATAAAAGATGATATGGTGAAAAAGGGTGTGAATGTTAAGATAAGGTCTAACATAGGAGAATGGAAAGAGAGAACATGTTGTACCAAACCCATATAATGTGGGATTAGGGCAGAAAGAAGATATTAAAATGGTAAAATTTATGTTGAAGGCAGTTAAATAATGAAGTAAAATTATTAAACAATGTTTATTGTATTAACTAGCCACTTTTATTAAAACAATATATATATATATACATCACAGAACTTCCCATTGCTGGTTTCGAACCTTCTTCTCAGGGAATGGGCAGTACAACCGCCGTGTTGGATTAAGGTGATTCGTCAATCGTCTTAATCAAACATGGCGGGCTATTCATACCGTGTCTTCACCATCATTACGTGGTAATTATTATACAATATGTAAGTATGCGATTTACTTAGGTACTGTTAGGTGTTGTGTACAGCATATTCATCTGCATGACATCACTGTTATATTTTTAACATATAGTATATAAAAGTAAGAGATGTACATAATTTGTTTTGCTTCATTTAAATACAACTCAGAACCGACTATGTTACCTTACCACTATGCTAATCTTATGAAAATCTGTCAAACAAGCTAGTTAGATATTCTACAATTTAATATATTATTAATTATACAAAACTTGAATTTATAAGTTGAAATTTATTCATTTTAATTAAGTTCTCACTAATGCTGTCATTTATAATTAGTTATCTTTTACCGGCGAATTTGATCACGTGGAAATTGTTAGAGAATTTTTCATAATATTGTACATAGTAAGGTACGTGGTATAGAAGTTATATAACACTCGAAAACGAACTTAGAGGTCATGGGTTATAATACCACGTAAGTGTCTTTTGGTAGTTTTTTTTTACTTAATATGCATATATAAAAACATCCCATTAAGTTCTACTGCTGCGTTAGGGCCTCCTCCTAGAGGGAGCGGACAGGCAGGACAGGTTTGACTCGGAGCGTCTTGTCGTCCGATCAGCGGCAGGCCTCGAGGCGGCGGCGTCTTGTTCCGCGCGCGCCTCATAGTGGAGTCCTGCGGCCGGGGTGACGGCCGCAGTGGGTGACGGGGCCCGCCTGACCATCTGGCGGGCCATACCCGCCCCTCCGACACACGGGTACATGAGGAACACGGGTTGGTTTTTAGTCAGTAAGAGTCTGACAGTCCCCTTCGTCCTTCCCCGAGGGCGGAGGGCCTCCATGAGGATTTTCCAACCCGATACCAAAAAAAAAAAGCTTTCGATACTTGGCAATTATGCTATAATACGCACATTGAGCGAGAAAGTCCCTAAGCTGTGCATTTCGAACCCGGAAACTCTACATTGATCTTCGAGTGTAATAGCAGCTATCGTGTATATTAATGTACATATTATAATACTAGCCGATCATTCCCGCTCCGTTAGGCGAAAAAAGACAACAATCGAAAACAAATGTCGCAATGGAATCAAAAAATAAAATAACCTATAACCATCTACGAAAAATTCCGCGTCGAATGGTAGTAGTCCCAATATGTTCAGTAGTTTCAAAACAACCCATCCTAGCTACGTAGTAGGGCCTCAAGCCCGTCTGAAAGCGACCACCTTTGGTCTTAAGTATGTCGCCATAATAATCTTGTGTTCCGACATTAATGACTTAAGTTCCTGTACCCTTATGAGACAGCAGTGTGTTCGCGATGACACTGACATTGCAAACACCCATAGGCGACGGTAACTGCTAAATTTTAAGCGGGCCGTCAGCCTGTCTGCTGCTCTCTAAAAAAAACTTATCGATCCTAATGTTATTATTATTAGTAATACTCCAACGCGGTAATGCAGCCAGTTTTGAGAACGTCAGCCCAAAGCGAGTGATAAAAAAAGTGAAAAAAAGTATCTTATGTCCTTCTCTAAGGTCTAATCTATCTCTATATACCGAAATTTATCGAAATTGGTTCAGCGGTTTAGGCGTGAAAGCGTAACAAACAAACTCACTTTCGCATTTGTAATATTAAGTTAGGATAGTTATCATGTATTTTGTCATTTATTTTTGTAATAATATAGTGTAGTTTTAAAATTGATTTGAACATATTTCTTGTGTATATATAATAAATTCTGGTAACTCTAGTTAATATTAAATACACTTCCGGCGTATGAAGTTTCAGAAGCTCATTTAATAAGTACACAAACTCAATACAAGTGTTTGCAGTAAACAAAAGCTTTTTAGGTCGTTTATTAAAAGAAAACGCGGTCGAATTCTTTAAATAGCTGGTTTGTAAGGAATTTCTTTGTATGTAATTTTTTTATTTAATATTCAACTCCACTCTAATTTGTTTTATGAAGGTTTTATTTATCAGGCATGCTTTAGCAAAGGGCTTTTTACGTCTAGGCTATAATGCGGTGAAATTAAAGAGTACAAGCGCCTTTGTCTGGTTTAAGGTTTGGAATAGATAGTAAGAAACATCACGCAAAAATAATTAGACTACCTCCTTCGCGCAGTGGATTTTGCACGTCGTAATATGCTGGGTCACAGGTTTGAATCCCCATCAATCAATTCACAAACGTATATCGTCGGCTTAAATATCAGAATGCGCAACTCCATTTGGATAAACTTTACAGGAGCAAGTAAAAACTTTGTTTTTGCTATGCACGGGGATTTTTTTACTCATAACACTGTTACTCAATAAGCCATATTTTTGTATACGAAATATAGATAGGCTTCAAAATACACCACTAGACATCTAGTTAAATTTAAAAGTCTTATTTCGATGTTTTATGAAGTTACGCATTCTGATAATTAAGCCAACGATATAAGTAGTACATAGTCTTATTGTGACATTGTCTATGGCCCTTGTCTACTTTCAAGAACTCGAAATCGCATTCAGCGGATACAAAATGCGTGTGCACAATTTTGTTTCCAAATTCTCGAGACTTGAAGGACATCTGTCTTGTCTGTTGTTTGGAGTGATCACTGAGAGAAATCCAAATTATTTATATACAAAGTTAAGTAAGGCAAAGTAGATCACAGGAGTATAGTGCGCAATATGTTACACAACCTATTGTTTCAGCAAAACTTAAAACGGCTGCGTTTAGAAGATGTTTTAAATGCATATATGCAGCTACTAAGTGCTGGAATGACATTCCTCCGCCGATTAGAGACCTCAGGACATTTCATTCGTTTAAATTTCAACAAAAAATCCTACTTAAAGTTCAACAGGCTGATCCCACTTATACCTAGTCAGGTCATAAATTCTGTCACATGTTTAATGTAAAATAATTGTAACAAGTTTATTAATTATGTAACCATTCATATACCAAAATGAACTTAACAAAACATAGATTCTTATGACATTAAAGTTTATTCAAAATGACCTCCGTGATTTTGAATACAAGCCTTCAATCTGCGCGGCCAGTTGTCTATCGCAGCACGAACGAGGTCCATGTCAATATCGGCGGCTGCCTTAATCAAGGATGTCTTGAGTGACTCCAAATTGGGATGAGGCTTTGAGCACGCCTTTTCCTCCAAGTGTTGCCATATCTTGTAATCTAACGGATTCAAATCTGGACTGGAGGAGGGCCAGTCTTCGTGCCGGATGAAGTCGATTTCACGCGCCGCCAGCCAGTCTTGTGTGCTCTTCGCTCTATGAGCTGGCGCCGAATCTTGTTGGAATACCCAGTGCCTGTTATTGAACATGTTATGAGAAACAGGTTCCACAAGGTTCGTCAGGACTGTATTTTGATACACAACAGCATTCGTTTTTACACCTTTCTCACAAAAATGTACCTCTGTTAAGCCCCAATAAGAAACTCCCAACCATACCATGAGCGAGGATGGAAAATGACCTCGTTGGACACGCGGAATACGGTTGCTCGCTTCTTCACTACTGTGTGCGTACACCTTATCATTTTGTTTGTTGTAGCTCTCTTCTACGGTAAACATTTTTTCATCCGAATAAAGAATTTCCCGATATTTTTTTCCCGCGTACCGCTTCAACAAAGCGCGGCATCTCTTAAGTCTCAGGTCCATTAGACGAGCATTCAAACGATGTCCTGTTTTTCTTCGATATGCCCGAAGCCCTAAGTCTTCATTTAACACCCTTTTCACCGTGGTTCTGCTTAACCCCATCTGAAGGGCTAACAGTTTCTGCTTACGTTTGGGATTTCTTTGAATTCGTGCCTTCACAGCTTTTATCACTGCTGGAGTCCTAACAGACCGAGGGCGACCACTTCTTGTCATCTACACTAGAGTCTTCATTGTATCGTTTGATGGTACGATAAACGAATCTTTTGGTTATATTCAAATTTTTCAGTATGTTAAAAATTTGAATTGGCGCGTAACTGTAACGATGCAACGCAATAACTGCAACACGGTCTTCTTTAAGCGTCCACTCCATATTTAAAAATGAGTAAAATTCTAAAAGTTATACATTTTTATTTTCATGAACAATTCGAAATTCGAATTCAATAAACTTTTTTGTGGCCAGCATTCTAAAAGAAAAGTTTTTACTGTGTGACAATACTTATGACTTGACTAGGTATATACTAACACTATCGCTGAAATCGGATTATTTTGTTGAAATTTTAGGTATATATTTTATATTTGTTTTGTATGTGTGTAATTAACTAACAAAGAAGTGGCCAACAAACGAACATTTTAATATTTTGAAATATATTTTTGTACTTTTTATTTATTTATTATTATTGTTTTTTTACTTTGTAATAAATTATATAACTGTATTAAACGAACTTATGCTATAAATAGGTGCATGTGCGCTGATTATTCACGGACCTATGTAATGTACATTAGTGTATAATAGTATGTATTTAGTTTTACGATGTGCCCATGTTGTTTGGGTCATAAATTATTTCTCGCTGTCTGGGTTGACACTGAAAAACAGTGCCGTGTCGATTTATTTTTTGATGCAGCGATTCACTGAGCTGATCTCGTTTGGTGCTAATTGTTGCAGTTTAATATTAAATAATGTTTAAATGTTTATACATAGCTGTAAATCACCAAATAAATACTTTTTCGTTCTTTCTATCTTCTTTCTTTCTTGTGCCCATGCCATAAGCGATCTATTTATTTTGGAAATAGATAGAGCAACGTGAAATTTTCTAATATATTTATTTATTTACATAAAAACAGTATCTTAATTATTTAGTAACTATAATACGAGGACTAGATGATTCAGGACAAAATGGCGCTGTGTAAGTGTGTATATTGTCACATTTTAAATTAAAATATCATAAATATATAGCATTCATAACAACAAAGACTCTATGGCGATGGTATCAATTGGAACTCAGTTTAGCATGTGCTAGATGTACTGGGTTTTACTGGACCTCCGAAAGCTAGCGCACCAAGAAAAACTGTAACTCCATACATCCATATCAACTGCCTTGCCCCTTGACTTCCACAATTAACAGAAACTGTATCTTTTTAATAAATGATTCATAAACATCCCACTGCTCGGGTTCCCCCTAGAGAGTACGGGAAGTATACCTGCCACGCTGGTCCAAGGTGGATTGGCGGGTTACACACACCGTTGCTATCAGTACGCAGGTTTCCTCGCGATGTTTTTCTTCACCATACATGGCAACTATGCTATAATTGCACATTAAGCGAGGAAATTGCCTAAGCCGTGCATGCCATCATGGAATTCGAACCCGGGTCCTATGATATCTGAGTGTAATACCACTGAACTAACAAGTACCTTTGTAAAAATATGTATATTTTAATAATTATAGTGATTTGCCCTTTTATCCGTCTCTATCTAGTGCATTTGTACTAGATATTACTGTATATTATATATTTTACAACATATACTTTGTATAAATATCTAGCTCAAATTCGTATTCATTGTTCGCACTACTTAGGATTTAAAGGATTAAAGTGCCCGGCCGATTTCTGCCCGGGGAAAGCAATATATCATCCATACATGGCCTGTAGGGGATAGATAAATAGATCCCGACGCCGTAGGCTATGTACATAATATTTTATAAATCGTAAAGACCCTGCGCTAGGCTATACTCAGAACAAGCGATAATTTCTACATGCAGAGGCAGTCTTAGAATACTGACCAATTTGACCCTGATCTACAAATAATGATAATAACAATAAGAAAACCCCTTTATTCCATAACATACATTGTTACAACTAGAATTTTGTACAAATCTTAGTGGTTTTTTGTGCTGTTATTTTATTAAGCCAATGTAATAACTGTAAATTTGATAAATAAATTAAAAAAAAATTAAAATTAAAAAATATAGTGTCCATTAATTGGACCCGTTTTCGGGTAAAGGTCTCCTGCTTGTTCCAAGCGCTTTATCTTGTGCCTTTGATATCCAGTCCTATCCGGCTGCTTTGGCAATCTACCCAATGCTCTTTAGTTTTTCCCTTTCTTCTTTTCCCTCTAGTATCTTTCCAAATGGTGGCCAGTGCCATCCTTTATCCTTGACGCGAGCCAGGTCCGGCACATTTCCACTTTATTTTACGTGCGTGTTGTAGAGCATTTAAAACTTTAGTTTTGTTTCTTATTGAGCTGTTTCTTTGATTTCTCAATATGCCGTTACAATATTTTAGACCACTAGTATTCTACCAGTCACGTGATAATTAGATATTATCATGGCATTGCGGGTACCTTGTATTACGAGTATATATATATATATATATATATATATATATATATATATATATATATATATATATATATATATATATATATATATATATATATATATATATACACATATATATATATACTAGCGGCCCGTCCCAGCTTCGCATGGGTATTTAACAAAAAATTAAACCCTTCTATTTTTTTTCGGTCTCGGGGAAAAACCTCTCTTGACGGGTTCCCCCGGCCCGGGGGGACCGAGGGATATAAGGGACTCCGGAAAAGATGTTCGACCATCCAACTACCCACTAAAAAACCCCGATGTTCTCCTATCGCCTATGCCCGGGCCCACGGATATATGGGCTGCCGATCTCGTGGCCCGGGCCGGCGCTGGCCCACGCTTTGTCTTAAAGCGGGCCCTTTCTAAAGTGCTGGCGCCAGGGAGTCAGGGTTTCGTCCCCCCGGCGCTCTCTTGTAACAACTCTAGGAGTTGAGGGGGGCTGCGGAACAACACGCGGCCTTCTACCTCGCGGCAATAGTGCGGGCGGCGGATCCTCCCCCGAGGGGCCGCCCGCGGCCACTTTCTACGACAACCGGAGATCGTTGCCCGCCCTCCGGCGCCGACGACGCGGCCTACGTTGGCGGGAGGGGAGTGCGGTGGCGGACTCCCGCTCCCGTTCCGCCGCCTCCCTTGCAGACACTACTGCCTCGCAAAAGGAGGCGACGGCCGTCCATCCAGGATCGCCCCCGACCATGGACAGAACCAGGGCTGGGAGCGACAGGTCCGCGGCCAATTCCGGACGGGACTCGCATCCCCGTCGCGTGCTAGTCAGGCGTGGGTACGACTACCAGACGACACTCCAGAAAAATCAGAGTCGCCTGACGTCGGAGCCGGCCCAGCAAGATCAACCGACAGCGAGGATGCAATTCCCGCCCCGGGAACACTCTATGTGCAGGCGCAGTCGAAATAGGCATGGTTTCGACTACCAAATCAGGTCCCAGGGTAGAACCCGGGACCCCAATCAGTATTCGCAACCATCCCACCGGGGACCACGCCACGAACAGAGAGCTAAGTTGGAAAGGATGTAAGAGGTAGACGGAAAGAAAGGTAGGACTCTATCGCCTCGAACGGAGAGGGGAGTGAAGCGACGGATGCTCGGGCACCTCGGGTACGCACACCCGTGCACTCCTCGGACAGAGGAGCGCCCCTGAGGGCAAACCCTTCTATTTGCGTCAGGTTACTAAAAAAATAAAATTATAAAGAAAGTTTGAATATTATTATTTCTATGAGCTTTTACTGTAATGATTCTTTTGTTATTACTTTTTATTTATTTTTCGATATTTTTTAATAAGTATTCTAATTTTTGTAAAAACCCCAGTGACGCACGCCTACATTGCATAAGGTGCTGCCTAGCTAGCCGAACAGGGTGAGCGGCTACCACGCAACATTTTTCTAATACTTACATTTTTAAACTCGTGATATCTTTCGAATGGAATATCCGAATTGAATAATTCAAAAAGTTATATAAAGGTATTAAAACAGTTTTGAATATGAAGTAATTTATTTTGATAAGGATTAATACCAAGATCCAAATAAAGAGCATTTTCTAGGGGCGGCATTTCAATTAAATTTTTAAAATAAAAGAACACTTATTGTGGCATAACTATAATAGTTAGACATATGCTGTCGCGACACTTTTTGTAGATAATGATGTGTTCTGCAAAGTTGTCGTACATTATTTTATTCTATCATCAATAGTTTTCGCAACGCACGTGATTTAAATAATATTTTAGGTAATTTTTTTACACTTTGGGTTACATTATTGGAGTTTTAGTAAGGATCCCTAATTTTTTTTGAAATTATAATATAGCCTATGTCACCCGGGGATAGTGTAGCTTCCCAACAATGAAAGAATTTTTTAAATCGGGTCAGTAGTTTCGGAGCCTATTCAAAGCAAACAAATAATAGTAGTATAGGTATATATATATATATATATATATATATATATATATATATATATATATATATATATATATATATATATATATATATATATATATATATATATATATATATATATATATATATATATATATATATATATATATATATATATATATTTTATTAACTCCTTCTCAGTTTCGTCTTTTATATAGAATAACTTGTTTATCTCTTGTATCGATTCTATTTCTTGTATTGTATGTAACTTTATTGCTTTTTCATGAGTTTCCTTCCATGTTAAGAATCTCCTACGTATTTTCGCCGGTTTATAATTATGTTTATTCAATTTATAGATTTAGTTATACTTTAGGTTGGATAAGTTTTAGTTTAGTTTTTAGTTTGTTATTATTAAAGTATCTTTGTTTATTTTGAAGTGATAACTTCTTATGGGAGGGTAAACCGCTTCGTTACGTAACGCGTTACGGCGCCAGTCTGTCTGGCTTCCATTTCACTCACGCATACGGCAGCGGTAGGCAGGCTCCTCCTCTCACTCTAACTCACAGTGCTAGATCTATTCTAATTGCGACTTTATTACAATGAGAATTGCAGAAGTTTTTTTTTATTTTTAAAGTATCTATGTAGGGAATAATTTAATTTAATACAGTTTTGAAAGTTTTTGGAAAAAATGGAAATTCGTAAACTTTAGTTATTTTTGAATAGTCTAACCAAGTTTATGCTGAGTTAGAGCCCTTTTAGGTACTCCTAAGTTTTAAGTTTATTTTGTAGTCCTAAGTAAATATATTTTTTTCTTTCTTCTGTCTATAACCTTGTGTGGTAGGCATGACGCAGGTTCCAGTTTACTACGCAGACGACATAGTTAGCGACGTCCCTGGAGTCGCAAACGTTGTAAGCAATGGTAAATGCTTACTATTGAGTACGCCGTCAACCTATCTGCAGTTCCACAGGATTAAAAATACTAAGGACTGTGTGATGACATGACCAGTGAACCAGTGTCAATAATGTTCTCAAGTCTAAAGATCATTTAAGTTAACATATTTGCTATACTACCCAGTTCTAGCTTCGGTTGGATAGAAATAAACTATACTTTTATTAATCCATACTAATATTATAAATGTGGAAGTAACTCTGTTAAGATTTCACCTCTAAACCGCTGAACCAATTTTGATGATTTTTTATTGTTGTGGGACAGCAGGCAGGCTGACGGCCCACTTAGAATTTAGCAGTTACCGTCGCGTATTTGCAACGTCAGTGGCATCGCGAATGCGCTGCTGTCCTATAAGGGTACAGGAACTTGGGTCACTGATGCCGGAAAACAACACAAAGTTATTATGGCGACATACTTAAAGTGGTCGCCATCCAGACAGGCTTGGAGTCCTGCTACCTAGGACCTACCTACTTACCTAGGTGGGTTGTTTTGTCGCCTTTTACGACACGACCCCGGCCGCAGAGATGAAAAAATTCGATATAGAGATGGATTGGACCTTGGAGAAGGTCATAGGCTACTTTTTTCAATTTATATGATAACAACGGGTCAGCTGATAACTAATATAAAAAAAAAATATACAATTCAATAATTCGTTTAGTTAGATACTTTCTCCCCGTTGTATCAGTTGTTGAGCAAGTGGTGTGATACAGTTATGGTTTTGATTCGCATTGAGTATAAGTTTTTTTTCAGGTCTTTTTGTGCTGGTCTGTGTATACCTATGTTTCCATCAATTAAAAAAATAAAATAGATCAATAAAATATCTACCCCCAAAGTAAGCAGCATATCACTAGTGTTATTACTAGACAACTAATATACTACACGAAAATTGAACCTGTGACTTCCTCAAGTAAAAAAACAACAGCCCATAAACGTCCCACTGCTGGACTCGGGGCTCCAACTGGAGGGAATGGACAGCATACTCACCACGTTTGTCCAAGCCTGATTGGCGGGTTACACATACCAGTGATCTCGGTAGGCAATTTTCCTCACGAAGCTATCCTTCACAGTAGGTAGACGGAAATTAAGCGGGAAAAATTGCCTAAGTGGTACACGCCACTACTACTACTACCCTCATGTAGTCTTAAAAAATTACTTAACATCCGTACTATGTATTAGACGAAAGGACCTTTTCCTATTAATCCGGGACCACCATTTCTTATCTTCAAGCTATGTGAGGTCGGGAAGACAAGTTCCTGTGATGACAAGTGATGTGTTTACACGATATAAGATAAGGATTTAACAGAGTTCATTTGCGTTATCGGTCAAAACTTGTTCAGTTGGATGTATTTTATAATACCTAAATGTATTCTAGCTAATGTATTCTAGGTGATGTCTCTATATTAAACAAATAACCATATTTGTACTCCACCATTTGACCACTCTCCTGTATTAGTCGTCATCTGAACATTACTTATTAACTTATCAAGTGGGTAACTACCCCATCGATAAGCACCCTAACGACCATAAGCCGGTCGCTATGGCGTTTCACTTCCAAAATGTCGTTCTGGAACTCCTCCCATAGCACTATGGCAACCCCATTTTCCCCACCAGGTGCACCCGTGTAGATCAGCTTGTAGTCCCAATGAACCAGGATCTGCTGGCCTTCCACTGAGTCTCCTGCAGGAACGGCACAGCCACCCTCCGCCTGGAGAGTACATCGGCTAACTCCTTCGCGCGTCCGATTAGCGTGCCTATGTTCCATGTTGCGAAGCGGATCTTTCGAGATGTTTGAGCTGCGTGAATTGGGCCTAACGTCGTTAGCCGTGCCCGCCCATTACACGGTAGCCCTTGTCCACTTCTCACAAGAGCCGGGCGAAGCTCTTGCGCACCGTTATGCGGCGGCGCCGCAGCCCTTATATGATCTCGCATTCGTTTTCTGTCCATGAATTGATTTGGCTGGTGTTGGCTTTTACGGGGGCGACTGCCGTCTGACCCCCCTACCCCAAAAGGAAAGCCGTCGTCAGGGCCTCGTCCGTTATGCAGCAGGGTGTGCTGACTTTCAGGTGAGATTGACTTTGGTCCCGAAGACGTTGGTAGGGCCCCTTACACTCCAACCAATTTAAAACTGTATTTACAAATATACGTGTATATCAAATTAATTATATTGTGACATGTGTATGTTAAATCAGGATGTATGGATAATTAGTGATTGTATTAGTATTTGCACGCCGAATAGGCATTAAACATGTTGCCCTGTACATTAGTCTAAAGGTGGATTTTTGTCTGGCGTGTCGTGTCGTGACGCGTCAGAAGTATGTGGTTTCATACATTTAGGACAGACGACAGAGGGCGTCACGACATACAAATGTGTCCCTAACCGTATTAAATGTATGAAACCGATATGCTTCAGACGCGTCACGACACGACATGTCAGATATATAAATCCACCTTACAACTTTGTACAACCTTTTGAAGATAAATATAATTTGAAACGAGGAGAGAATTACGTCATCACGTGATAACGTAGCTACGTATATATGCTGTAGACAACAAATGGATTTTTAAACCTATCAATATCTAAGGTCCCACGTCTTGCTCGGACCTCCTAAAGGTCTACTACGTTTCATACTACGTTTGTCCAAGGTAGATTGAGTCTACCCGTACCGCTGATTTTGTTATGCAGTAAAGCTGAATGAACAAGTTATCCGGCTCATATGGTGGTTGTCAGAAATTTTTTCCCAAGTCCATAGACCAAAAAGAATTCAATAAAAATGTATTTATTCGAAAATTATTTTTGCACGTTGCTTTGAATGATTTTTTGAACAAAAAATCTTCAAATTGCTCCAATACGATCATTCTAACGAAGATTTGGATTATTTTATCCTTTAATTTTTTCCATTAGTGTATATAACTTAATTATAAATGATATAATGGTTATCTGGTAGATATTGCTCTAAGCGATAAGATCGCCTCTTGTTTTAATTTTGTTTTGTTGTCCTATTTTAAACTTTTTAATTTATAATTGTCAGATATAAAGAGCTACCAAAAATATCTTAGATAAATGTTGTTATCTATATATATATATATATATATATATATATATATATATATATATATATATATATATATATATATATATATATATATATATATATATATATATATATATATCTATAAAATACAACGAACTCTGTTCCGCAACGGTTTTTGCCCTACGGAACGCCTTCCGAGGTTTACGGACGCGATTCGATAGATAATATATAATTTGATAGATAATAAGTATGTTACAGTTGTATAGGATCCATGACACAAACGCTCTGCTCCTTATTTTGAGGATAAATTGCGTTGTGTGAATCATCTTATTATTTTTTTTTCCTAATAATCCGTATATTTTTAAGTTTCTAATATAACCGACATTGAACGCGAACATGAATACAAGAAAGGTACATTTCATTATTTTCAATAATTTCACATTTCGAAGTCGATTGGATTGCCTCAGTATCACCGGGAATTCCCCGATCCTAAGCAAATGAAGCTGTATCAAATATTATTTATTATCTGGAAATATATTTTGCGAGAGTCACCTTTCAAATCATAGTAACATCTCATAGGGGTTCGCGAACTTCAGATATTAAGGAGCAGGACATAAAAAAATGACATAATGAGTAATGATCTGAGTCAGGTTATACGGCCACAAGCCCGTCTAAACCAGGTCTGTAAGTATGCCACCATAATAATCTTGTGTTGTTTCGGCATTAGTGACCCAGGTGCCTGTACTCCTGGGACAGCAGCGTGTTTGCGGTGTCCCTAGCGTCACAAACGTTCATAGGCAACGGTAACTGCTTACTATTAATTAAGTAGGCCGTCAATCTGCCTGCTGCTCCTCAGCAATAACTATTGGCGTGACTTTATAATAAACTAACCTGTCTATAGTACAGTCTATACTATAGTCTATACTTTATTTTAAAAAACTAGTCCATGATGAACACTTTTTAGAACTTGCAAATAAATAATGTTTTATATATTATACCATACAGAATCTCTTTTAAAGTTATTATTATTTCCATTATTTGTATGTATTATATAGATTTAAAATTTGAAAAGAATATTTATATTAAATTTATCTACTTTTGAATATTTTGTTAACTTATTATTATATCCTTCTTCATAGTATTGTATAACTAGACCACAGTAAAATTCCGTATATGTTGTCCATCCAAAGGTTGTCTGGAAGTTGTACGTTTTACCGCCAATTTTTACGCCAATTGTACGTTTTATTTTTTATCATTAATGTAATCTGTATCTGTTTTGTACAATAAAGAATATTCTATTCTATTCTAACCTGACCCGGCAAACGTTGCCTGCCATATATTTTTTTTATTGCTGTAGGACAGCAGACAGGCTGACGGCCCGCTTAGAATTTAGTTACCGTCGCCTATGAGTGTGTGCAACGTGGGTCACTAATGCCGGAACACAACGCATGGTTGTTATGGCGGCATACTTAAGACCAAAGGTGGTCGCCTTCCAGACGGGCTTGGATCCCTACCACGTAGCTAGGGTGGTTTGTCTTGTCGTATTTTACGACAAACCTACCCCGGCCGCATAGATCAGTATTCTTTCTCCGCCTCTGCACGGATAAGACACAAATAAAAAAACATTTTTGATAGGATATTCGTAAAATCCGTTGTAAGTAAGTGTTCTACATCGCGAAATGAGGGATTATGTTGAATTTCAAGTCAATCGAGGTTACAGTTTTAGAAGTCTCGTGATAAGTGGTATTCCGCTATTATATATAATAAGACCTTTGATTTCGCAGCATATGAATATTTGATTCTGGAGGCTAAGTACATTGCCGTTTTCTGTTAACAGAATCTCATTTTATCCGTATATACAGCCTGTCGGCCGTACCTCAGCAATAAAAACAAATTACACGTCTCTTTAAGAATACTTATATATTTAATACTTAATATTTTTAATTTTAGAATTTTATCCGCTTTTTTTTTATCTAATATTCCAATGCAAACAATACGGGGATTACTTGGATACTAACCTCCCAAGTTTACCCGGAAAAGGTTTTAGTCGAAACCTAATTTATATTTTCAAAAAACACTGTAATTAGCAACTAATTTAAAAAAAAAAAATTAAATCTTTGTTACTAAACACATATTTTTAAATATCATTGATAATAGTTAAAAAATTTAGTTTTGTTTTATTTATAATTTTTTTTTCATTATAACGTAATTTTCTAAAATATATTTTAATTAAGTGTACGCACATAACGACATAGGTATATCATTACAAAAAAAAAATAAACCAGTCTAACACGTCAAGCGTCAAACAGAAAGGCAAACCTAAAATTACCTTACTCGCATAAAAAGAAAAAAATACCTGTTAAACATCCACAAGTATATCAGACAATTTCCTTTGAAAAGCACTAAACACTATATAGTTCACTCACAAGATATTTTTAAAATCAAAAACAATCGTAAAATTTTAAATCACTGTTTACACTATTTTAAAACACTGAAATCCACATTTTAAATCTGGTTTGTATCAGACGGTAATTTACGAGTGTGCGAGATCGATTTTGGGATACATACACAAACACGACTACCCTCTCCGCATCGCGAAGCTCGACTGACGCAAAGCTCGCTTCACGCTTCATTCCCCTTTTGAAGACGCGGTTAGATCAAAAGCGAGTTAGCGTAAAAAAGGCATATCTTGTTATATTAGCTAAATACTATCATCACAAAATCTCTGAAACTATACACCGGACTGCCTTGAAATTTAGCATTGTCACTCATTATTTAATTTTTTTGTTTCTACACTCTTGTTTCTTGAAATGTTCGTAGCATTTGTATTTATGAGACACATCACGGTCCTAGGTCAAGTGATGCTCATTTTCTTGTGGAGGCAGTGCCGGATTAACCACATAGCAACAGTAGCGATTGCTACAGGCCTCGCACAAAAGAGAAACCAGCTCATCTCAGCCTGAGTATCTAATATACAAAAATAAACAAAACGCATAGACGGCAAATAAACGGTTGAGGTACTGAGTATCGAATGGTTTTTTTTCCACTTTAGTTACTTAATAACCCCTAGCCGATCTAGGTCTCAAAGGCCAAATAGAATTTGCTACGGGCCCCGCACTTGCTTAATCTAGCACTATGTGGATGGAGGATGTACTTTGCAAAAAATTTCGAACTATTCTGCAGGTATTTAAAATGAATGCTTTTTGCATAGTGTATATGTTTTTTGTAGGTTCAGTAGTTTGAGAGAATGGTGAAGATAGCAAAATATACATCCATACTGGATAGCACCATTGGAACAATATATTATACTTTGTCCATCTTCCATATTTTTATTATTGTATGATTCTGCAATGTAGACGCTCACTAAAAACGGATTTTATGGAAATCCTATTTTTTTTATTGATGTATGACAGCAGATAGGCGGCCCGCTTAGAATTTAGCAGTTACCGTCGCCTATGGGTGTTTGCAACGCCTGTGGCATCGCGAACACGTTCCATTATCATCATTATCCCAGCGTTGTATCCCGGTTGCAACCTAAACTTCCGTTTTGGTGCCCGGGGTCCGCTTTCCAACTTTTTCTACTCCACTTCGCACGGTCCTTAGCATCCCTGGTAGTGAGCCCATTGGTTCGCATATCACCCTTTACGACGTCAAGCCAGCACGTGGGACCCTATCATGTAGCTAGAGGTGGGTTGTTTTCTCGCCTTTTACGACAAGCCTACCCCGGCCGCAGAGGTCAGTATTATTTTGCCACCCCTGCACGAATAAAAAATGAATTATTTTTATTATTAAGCGAAACAACGTTTGCCGGGTCAGTTAGTGTATCTAGTTAACAGTTACTTTTCTAGCTACGTGGTAGGGCCCCAAGCCCATCTAGACAGCGACCACCTTTGGTTTTCCACCATAATAACTTTGTGTTATGTTCCGGCATTATTGACCCAACTTCCTGTACCCTTATGGGACAGCAGCGTGTCCACGATGCTACTGGCATTGCAAACACCCATAGGCGACCGTAACCGCTAAATTCTAAGTGGGCCGTCAGCCCGTCTGCTGGCCTACAGCAATATAAACTCTAATTATCAATTCATATCATAATATCGACAGGTCTCGGGAACAATTTGTGACTGTGACTGAAAGAACGTAACAATTAAGAGATTATCTAAGAATCATATAGTATGGGAATGAAAGAATGAGAAGAAAATTAGTTTAAAACTGGATGGACAGAAGAAAGAGTAAATGACTAAAAGCAGGACTCTAAAGAGATGATAAGAAAGAAGAAGGAGAGATCATTCTGTATCGACACCATAAGTTGTTGAAAAGAGAATGTTATGCGCCTTTAATTACAGCTTCGAAAATAGACATACATTTATTTTTATGCTTCTAAGAACTGGTTGAAGAATGGGGCTGTGTAAAGCTTTCTTAAAATGTACTCGAGAGGAATAATAACATCTCATAATCCCTACTCCTGGGCTTGGGCTCTTGCAGTGCCATGCTTTTTCTACCACGCCATGCTATGTACAAATAACATTGGGTGTGATAACCCCATTATGCAAGTTTCTTTACGTTTTCCTTCACTGTCGGTACATATTATGATGTCATCGTTGGATTCGAACCTGTGACCTACGATTTGTCTATGAAAATAGCTACCACGTATCCTTAATAAATTTAGATATGTTTCTTATTGTAGACAGGCTGACGGCCTGTCGTCTATGGATGTTTGCAACGCCAGTGGCATCGAACATGCTGCTGTCCCATAAGGGTACAGCAACTTGGGTCACTAATGCCGTAACACAACACAAAGTTATTATGGGCTTGGGGCCCTACCACGTAACTAGGGTGGGTTGTTTTGTCTTTTACAACAGGCCGACCCCGGCCGCAGAAGTCAGTATTCTTTCCCCACCCCTGCACGGATAGAATAAATATGATTTTGATGAATTTTTTTTTTGCTGAGGAACAGCAGTTAGGTGGACGGTCCACTTAGTAAGCAGTTACGGTTGCCTATGGATGGATGTTTGCAACGCTAGAGCTACCACAAACACGCTGCTATCCTGTAGGGTACAGGAACCTGGGTCATTAATGCCCAAACATGACGTAAGGTTATTTTGGCGGCTTACTTATAAACCAAGGGTGGTGGCCATCCAGACGAGCTGGAAACCACGTAGCTAGGGTTTTTATTTTTACTGCGTTCCTGCACGGAAAAAAAAATTATTTTCTGGAATATTCCTTGCAACTTAAACTCACTGAAATAATGACAAAACTTTTTGACCATTACTTAAGGTGTAAAAGATAAATCTGGTAGACCTCGCTTATGGAAGTCAATATATCACGAGGGTGACTTTATGGCGACGTGATCCCTTCTTCCCACAAAATTCAATTAAAATAATTGTAATTACAATCCTGTTTAATTACCCACAAAAATTAAATCATGGATCCATCCACTTTATCTCTTCAGACTTTAAAAGAAAAGTTACTTTATGAACCAACTAATCCAAGAGTTTAGGCCGCGTCTTGGTAAACGAAGTCCAGATGTATCCAAGACCCTAAACCGGCCGACTTGCGTAAGTTTATCAGCTGAGGCTAGGTGGACATCTCCGTTCAGGGATGGAATAATGACCCCTGCGGCTCGGATAGCCTGTGATAAAAGGCGAAAAAATAACCCTGGCTACGTGGTAGAGCTTCAAGTCCATTTGGATGGCAACATGACCCATGTTCTATTACCCCTATGCAGAGAGATGCGCGTGCGCGATGCCTTTGGCGTTGCAAACATCTATAGGTGACGGAACTGCTTACGATTAAGGGGTCCCTCAGCCTATCTGTTTATCAGGAATCAAAAATAAAATTTGAAAAATATCGAGCTGTGAGTTGTGGCGCAAACTTGACGAAGTCTACGTCCAGCAGCTGTTGATGAATAGTTGATAACACTCAAAAACCATAGAGGTTGTGGTTTTCCTGGAATCCGATTGAATATTATCGAATCTTCAGGCAAAGTTCAACACAGTTTAACACCAGACCATAAAGGACCCTGGTTACCAACCTCCACAAACCAGGTCACACACTCGTCGTACCAGCGAGATGGTCCAACAAGTGTGTCGAGGTCACCAAGATCGCACTCCATTAGCACTTCACTATATTAGCCCCCAAGTTTAAGTCGGGGTAAAGATGTTTGCCTCAACCTAACCTGAATACAGATAATCCTGCTTGATTGTGCTTGCTCCATTCAGAAGTGAAGCCTATGGTGAAGAAGTAAGAATCATGCGATCCTCAATGTAGTCAAAAAGTAATCGCTTTGAGCTCCCTTCTTAAAAGTTCCTCAAAGTTCTCATGTAACTATTTATTCCTATGGGTATTTACTATAGTAATTACCATACAACAAATATGGATAATTACTATCTGAAGAAACTAATGGTGACAGGAACGCAGTCCAAAAAAGTGGCTAGACCAGGTATCTGAGCACCTAAAAATACCTGCCAGCACTGCACTACACCAAACTATGGACCACAACAAATGGAAGGAGACGGTCATGAAATTGCAGATAGAAAGATAGAGGCATCACTGGCTCGACAATGTCCATGTACAATACTCGCCGATGTGTCACCCACTCGACTGTGGCTCTCGTGTCTTGACAGTGACATCTTCACAGTTTTTTACATGTTATCCGTGCATAGGCGGAGACATAATACTGACCTCTGCGACCGGGTATCGTAAAAGGCGACAAAACAACCCACCCTAGCTACGTAGTAGGGAGCCGATCCAAGCCCGTCTGGATGGCGACCACCTTTGATCTTAATTATACCGCCATAATAACTTTGTGTTGTGTTCCGGCATGAGTATAAGGGAAACAGCGTGTTCGCGATGCCACTGGCTTTGCAAACACCCATAGGCGACGGTAACTGCTAAATTCTAAGTAGGGTGTCAGCCTATCTGCTGCCCTACAGCAATAAAAAAACTATTAATAGATATACGATATAGAATAGGTATAATATAAATACATACCATAGACTAAATCGCGTACAGCGTTGAAGCACAAAATCAAAAAAGGGAATAACAGGAGCTAATAAAAATCACTCCCTACAAAATATACAAGAACGTGCTTGATTAGAACTCGTAGAATTCGTTTAAAATATTTTTCACTGCGTGATGGAACAGTGGTTTAATTATTTCACTCATAAATACCAGATCTCGCTTCGCTTTGGTATTTTACCTAAGAGCAATAATTAAAGAGTTAAGTGGGGGAAGTTTTACTAACTAATATTTGCGACTGCGGCCTGTCGTAAAATGTGACTAAACAACCCTATATAGGTGGTAAGGTTCCAAGCCCGTCTGGATGGCAGATACTCCTGGATGAAAGAAGGAAAGAAAATATTTTATTTAGGAGATCACAATATATATACATACATTAATAATCCACGTAAAAATCTGTCCTAAATTGGGAATAACTCAGCATATGCTAATAGCTAATGCTTTAGATATAAAATTAGCGCTGGTCTTCCGCTATCCCCGTGGAGTAATGTCACGGACAAAGATTGCATGTATTGTGTTCCAGCATACCCAGATTCTCTACACGGATGGCAGAGTGTTAACGGTGACCCTGGCGTTGGAACTCTGCAGGTTAGGTCAGGATACAGCAATAAAAAAAAACCTTTGCAGGTTTTTTTTTATTGCTGTAGAACAGCAGACAGAATGACGGCTCACTTAGAATTTATCAGTTACCGTAGCCTATGGGTGTTTGCAACGCCGGTGACATCGTAAACACGCCGCTGTCCCTTATGGTTACAGTGTCGCCATCCAGACGGACTTGGGGCCCTACCACGTAGCTAGGGTGCGTTGTTTTGTCGCCTTTTACGACAAGCCGACCCGGGCCGCAGAGATCAGTATTTTTTCTCCGCCCCTGCACGGACCAAGGTAACCTCGGTCAAACTGCAGTCCCACAGTAATAAAAAAAATGTTATTTTACCGATTTCCATAGTACCAGTAAGTCGTCATGAACCTGCTTAGTAATCATTTTATGGCATTTAAGAATTACACCTCATAGTCAGAAGTCCACTTTTCAATGCAGTCCGAAGACGCGGCAGACTTAGTGGGCACGCAAATAATCATTTTAAAATTGATCGTGGCAAACACAACCCCAACGCGGCTGGAATCGCCTTAAATTTCTTCGGAGTTGGAGATAATGGTTTCTGTTACTGTTTTTTCGTTTCCGGGTCATAATAGTGAAGCGATGTTTCGTCCTTAGTTATTAATCGAGTCAAAACTCAGCCAAGACCTTGTTGTAAGAAACCCAAACAGCTTTGTGAAATTCCAGTCTCGTTTATTTCTGCGGGTCAGAAAGCATTCTAGGCAACCAGCGCGCTGACACTTTTTTCATACCCAAATGGTTGTGTATAATATTATGAGAAATCCATTCATCCTTCCAGAAAAAAAAAATCTTAATTTATTTTGGTATAACACAAACAATAACACTACGATCCGCCAAGACAATGTTTTCAGTTTTTTTAATCATTTGTTCAGTCACTACCGATGCAGGGCGTCCCGTGCCGAGGTCGTCGTTAATGGAAGTTCTTCCTCGCTTGAACTCAGCACACCAACGCGCAACCGTAGATTATGGAGGAGCATGAACCCCTAATGTTGCTCTCAAGTCTTGATTTACCAGCTTCGTAGTAAATTTTTTCAAGCAGAGATATTTTATTAGCACGCGAACTTCAATTTTATCCATTCTTAAGAACACGTTCCGACAGGACGCAAACAAATGACTTCTATTTTTAAACATCAAAAGAGAATTGATTGCTTTTTTGAAGTGAAAACTTCTTTAGCGGCGTTGTGAACTTTTTGTGATGGGTAAAAAATGTTGAACTCGTGTCAGGTCACATGTCCTGATCGTAAGAATTCGTAAGACGTAAGACGGAGTTTTGCTCCAGTAATACCAACCTTATTTATAATGACTTAAGGTTTATTTTATAATGTAACTTTTAAATGATTGCATTGCATTACTTATACATATATATTTGAATTGCGATTTTATTACAATGAAATAAAGTTGAGTTTTTTGAAGTGAAAACTTCTTTAGGCGTGTTGAGCATTTTTTGGGTGAACAATTTTTAGTTTGTAAAGAAGTATTAATCACCAATTTAAACTTTAATCCTTGATCTTGACCTTCTTTATAAACCGAAAATAATAATGTAATAGCTCGACGATACAATTCACAAGTTACTTAGTTTTCACTTTTATCGGCAGTCCCCAAAGACTGCCCCGCATGTTTTTTTTATTATTATTATATCTAATGTCTGGGCTATGTCTGCAAGTTTTTTTTTTCTTTCCAAGGAGAATGTATCGAATTATCACTGAGCATTGAAACGTTAAACATCCCTCGTACTTTACTTTTGCAAATAAATACATATTATCCATAAACACCCAGACGCACGACCGGAATCGAACCCAAGCCCTACGCAAGCGTACCGACGTGCGTTGTACCTTATGCCGCAGAGATCGTAATAAATACGTTATACATGGACATCCAAACTTCGGACGAGAATCGAGCTCGTGACCCTTGCCAACGTGCGGACGCCGTTATGCCACGGTGTTCAGCAATATAATAAATCAAGTTTATTTATAGTGTAGTTATAAAATTAAGTTAAGCATATTTCTTGTAAAAAAAAAATATTTTATTATGTTATACATATATAAAGAATTGAAAATTTTGATGTAAAATATTATTTAAAATTAAGAAGCGAATAAGTAAAGTACCTTCTCGCTGTTTATAATGGATGTTTTGACAACGAATTTAATGTATACATTTTAAACGTAAATAATAGTTTATTTATAATGTATAAAATATGGTAGAATTAATAAAAAGGGCTTTAAAATATTCCTGTCATAATAAAAATAACACGAAATAAAACAAACTTTGATCATTCATATTCAATCATTAAAATGATAAATCAAAAAGTAACGAATGTTCAACAGACATAAAAACAAACAAAATTACCATCTGCTTGCCTGTTTGTTTTAAAAATGGCGCGTAAACAGAGCGAGAAATTACCGGGAAGTCAATGTGTTTAATCAATAACTCCAAATGGCTTATTTCGGTGTTTTTTCTGCTTTCTTTTATGGCAACTTAGGAATGTATGGGTTCCTAGCATGAACTTCAGTCTCAACCTCACCTTGCAACTGATGGACGTTGAAAATTATGAGATTTAAATAACAAAAAAGTGGAGTAGAACACATTATTTTGTTTTTATTGCATAGGACAGCAGACAGGCTGACAGCCCGCTTAGAATTTAGCAGTTACCGTCGCCTATATAAACACCTATGTGTTTGCAACGACAGTGGCATCGCGAACACGCTGCTGTCCCATAAGGGTACAAGAACTTGGGTCACTAATGCCGGAACACAACACAAGGTTATTATGGCGGCATACTTAAGACCAAAGGTGGTCGCCATCCAGACGGGCTTGAGGCCCTACCACGTAGCTAGGGTGGGTTGTTTTGTCGCCTTTTACGACAGGCGGACCCCGGCCACAGAGGTTAGTATTCTTTCTCCGCCCCTGCACGGATACAATTATACTACCTATATGTAGAAGTAAGAGTAAGGGTTATATCAGCAAAATTTATAATCTAGACAGATCCCTGCAACCGGGGTCAGCCTGTTGTATGAGGCAACAAAACAATTATATCTAGGTAGCGGGGCCCTAAACTCGTCTGTATGGCAATCACCATTAGATATGCCACTATAATAACCTCATGTGTGTTCCGGCATTAGTGACTCAGGTTCCAGTTCCCCTGTACAGACAGAAGAAGAAGAATGAAAGAATAATGAAAAAAGAAAAGAATGATGAAAAGAAAAAAGAGATGATGTAAGAGGTTAGTCACATATTTATTATTCAAAATATCAAAAAAATCTACATTTTTACTATAGAACTACAAACACACAGCACAATTTAAATTATTTTAACCGGTATTTAAAAATAAACTTGATTTACACGAAAACCCATAAAATATCATACCACGAACATTTCTTGTGTTCAAACAGATAACCTGCATTTGATTTTTATAACCAAAAATGTTTTTCTATAAAGGCTTCTAATGATTTTTATTTATTACTCATATTATTGTTTTTACGTTTATTTTTATGTAAGTATAGTGCAAGATCTTATTGTTTAAACACTTAGATGTGCAAATAAGCATTTGAATTAGAATTAATATGTTCAAATTGATTTACGCGCGTAGAGTCCCCATACCAGAGGGCGTTCTAGTTATAATGTTAATTTTTATTTACAATATTTTAAATAATAACAATAGTTTTATTTAAATCGATCAATACATGCCATTTCATAGGATTAGTAAATAATTAAATTAAATGTTATTAACATCGTCAAAATTTCGTCACAATGTTTGTGTGCGTCAAAAAGTTTCGCACACATAATATCAGTGTCGGGCAGTCAAATCGTTGTGTAATGGTGCCCCGCACTCGGCGCAGCAATGAGGTAGCTTTTATCTTCGTCTCATTATAGCGTGGAAATCGTCAAACACGCGCTTCCGTCTTTTTTCCTAATTTGATTTTTAACTACAGTGCCCTTGTCAATTATAAGTGCATGTTCGTTTTATACCCTCACGCAACCACAATTCGATATAGCTATTAGTTTTCTCCGATGGTACGACCACGTTTTACGGCAATCGGATGCTTACATGGGAAACAAATGTCTGGCCATGCCGCCTCCGCCGGGCCCCGGCAGAAAGGTTGGCCCCAAAAGTGTTGGCTGGACGACGTAAGGGGCGATCGATATACGTGCCGGTGGGATGCTGCTCACTACCAGGGATGCTGAAAACCGTGCGAAGTGGAGTAGAAAGAGTCGGAAAGCGGACACCGGGCACCGAAACGGAAGTTTAGGTTACGACCGGGATACAATGCTAAGATGAAGAAGAAGATTAGTTTTCTTGTCTAATACATATTATATCATAAACACATGTTGGAAAAGAAACGTGATCAAACCCGCATGCACACGTTGTGTAGTAAACTGCAGGGGGTACGGTTGTTGTTATACCGTCAGCACTCGACAGTTTCAGACTCGACAGAGACAACGCTCTTTGTTCCACAATAGCATTCAGACAGCTCGATGCAAAAATGTTTCTATTATCTAACTTTACTAGCTAGCAAACGTTACATACATACATACATATAATCACGCCTCTTTCCCGTAGGGTTAGGCAGAGACCACTTCTTTCCACTTGCTACAATCCTTACATACTTCTTTCACTTCGTCCACTTTCATTATTCCCTTCATATATGCCCTTCGGTTTAAGGTACTCTTGACCTGGCCTTTTTTCAAGACGTCCCTGATCTGGTCTCGAAACGTCCGCCTAGGTCTACCCCTTTCAACACTTCCATTCACACTCGCCTTATATACTTTTTTCGTCAATCGTTCTTCATTCATTCTCTCAACATGGCCAAACCATCTCAGCATACCTTTCTCAATTTTTGTCACTATATCTTCTTTCAGACCACAACGTTTCCTTATCTCACTATTTCTTATCCTGTCACTCAGTTTAAGCTAACAAACGTTGTTATGTTATATTAATTAAAAAAAGGAGACTATGTCTTTCTCCAAGGTCCAATCTATCTCTATACCGGAATTCATCAAAATTGGTTCAGCGACTTGGCGTAAAAACGTAACAGACAGACAAACTGGGTTACTTTCATATTTATAATATTAGTACGGATTAATGAAGACTACATTTTACCATAACACAAGTGCTATGCTGCTTAATTCGGGACTAGATGGCGCTGTGTGAACTGTTCCAGTATGTCTGTCAGGATTTCACCACGTTACATATGTTTAACCACATTTTATTGACTATACGTCACAAATGCGTCCGCCGTGCCGTCCCCGTTTGACCTACGCCCGGCCGGATCATCCGGATTATTGTTGTTTACTTCATCCGGACGAAAGGGCCATCGCAGATATTGTAAAAGATGGCATATTTTTATTTTGAACCGCATGGAAGTTTATTTAACAGTAGGAAAACTCAATAATGATTTGAATACCAACAATGGTCCAGAAATGGTTTTAATATTCGGGGTAGGCAGGGCAACTTGGTAGTCGCCTGCGCAAAGAATGAGTTATTGAAATGAAACCCAGTAAGTAAATTCCTTCACTCCTTTTAATATTTTTGCTACACGCTAGCTTAACACAGACTGACTGCCGACAGGGTTAAGGACTGCAGTGGTCAAGTGCAACACACGCGCCAGCTGAAGCGTAGTCTAGTGACCGCTGCAGAATCCGAACTATTCGGCATGTAGTGTAATGTGCAGATTTAGTCAGAGCAATAGCAGTCGCTTGAAAGGCTTGGCGATGTGCGGCAAAAGTGTCACCGGCCGGTAGCTCGCTGGTATGCGGCAATCATTACCTGGGTTCGGGTGCATGACGATCTTTCCGGTTTTCCAGGCGTCTGAGAAGAGGTGTGTGGATTTATTTCGGAAGAATGGTCTGTGTATATTTGCAAATATGATATATGAATAGATGCTATGTAAAAACGATAGAATTTAAACCGAAAAAGAAAGTAAATACGAAAGGGTGCGACTTTCTGTGCTCGCCACATTTGTAGCGCGCGTTTTAAGCGTGAACACAAAGCGTGGTGCTGCTACAACGCTATAATACGACCGAGAATTGTAGAATAATGATCTGACCGCAGTTTAATTAATTTTTTTTTCCGTGGAACAGCATACGAGTTAACGGCCTGCTATACAGTCGCCTATGGATGTATGCGACGCCAGGGTCAACACTAACACGCTGCCATCCGCGTAGGAGTACTGGAAGTCAGTCACTTATTCCGAAAACAACACAAGGTTATGACGGCATATTTAAACACAAAGGGTGGTTGCCATCCAGACGGGCTTAGAGCCCTACCTAACTAGGGTTGTTTTACTCTTTTTACAAAAAGACGACTCCGGTCGCAGGTGTATTCTTACTCCATCCCCATATGGAGAAAAATCTGCACAATTATCGTGAGAATATTTTAAACTATATGAATGAAACGCGTAGACCTTGATTTCGGGTGGTCACAATGCAGCTGCGCTCCAGTGCTCAGTGGGTGCCACGGTCTATTTACATTTAATGGAACAACGGACAATAAAATTTAGGTATACTTAGGTGAATCTGAACCCACGCACTAAAAACTTCTAACAATAGAAATATTTGCTCCTTTTTAACGTTTACAATTGCTGAATGGAAATGTTCTACCATTCACAACCTCAAAAATCTGAATCTATTTCGTACTTTTGCTTGTGAGAAGTAGCCCCTGGAAATAATATTTGATTACCTCCGTGATGGTTTCAATTTCGGAGTCTGAGTGTTTATGAGTAATATGTTACAAAAGTAAAATATATGAGTAATATATCTGTTTACTTTGGAACTAGACGCTTGTAAATGCGTTATAAAATTTCTTTGAAGGCGGAAATGTATTGGCCATGACCATGGTGTTGCGAAGGTCCTGGTGATGATGACCACATGTTATGTTGAGCCGTTTACGTGTATTCTGAACTCCAGCTCTGAAGAAGTATTTTTTGTTTGTTATCTTAACAAATCTTTTTTGTATTTCAAATCGTAATATTGACAAATGTATTTGCGCCATTTCTTTGACTTTACTGTAATTAAATTAATTAATTAAACATATTTCATTTGAAAGGTGCTGTAATTAAATATTAAATATGTTCTACTGAATTTGTTATCACGATTATGCTGTATTTAGGTAGGGTTGCCAACCCAAATTTAAAAAACTAGGATATGATGTTGGAAAAACCAGGACAATTTAGTTTAAAAACAGGACGCAGTAATAGAGTTGCAATACTTAAGTAGGTTTTTTTTCTGCTGCGGAACAGCAGACGACCCACTTACTAGTAAGCAGTAATTACTTAATAGTAAGCAGTTACTATCGTCTATGTATGTTTGCGACGTTAGGGGCACCGCGAACACGCTGCTGTCCCATAGACATACACAAGATTATTATGGCGGCATACTTATAAACCAAGGATAGTAGCCATCCAGAGGGGCTTGTGACCCTACCACGTAGCCAGAGTGGTTATGTAGCCTTTTACGATAGGTCGACCCCAGCCACAGAGGTTATTTTTACTCCGCCTCTGCACGGAGAGTATAACAAGTTAGTTACAAATATTATTTAATAATAAGTATTTGAATATTAAAAAACAAGATGCTACTTAAAAACTATCCAGGACATCCCAGGACACCAAAAAACCTAGTTTTTGGTGTCCTGTCCTTGGAAAACAGGACGGTTAGCAACCCTATATTTAGGGGAAGAATTAAGAAACCAGATTAAAAATAAACGCAAAGAAGTAAAATTTGAAGTTAGAAATGAGATAAGTAATGTACAATTTTATATTTTTTTAGATCTTATTGAAGCTAAAACTAAAAATAAACATTTTAAAATCAGTTGGAACCTTAAAACATTTTCATGTTTTCGTTACGTGTAATAATGTTCGCATGCCGGTTGTATGTAAACCGCGTTAATATGTTAAACGAGGGAATGTTAATATGGATGAATGGACGGGTCATGTGGGTTTAACCCAAAATTACGCGGGAACGGACTTCATCAACCTTGTACATCGTATGTAATTAAAATTTAATATCTTTATTTATATACATATAAAGATACACTATAACCCCTATACAAGACACTATAACCCCTTTTTACCCTTTTAAATCGCTTATGTTGATTATATGGTAGATAGAGCAATCCCCTAAATAAAAAATAATATATATAAATAAATAAAATTGGAGTGTCTGTTTGTAATATTAAAATAACCGCTTTTTACTAAGTGCATTCGGACGTATACATGGTACATATACCAAAACAACTTTTTTACAATTTTTGTCTGTCTGTTTGTTCTGGCTAATCTCTGAAATGGCTGCACCGATTTTGACGGAACTTTCACTGGCAGATAGCTGATGTAACAAGAAGTAAGTTAGGCTATTTTTTTTAGAAAAATATATACTTTTTGTTAAAAATTATAAGTTTCGAAAATTTTAATTTCCAATTTAAGTTGACCTCAGATTTATATCAACAATCATATGAAATAGGGTTCAGCTTAGGCTGGACTTGTAGGTTCGAACGTACGTATTCCGGAGGCGCATGGCGTAACAGTTGCGTTCGATAACACTGACTGTTTGCATATTTCATTTATATTTTAGGGTTTATAGGGTTTGTAATCCAAAATAAACCATAAGATATATCCAAAAAATTCTGCCCAAAGTCACTATTCCACGCGGACGGAGTTGCGGGCACAGCTAGTACTCTATAATATTAATCTCTAGAATATAAATAAATATACAGTAGAATCCCGATTATCCGAATCAATGAAAACCAGGGGTATACTGTATAATCGAAAATTCGTATTATCGATTTCAAAGTCAAATCAAACAATAACTAAATTTTAATATTTTTTTTATTATACAAAGGATTTTACTTACGTCATTTATACAATACGATGTAAAAAAATACGAGTTATAAGGATGATGAAGTCGGAAAGCGGACCCCGGGCACCGAAGCGGAAGTTTGGGTTGCGACCGGGATGAACGCTGAGATGATGATGATGATAAGGATGATGAATAACATAAAACCTATGTAATTTAAAAATTTGGTTGGAAATAATTTGTATTTATTTTTGTATTAATTTTTGATGATATTCGTAATGAATCACATATTTTCATTGCGGCCAAGTTCCTGGTGCGCTTCAGTTGTAATAACTGTATGGGATCCTATTCATCCTGTCTTCTAAACCATTTAAAAGCAACACATAAAGCTGCAAAAGCTTCTGCGTGAGATGGTACTTAACATACTTACATCGCCAGTTTCAGTCTGTTCTTCATATTTTTTCTCGTTACTGTTAAAATTGTTAACGATTTTTTCTTCAGATAAAATTTGGAATCCAGGGTCTTCACTATCGCAATTCAGCCACTCCTTGATATTCTCTGCATCACACTCTTCACCAATGCTAAGATTTTTTATTGTTTCTGTTATTTCTTTGAAATCGTTGTGCGGTTTAATTGAAGAATTGGATGAAGTCTTTAATAATTTATTCCATGTCCTTTTTTAATGTTTACGATTCCTCAGAGTTCCACGCTTCTACCAGCATATAGCAACAATTTTTTAAATTAATTTCTTTAAAAAAAATCAACATCGTTTTTATTTCACTGCTGCCTGCTGACAAAAGACGACTCAGTAGCTGCTTTCTGTATAAACCCTTTATGTTAATGTTTCAATAACATTTTGGTCCATAGGTTGCAATATTGATGTTACGTAAAGGGGCAAAAACTTTACTGTAAACTTCCCATTTTCTCGACTTAGTATTCCAACGGAAGGGTGTGTTGGCGCATTATTTAACAACAGCAATATGTCTCCCTCTTTTCCCACGGCCTTTTAAAATTTCTTCACCTCAGGAATACATGTATTTTCATATACCAAATAAGAAAAATATCTATGTTCATCCATGCTTTTTGACGGTTAGCGTAAGTTAAGGGGATTTTGACAATTTTGAAATAGCGCGGATTTTCGATTTCCAATTAATTAACAGTGGCAATCGATGTGTTCTTAAGCGTTCGCGCAAACCATATATATATATATATATATATATATATATATATATATATATATATATATATATATATATATATATATATATATATATATATATATCCGCTGAATCGCATCGCCGTGGTCGCTCGCGCGCTATCGTAAAGCCTCGGCTAAAATCGTCGCCTTCGTCCTCGCCGATAACGTTCGGCTCGCCTCGGTGGCGTCCGGAAAGCCCGTGGCGTCACTCCACTCCACGCTCCGCAGGCGTCATGAGCGCATGTAATTGTTTTATGTAATTCGCTAGCCCACGTTTGGAGGTTATAAGTTTACATATATATATATATATATATATATATATATATATATATATATATATATTATATAACCATAACTCTATCCGTACTCATTTGTGCCCCGTTACTGCATTTTCACGATACAATGCTAGTGATCTGCTAGGTAGAGCTTTCCAATTAAGATCTGTTTCGTCGGCATTATATACGAAATCTAAACCATATTCCTTTTGAAATGCTTTTAACTTGTCTACAAATAAGTCGACTAAGGCAACGCTAGCAGACAGTTTTTCGCCTCGAATTTCCAATTCGCGAATTTCATGTCTAGATTAGAATCTTGCTAACCATCCACAGTTCGCCTTAAAAGAAGTATCACCACCAAGCTTTTGATTAATATCCAATGCTTTTTCATAATAAATAAGTCCAGATATGGGCTGCCCGCTTGCTTTCTTTTGTAAGAGCCAAGTAAAAACTGCATTCTCTAGAATTACATTATGAGATATTTTCATGGCTTTACATTACGAGCCATCTTTACACTCAAGCGCGCAGGTGAATTTCAATATGGTACAGAATTCTTTTTGATATCTGATACCGTATAAATTCCTACACCATACATTTTCGCCAATTTACTGCCAGATTCACCATTTTTTATACTCTCAATTATCTTCTCTTTGTCATTAAGAGATAACACTACTCTTTTTCGTGTAGACATTATAGATTTCTAACGTCAAACGTAAACAGAAATGTTAACAAAAATACAACCTATCAGTTGAACGCTATCAAATGAAACAATAACAAACACTATCGCGCAAACAAATTAGGGTGGGAGTACCTACACGTCAGAGGCGGGAATGAACTCGTCATAACATATCTCGTTGCGCTGTCAAATCAAGAATGAGTAAGGATAGGATATTCGGATAATCGATGCTCGGATAATCCAGATTCTACTGTAGTTTTATGTAAGACTAAAATTAAAATTAAACTAAATAAAAAGGACTACAAAAAATAAAGTAAAAATTTTTTTGAAAAAAATGCATTTAACACGAAATCCTTGCTGCATTAGGAGCTGCAGCGGCCCAATTAGTATGAAACATAGCCGAACTTTTTCCGTAAAATTTTCGACTATATCTTAAGCGACCGTAATGGCGTAAAGATTTTCGCACGTCGTCGAAACTTCTGCAAAGGTTTAATTTAAGTCCAGACTTCCCTACTGCTTTCCAACACAGGTGTTTATGTATAATATGTATTTATTAAAAAAAATGTATGTAGGTATATTTGTTGCTTAGTATTATGGATACAAGCGCTCTGTTACTTTGGAACTAGATGGCGATGTGTCAATTATCACAGTAAAATTGATACCTAACCCAATTTGTATATAAATTAGTCAAAATTGAAAAAACGGAGGGTAGAGATCAAAAAAATCGTCTTATATAGGGGAGAAGTTGAAAAAGTGTCCATTTTTTTATGCTATATAGTTCAAATACCCGCCAGTGTGCGGCGCTAGTGCAGCTACAGTATATGCTATGAATGTAGCCGTATGGTACGAGAGCTGGTGAACAATTTTGAAGACCTCCGCGGCGTAGCGGCTATCACACTTAGGTACGCTTGCGGAAGTCATGGGTTCGATCCGTTCCCATTTCGAGTCTAAGTGTTTATTTATACATTTATTTACAAAAGAAAAGTACATAATATATAGTACATTAGTTATCTAGTACCCATAACACAAGTGTTATGCTATTCGCTTTGGGGCTATATGGGGTTGTGTAAATTATCACTGTATATTTATATATTTAGAGTAGGTTCTACCCTAGAGGGTAAGAGCTACCCTAGACCCTAACAGGCTACCCTTCAGCCAGACCTAGATTTTCATTTTAGGAGTCTTTCAAGACTTATAAACATTTCACACCGTCTCAAGAACCCATCATAAATTGTTCACTATCTCTGCTAGTAGATGACGAATTGAAGTATGCTAAGTTAAAAATTCTCTGTCCCACTCTTATATACGTTTTCTTCTAAAATTTACACTGATGGCACCACCTTCATTTAATACATTTTGTCGGACACTTTTAAGATAAGATAAGATACTTTTTATTGTCAGAACTGTGTACATACAGAGATGGTTTACATTTAGATTGTTTCAACAGTTTACCCCTTAGGGTGTACAATATTATTATACACGAATATATTATTTCATGAATTATAACATAAAACCATTAGCTGTAATTATTTAAAACATTAGGTTATACACGGATTTAATGTCAAAAGATACCAAACAGAATACATTTTAAGTGTAAATAATAAATTATAAGGATAATGTCTTTGTTAGAATTGTTATAATGTCACAATTAATTCTACATTTTGTCATTACTCAATTTGTCATCCAAATAGTCACTTATTTTGTAATATGATTTCTCAATTAACAATTTCTTGAGACGATATTTAAAAATATTATTTGATTGTAGGTCTAGAAGTTCACCAGGTAGATGATTATAAATTCGTGGAGCCATACAAAATATACTTTTATTTAGGAAAGATTTTCAATACTTCTATCCTCTTTACTTATATAAATTGGTGCCTCAAATATTTATAAATTATAATGCAGGTAGAAAAATACAGAATCTGTGTCGGTTGTTTGTCATTTCTCTGCCATAAAAAACAATATACAGTGAAATCCGTTTATAATGACATCGAAGGTAAATGACAAACACGTGATACTAAACGGACGTCATACATAGAGCATTTTGTAGAAAATAAACAACCTCTTGTTGTTAGATATATATGTATGTAGTTATTAGGTATAACAGAAAGAAACACATCATATTAAATAAGTAAAAATTGTACTTTAACATACGTACATACGTTCAATATATATTTATTTAATTTTTTTACATAAGAAATCAATAATGTTTGTCTGCTTTTGATTTTTCTTATTATATTGTAACAACAATCTCTAATACTATCACTCTATGTTATGCAACGTACGCGCAGAACGTTGCCGGGCGTCACGTGACCCTCTCGAACACTGCCGAAGGTGTTAGGAATCATGTCGGTCACTATAACCGGATATAATTTATTATAAATGGATCATAATATTCGAAATATCACTATAAGCGAAGACATTATTGTCTTTATATCCGACTTTCTTATAAAATCAAACTTCACTGTGTATTTATTTCATATTAAGAGGGTTGGTCAATATAGGCGGAGTCATTGTAACCGGATTCTACTGTATTGAGGACAGAAGAGGACAGATGCTGGGACACTTGATACGACACGAAGATCTAATCAAATCCATCATAGAAAGGCGAATTGAAATGAAGCGGGAGAGAGTGAGACCAAGAAGGGCATTTATGAAGCAAGCAAAGAAGTCTGGACGTCGTGTCGCATCAAGAAGTATAGGGAAATACGCTTTGTAGACAGGACTGGAAGATGGATCATAGACAAGAGCGGTAGCTCTTAAATAAATGATGATGAAAAATCAATATGGTAAAGTGCTGGTTTTATTTAGTGAGAACAAATCCCAATACATATTCGTAGTTGGAAATATTTTGAAAATTTAAAGATGGCTTCTACATATAACAGTTACAAAATTACTAATAGATGCTGTATGTTACAACACATAAGCGATGTTCGTGAAATTGATCGCTTACTTCCTTTGTTTAGTCTAAAATACCAGTCAGTATAATTACTAGCCCCCCATTGATTTTGACTTACGAGGCATAAATTTGCCCTGGTTCGCTTATTGCAAGTCATGCGGGTTTCGGGATGCAATACAATTCGATAAGTGATGTCGATAGAATTTTAAAACTTAAAGGAACATGTGATAGAAGTGAAACCCTTAAAAATTTTGGATTTAAAGAAAGAAAAGAAAGAAAGAAATACTTTATTTGACGAAATAGCGACGCCCTTACATTGTTACATATTTATAAATAGTATTATGAATTTGTAAGCCGCTTTTTCAGCAAACAAGGCTTGCATTCAGCATGTTGCTGATTTTCAGTGCAATATATGGATATAGACATCCTATGTATATTTAAAATTACAAATATAGGAAAAACTTTATATTGTCTTTTATCTCATTCTCTCCACGTTATATTCTTAAGATATATAAATATATATAGGTGTCTCATTTTATTATGACTTTTCCGTTTCATCGAGTTTCGGATCAC
Organism: Malacosoma neustria; assembly: GCA_963693495.1. Taxonomy (NCBI): domain Eukaryota; kingdom Metazoa; phylum Arthropoda; class Insecta; order Lepidoptera; family Lasiocampidae; genus Malacosoma; species Malacosoma neustria. Next base: position 3,895,182 of record OY856397.1, read on the forward strand.
AAATGCTAAAAAAATTTTCACTTCAAAAAATATTCGATTAAGTTAACAACCGTACTCCAAAACTTTGCAAGCCATAAAGAATCCACTTTTGGTTCTTAAAAACGTTTGAGTTGCATATTCTTCGGATTTGAGATAAACTTCCAACTGTTTTCCCATCGCGGTGCGATATAGAGTTTTTCGAAAAAATACCTTTATTCAAAGTGTTGCAAACGTTCATACGGCGTATGCAGTTTTTTCTCCGTGCAGGCGCGGAGCAAGAATCCTGACATGGCCGACAAAGGCTAATAATAAAAGGATATAACCTTAACTAATTAGGACTCCAAGCTCGTCTGGATGGCTACAACCTTGTGTTGTGTTCCGGTATCAGTGACCTAGGTTCCAATTCCGGTACGCAAACGGCAGCGTGTTAGTTGTGCATGGAATCCTATAGGCGACGGCAACAGCTTACCATTCAATAGTAAGCCTGTCTGCTGGCTGAATTTTTAATCGATAACTATAGTAAAATCTCGTGTATTTTTAAACAAATATTTTCCGACTCTGAAATATATCTATTAAATACAAATATGTACATTACTTTCAAACCCATATATACGATAGAATACAACTATCGATAGATCGAACAGAACTTGACTTCACTAATCACGGTAAACTGAGTGACCACGCTTCCTTATAAACTGGGTATAAATTGTGGGGCCTTTATTGTCTTCAAACAGACCACTGTTTGCTCATAGCATATGCCCCTTAATGCATCGATATTGTTTACGAATACATTCGCAGTAAAATGTTCCATTGTGTTACAGTACTGTTAACATTGCTCGGTGGTATTATTCTCGGAGAACAATTGAGCGATCCCGGGATTGATCCTATGAGACCAAAATGTAGACATATGAGCATAATTGCCATGTACCGATGTTGAAGGAAAACGTCGTGAGCAAAACTGCATACCAAGATAATTAGTACGTGTAACCCACCAATCCGCCTTCAAAACCAATCTTGGAGAAGCCGGCGGGAATTTCTTTCCCGGATTCCCTCTAGGAGAGGCACTAGCACAGCAGTGGGATGGTTTCTACCCGTGCTGGGGCAGAGAAAGAATACTGATCTCTGCGGCCGGGGTCGACTTATGTAAAACGCGACTAAACAACCCAAGCTAGGTGGTAGGACTCCAAGCCCGTCTGGATGGCAACCCCCCTCGTTCTTAAATATGCTGCTATAATAACCTTGTGTTGTGTTCCGGCGTGTTAGCGATGCCTCTGGTACTCCAAACATCCATAGGCCGTTAGCTTGGGACTAGGCCAAGCCAATGATAAACGTCTAATTTGGAAACTAGGATTCTTTGAGTGATTGCAATGACGTGTAACAATAAAGATTTGTTATTATTAGTCTCTTTATTTATTTTCTTTTCTATTTATTTACATTTTTCAATATGATTACATATCATTTTATAAAATATAAATATTAAAAAAATACTTTATTTAATAAAACGATACTTACAAATAAATTAAATTAAAAAATATAAAAAACTGTCCGTCGCTGAGAGCGAGGCCTTGGGACAAGGGCCCTTGGGCCCAAGCTACCGGTGGTTAGGGCTCCAGAGACAGGAATCTCTTCACTATGCGTGCTGTGCTGAGGAGAACTGCCTTTTGTATCCGACCCTTCACCCATTTACCTAGCGAAAGCCTCTCTAGGTGTTTATCGAAGCTCTTCGCTATAAGCCTGTTCACTGACACCACTCGCGGTACGATGCTCGTTGATTCCATCCGCCACATGGCGGTAACCTCGTGAGCGAGATCTAAATATTTTGCAATCTTGTCAGTTTCTGGTTTCACGAGGTTACCATCATGTGGGACACTAATATCAATGATCATCGTATGTCTCGCAGATCGATCTATTATCACAATATCAGGTTTATTGGTCAATAGTCAACAACAATCCTGAACAATAGTCCTGTCTGTGATAATAGATCGATCCCAGTAGAGCGTGTTATGGCCACTGTCAAGAACTGGCTCCGGCACTTAGAATGTATATAAAAGGATAATTTATACGAATTTAACCCTTAATATTATTGGGACTAATTATAATTGGAGTTTAATTTCTACAAATTTGGAAATATCTTCTGCAAAAACAGGCGTTATCACAGCTGCTACGTTAATAGTTGAAGTAATTGAACATAAAATTTCCATCCAATATTTTCATTTCATTCCAATTGAACGCTTTAATGAGGTTTCGTCATGGAGTGGATTTAATAAATTGTTTCGCAATTCCATGACGTCAGAATCGAAATGCAGTATTACGTAAATTTGTTTAATACTTGCTACCCGTGGACTTTTTGTTGGAAAATGACGGTAAAAAAATTTAACGCAACTTGTGATTTATTTAATATAAAATTACTTATTGACGACCTGCGATTGATGATTGCGTCGGGTGTTTATGTAGAATATATATTAATTTACAAAAGAAAAATGTATATTTAGTAATATTGTCTAATACCCATAACACAAGTCCTAAATTACTTCGGAACTTATTACGCTGTATCAATTTTCCTACTATTTACTATTATTATTGAAAGCCAATGTTTAAAAAAATGCTAACAAGAGGAAAATGGCGAAATTAACTCTCCTGCTATGATTAAATGATTATTTACTTCTTGGACAGAGAGACTAAAGTCTCTTAAACTTGCGGGTAGGCAGGGAAAAAGAATAGGATGAGGCGCCTAACCACTATCTTTTATAATAAATTATAAAAGATAGTGGTTAGGCGCCTCATCCTATCCTTTTTCCCTGCCTACCCGCAAATTAGTTTAGATGCTCCGGCGCCTGACGGTGGTTTTCAATTAAACTACTCGACCACCGCCGCACCGCGCGCCGCCCTCTCTCTGCTTGGCGAGCGCCCGCGCCGACGACACGTACCGTCGAGTCTTAGTTAAAACCGCACGAGTTTTTATATGTGTGTTATTATGTTGTGAACCACTGACTATAAAGTCCTAGATTACAAACCGCAGAACCAGCCGTGGAGGGTAGCAGATCGGAGAACCTCAGGTGAGTCGACGCTCTTTCTGACTTGCTGGGTATTTCCGTCTCCTTTCCTTTCTACGTTAATTATAGAACTCGCACTACCTTTGTTTCCCGCACTGCGGCTACCATCTTTCGAGACCTAAGCTGCACCATTCCTTTTACGGTCCTTCAGCCCCACCAGATAGAATAGATGAAGTTCAACATTTTTTACCAAAAAAAACCAAGATACCGATTGGTGATCTGCTAACTAATAAAAATATATTCACAGAGCGCCATCTAGTATCAATATCACTTCACTTTTAGGATTAGCGGAAGATCAGCGTTAGTCAGTATACACTAATATACATCTTATCTTATTTCGGGGCCGAGAGTTATCTCGGACACTTCGACCCAATGGGATATTTTGTGTTCCCCTAGATAGCAATCACTCCTCTCCAATCTCATTGAAGATTTGCTTCATGAGCCTAACAATGAGATATGGAGATAGGAGCCTGTAGTCTTCCGGTGTCGGATATCCTACCCCCAAAAGATTCATTCGCTTCCTGGCCAATGCATCGCATGCACACAGTAGGTGTTCCATGCGTTCTGTATGTTCCCCACACAACCTGCACATAGGTGTCGCGGTTAGACCCATCTTCATGAGCATGTTGTTGGTTCCAAAGTGCCCAGTAAAAGCCCCAAGCAAGTAGCGTATTTGCCCCCTGCTCATGTTCCAGATGGATCCTCGTGCTTTATTTTTTTTTTTTTTTTTTTTTTTTTATTGCTTGAGTTCAGCAGACAGGCAAACGGCCCACCCTGGCAGGTGGTCACCGTCGCCTATGGACGTTTGCAGCACCAGAGGCACCACCAACGCGCTGCCGGTCTCGAAGAAATTTTATAACGCCTTTTTTGAAGAACCCCATATCATACCGCGCTGAGAAAACCTCAGCCGGAAGCTCATTCCAGATCCTGAGAGTACGCAACATGAACGTTCTGGAGAACCGTTTCGTACAGGAAGGAAGAGGCTCCAAGAAATGGGGATGAACACCCAGCCGATGGCGGGCAGTGCGGTGGTAGAAAGACGACGAGGGCATCATCCTAAATAGTTCTTCAGAACACTCCCCGTTGTACAGACGGTAGAATACGCAAAGAGATGCAAAGTCTCTCCGAAGTCCAAGCGTGTCTAAACCGTCTGTGAGCATGGGATCGCCGACAACACGAACTGCGCGCCGTTGGATCGAGTCTAGGGGATTGAGCTGACAGGCCGGTGCTCCAGCCCATAAATATGAGCAGTACTCCATGTGCGGTCTGACCTGTGCTTTATATAGCACAAGCCGTTGCCTTGGATTGAAGTACTGCTTGGACCGGTTTAGCACACCTAGCTTTTTGGAGGCAAGCTTAGCTTTACCCTCCAATTGTCCCCTAAACTGCACATCATTCGTGATGTCGACACCAAGGATCCCAATACTACTTGCGATGGAAAGAGAGGTTCCTTGAAACTGTGGCGCAGGTGCGAACGGGGTTTTCTTGGCAGAGAATACGCAGTTTATACGTGGATCCCAAATACACTAATATACATACTGAGCTAGATCCTTTTTTAGGACATACACTTCTTTTATATAATTACTTTTGTATTTCTGTTTTATTTGTTTTAAAAGTAGTTCTTTATGTAACTTATTGTGTGTGTGTGTATGTGTATTGTACTAATAAACTTCCTTCTTTTTATTTCTAATATAAGCTGCAGAGCGCTTGTGTTATGGGTGCGATAGTAATTTTATTTTATTTTAGTACTTTTTCTACCAAGAGACTGAGCGAAGAGCCCAGCTAACATGGAATAAATACTGGAGTCTTAAAGAAATATTTAAGAGCAACATGCCAATCAAATTGAAGACAAAGGTTATGAATTCTTGCCTTATACCGTGCCTGACATATGCTTGCCAGACATGGAAGTTTAACAACAACGTCAGAAATAAAATTATAACGTGCCAACGAGGAATGGAGCGGAGTATGCTAAACATAAAGTGAATAAATAATATAAGGCATACAAAAATACGCAACATCACAAAAGCCACAGACGGTTTAGCACAAGCTCTTGCACTAAAATGGAAGTGGGCCGGACACATAGCACGCCTGCAAGATCAGAGGTGGACAAAAAGAGTGACAGAATGGAGGGAGCCAGTGGGTAAAAGAAAGAAAGGGAGACCTTCTATCAGATGGGAGGACGAAATAAAACATATAGCGGGTCCAAACTGGACACAAACAGCACAATCCAGAGAAAACTGGCTCAATTTGGAGGAGGCCTTTACATGCAGAGGGGTTCTTACAGAATAATTTTATTAATATTTATATACTATAACTATGATAATAATGTATCTCAAATTATTTATATTAAACAGAAACTACTAATCATTAAATATTAAACTAAAAAAAATCTTGATACTAACAAAACTAGTTAACTTGTGAACTAGAAATTTCTGTAAGAAATAAAATGCTTTTTTATTTTATTTATTAATTTTTCTCCATGCAGGATTGGAGCAAGAATACTGACCCCTGCGACAAGGGCATGCCCCTGCCCTAAGGGCGGCTTGTCGTAAAAGGCGACAAAATCTAACTAGGTGGTAGCGCTGCAAGTCTATTTGGATGCCAACCATTTTTTTTTTTGGTCTCGGGGAAAAACTTCTCTTGACGGGTTCCCCCGGCCCGGGGGGACTGAGGGATATGTGGGACTCCGGGAAAGATGTTCGACCATCCGACTACCCACTAAAAAACCCCGCTGTTCTCCTATTGCCTACGCCCGGGCCCACGGATATATGGCCTGCCGATCTCGTGGCCCGGGCCGGCGCCGGCCCACCCTTTGTCTTAAGGCGGGCCCCTTCTAGATTGTTGGCGCCGGGGGTCAGAATTTCGTCCCCCGGCGCTCTCCTGGATAAACAGTTGAGGGGGGCCGCAGAACAGCACGCGGCCCTCTCCCTCGCAGCAATAGTGCGGGTCCTCCCCCGAGGGGCCGCCCGCGGCCGCTTTTTACAGCGGCCGGAGGTCGTTACTGGCCCTCCGGCGCCGTCGGCGTGGCCTACGTTGGCGGGAGGGGTGTGGTGGTCGACTCCCGCTCCCGCTCTGCCGCCCATCCAGGATCGCCCCCGACCATGGACAGAACCAGGGCCGGAAGCGACAGGTCCGCGCCGATTTGGGCGACAAGGGTGCGGCACTCCTCGCGCCACTCAGGGCACACGGCGACAGTGTGGTCCACTGTGTCCTCCTCGTCGCCCGCAGTCTGGATGCCAACCATACCAAATATGATACCACCATGATAACTCTTGTGTTCCAGCCAGCGACCAGGTTTCAATTTCCCTACGCGAACGGCATAATTTTAGCATTGCCTCTGGTATTCTAAACATCGATAGATAACGGTAACTGAAAGTTTTTGTTATTTAGAAGTGACTATTAATAGAACTTAATATAGTTCTTAAATAACGGATCTAGGCTTAAAATTATACTGGCTTTTAAGGCCGGCGCTGTTCTTCCGCCTAGGACCAGACAGTGTAGTCACGGAAAAAAGTATACTATCCAGGACTGCTTCAATGCTTCGGAGTCCAGTACTAACCGCTTATTAACAACAAATAAAATTTTTATTATAAATATCTTCTAACTAAAGAATTAAACTCAACAAAGGCGTGAACCCGTTGGAGTTGCGCAAAGTTTCCTCCAAAAACAATTGTTTGACTTTAATTAGTCACTACGGTGAATTGACACTCAATAATGAAACTCGAAATTTCCTTTTGAAAGTTGGTTTTAATGAATTTACAATGGTATTCACGCTGGCCTTTTATTCAGGTCAAAATATACATAAAAAGCGGTGATTTTTATATGATTCAAATAATTCTTCTTTGTAATAATATCTAATACTCTTTTTATCCATGCAGAGGCGGAGAAAGAATACTAACCTCTGCGGCCGGGGTCGACCTGTCGTAAAAGGCGACAAAACAACCCACCTTAGCTACGTGGTAGGGTCCCAAGCCCGTCTGGATGGCGACCACCTTTGGTCTTAAGTATGCCGCCATAATAACCTTGTCTTGTGTTCCGGCATTGGTGATCCAAGTTCCTGTACCCTTATGCAAGAGCAGCGTGTTCGCGATGCCACTGGTTTTGCAAACACCCATAGGCGAAGGTAACTGTTAAATTCTAAGCGGGCCGTCAGCCGGTCTGCTGTCCTACAGCAATAAAAAAAGTAGATGACTTTTGTGGCGTAACGGTAAACGCAATTGCGGAGATCCATTATGTAAATAAATAAAATAAATATATTAGGACAATTCACACAGCGCCATCTAGTCCCAAAGTATAAGCATAGAACTTGTGTTATGGGTACTAGACAACTGATACTACTTATTTACTTTTGTAAACTGATAAACACCCAGAGGCGAGACGGAAATCGAAAACATGACCTTCGCGAGAAACACAGAAATCGTCAAATTGTAATTTGACGATTTCTACACAGTATAACAGTATATTAGTTATCTAGTACACATAACACAAGTATTCATTAAGGTATTCTGTTCTTGAAATGATTAATTTCGAGACGAAACACTAAGAGCAAAAGTCTATGTTGCGCGCATGAGGTTAAATTTTTTACGGATGAAACGCAATATTAGCATCACGAAGATGTGAAACGTTTTTTTTTGTTCCAGTAATACTAACCTTATTAATAATGGCTTAAGGCTTATTCTATAATGTAATTTTTAAATGATTGCATTACATATACATATCTATTCGATATGCGACTTTATTATAATAAAATACACTTGATTTTTTTGCTCTAGTAATACCAACCTTATTAAGCTTAATGATATTGGAGTGTTCTATAATGTAATTTTAGAATGATTGCATTGCATTACTTATACATATCTATTCGAATTGCGACTTAATTGCAATAAAAATTAATAAAATACAATTGAGTTTTGTTTTTGTAATAAGATAAAAAATAATAATATTTAATTAAAGGTACGCGTCCATTGGCCCGGGCCGGACGCACCGCACGCACGGCACACAACGGATTGAACGGATTTGCCGATCATAAATGCCGGCGTTCGGTGCGGGCGGCACGGATAGTGGACGCAGCACTATGTGAAATCATACAAAGCAAAAAAATCCGTTGCGTGCGGTGCGTCCGGCGCGGGCCAATGGACGCGTACCTTTATTCTCTTTTCTAAATTTATTAGAAGATTTAAAAATTAGTTTGCCAAAGAAGTTTCACTTCTGACATTGTGTACTTTGTACGCACGTACTTTTTTTTGACTCACCAACAATTCTAACTTTTGAGAACTTTGTTTCTAGCTCACTAACAATTTATGGATGAATCATTCCAAAATAAATGATGATGATAATTATTATTATTAGTAATCTCAACATTCACATTCTTTCGCCACATCATCTTTTACGCAATCCACCCTCATTTTATTTTTCTTAACAGCCTTCTTCTCCTACCCAAAAAACTATATTATCGTGCAAAACAATTTCTCTGGTTTCCAGTTTAGACATGGTGCTTAAACATCTATTACTGTATAGGATATTAATATTATTAATATTGATTGACAACTACTAATATTGAAGTAGTTATCTGTAAAATTGGTAAAAGCCGTTTGAACTTGTTACTTAAGTTTAGACTGTTGTTACCACAGGAGCTTACATGCTTTTCCTTCGACGCCCTAAATCAAAGAGCATAGATCCGTAGTTTTGTCTATGATAATCTCGCTAGTCTCTCAACGTACAGAGGTTTGTTATGACTGGAATTCAAGGCTTAGGAGAAGAAAAGCAATAAAGCCATTTTCTTATCTGAAATTCACCGTTGAAACCACTTAATCCTATATCCATTACGCGAGTTTCGTCAGGTTAATTTGAGTAGATTTGCAACCAACAGAAACATATCATTAGTGAAGGGAAATTTAAAATTCGGATATATCTGCACTATAATTATTTAAGCTTGTACTTTTAGGCTAAGAAGAAACGGCATATTTCTAAAAAGTATTCTATAGAAATTTGTCTTGAACAATCTTCAATAGATTTCGCACGAAACACCTGCAGGGTATTTATTTACAAAAGAAAATCTTCATTACCCTCTTTGCAACTAGATGGCGCTCTGTTAATTGTGACAGATATCTAAACGTGAAGCGAAAACTTTGTACCCCTTTTTACAATAAATTGCGCGGACGGAGGAGGATGAAATGTGGTACAGTTAAAGTTTATGTGATGTCGAAGTGCAGAAAACTATTTTTTGCGTAAAATCCATTAGAAATAGATTAAATTAATTAAAATAAACATTAAACACACAACTGCTCGAATGATATATAACATACACAAGCATACATACCTTATTAATCCTTTTATTTTTTATAAGAGGTTAATGGCTTGGTAACGAGACCGTTAGGGTTAACTTTATAATAATATAATATTTAAATTCATAATATACATTAGTAAGTACTTGAATAATTAATAAATAAATAAAAATAATATATATTTTTATTTCTATCCGTGAAGGATAAATTCTTATCCGTGCAGGGGCGGAGAAAGAATACTGACCTCTGCGGCCAGGGTCGGCCAGTCGTAATAGCCGACAAAACAACCCAGCCTAGCTACGTGGTAGGACCTCAAACCCATCTAGATGGCGACCACCTTTGGTGTTAAGTACGCCTCTATAATAACCTTGTGTTGTGTTCCGGCATTAGTGACCCAAGTTCCTGTACCCTTATGGGATAGCAGCGTGTTCGCGATACCACTGGCGTTGCAAACACCTATAGGCGAAGGTTACTGCTAAATTCTAAGCGGGCCGTCAACTTGTCTGCTGTCCTACAGCAATAAAAAAAAATGAGAAGACCCTCTCCGCCTCCAATTTTCACGTAGTGAATCATAAATATGGTTTTCAATAGTTTTATGCAGACAGAACAGAAAACTATATTATTAAATCAATATCCGCTAAAAAAATATCGTGGCGGATACGCTCATCCCAACACTAAAAATAAATGGCTTGCCATTATATTTTCAAGAGGTTCAAACCATTCATGAATCAATGTACACTGACTTAAAACTGAATTATTTAGTGTGTTAGACCCGGAGGAAGAGAATTTGGGATTAGTCAATATTTAATTAATTGATGACTGGATTACGGTCTAATATCAAACCATAAAGAAATGATCTTTTATTAACAGAGTATATTAAACAAGTAACAGAATTAAGTACGTAACTATTAAGTAATGAATCGTTTCCCTGTATAGCTTACGTATTAGGAATTTTTGTAAGGTATTAAAATTTTAGCAGACGAAGAATGAAAACGTGAGGAAACTGGCAAACAGAAATCACCTTCTTTGTATACGCGTGACGGGCATTTGTTCCCTCTAGGAGATGCCCTATCCTAAACTTTATTAACAATTTCATACAACAAAAAAAGATGAAGTCTTTGATCAGTCCTGTATCATCATCTTGACACACACATATCTTGACTTCAGGTAATAAACCTGTGTTCCAGATCAGTGCCCCGCTCATAATAATTAAAAGTTTGATTACCTTACTATGCTACCGGCACGCTATGATGGCCGTTTCGACGTTTGTTCACTCCATGAAGTTTCGTATTAATTAGTAATTACATTTGAAGGAGCGAATTGCTGTTCTTTATTGTCAATAACTGCACGTTGCTATTGACAATAAAGAACAGTAATTTAGTCCTTCAAATGTAATTACTAATAAATACGAAACTTCATGAGTGGATAAATGTCAAAACGGCCATCATAGTGTGCCGGTATAATAACTATACGATACTTATATTATTTTTGACCACTCCCTCGGTATGTGTGTGTGCATGCGTGCGCGTCTGGGTGTATGTTTATAACAGTTAAATAATTCATGTTTAGAATATTAGACCTTCAGTCTCTGTGTAGTAAAGAGTTGTCAACCAACTCCTTGGCTTGAATTTTAATTCATGTAAAGACATGGACGTAGTTACGCAAAAAGGATCCAACCCACAAAATGTTACTTTTGAATTATTAAAGATTAAAGTTTTAGCTGTATTTCCGCATTGATGTATTTGTTAGTGTCTATGGGTTCTTAAGAAAATATAAGCGTAAATGTATCATTTCTCATACAAATAAGTTTAACTGCTCTTATTTTAGGCCCAGAATGAGTACTTTGTTATACTATTTAGTTATTCTACCATATTGTGGGTTGGATCCTTTTTGCGTAACTACGTCCTTGAGAGATGAAAATAATATAAAGATCCCTAAATAAGAATCAGCTAATATTAGCTGAACCTTAACGAGGGTGCTAACTGGGCATTACTGTTTAAATAAGCATCTTAACATCATAAAGGTTAGCAATAGCAAAGTTTTCAGGTTTTGTAACGAGGCAGATGAAACACCTCTACACCTTCTGCGCTATTGCTGTACCCTGATGCATAAACAAAACTTCATTCTAGGAAAGCATATTCCAGAACCAGATGAGGTATGAGTAGCTTCTATCAAAAATTGCTGCACTGTATAAGCATGGCAGGCTTTGCCAATGAACTATGATAATATATGTGTGGCATTCACAGTAGCCTATTAATGAGCTGATGTGATTAGACGCAGTGTTACTAGGATGACTAGCATAGCCACATTTCGAAATAATAATGGTAGAGTATGGCCTTGCAAGGTTTGTACTCTTTATTTATGTATAGTAAAACATGAAAATGTAAGGATGGTTTCGACATAACAACCAGCTCAGTTATAATTACGACCAAAATTGGAATTCTGAACAATTACACCCAGGCTAATTCTAGGGAGGATTGAGTATGGTGCTACTGACAGCGATTATATTGTTTTGTTTTTTAGTAATATTACGGTCTCATTTTTTTTTTATATATATTTATGTCTGGAATTTTTTGCATAGTTTGGCCTTTTTCTTTTCCTGCTCTTATCTCAAATTATATGGGGTTGATACAACGTGTTCTCTCCTTCCATTTTCCACTGTTAGGCGTCATCTCAACATTAACTCGACTATTCGACTTATCATTTTTACGCTATCCATACTACCTACTTTTTTGTCCACCTCTTTAATTCGTTAATAAATAATCAAATCAAATATACTTTATTGCACACATTACATTTACATCAAGTGACACATATGTTAACATTTAAAAGCACAATGGGTCTTATCGCTGAAAGCGATTTCTACCAGACAACGTTTGGATGGATAGAAACATACAGTTAAGAAGGAAGAAGGTAATTTTGCATGCTATTACATAATACAAATATTCAATAAGAACAATAAGAAATATATACATACACACACATACATACATATTCATAAACAGAAAAATAAAATAAAATACATTAGATATTCAATTATTCAAAGAATATATAATATATAAATAATATTATAAATAATAATAATAATCGTTAATAGATAGACATAAATCAATCTATTATATATTAACATAATATAAGAAACATATTTGTTACATATAATAACATACTACTTCAGATAGGCGCTGTACAAATATCATAAAATAAATAAAGAGTGCGAAATATTGTATTGAATGCCCTCTTTCACAAAACTTGCACCGGACTGAGACCTGTTTGCCATAGGTTTTAATTTTAATCGGACTGATCGAAATGTTTGCGGGGTAACAGCGAGTCTCTTAATGGCGCTTTCGAAATAATAATAATAATTTATTAAGATTTCATAAAACTAATATATTATCACAATATAGCAATATCAAATAATATCAAGGTCATTAAATAAAATTCGATATATGATATAAAACAAAAACATCAGCTCCAGCCTCCAAACTAAATAAAATTCTTTATCTCGAAAACAAAAGCAAAAATTTATGCTGTGCGTATGTGTAAGAGAGAAAATTATATCTTATGTATATATTACGTAAATGTATAAACAATATTATATAAATAAATAAGAAAAATATTTTAGTTTAATAAGTGCATTCTAGGAAATATAATATGACAAAAAAACTATAAAGTGTGTTTGTAACAATGTTCTTACATATTCCAATCGCTGTTATTATCACCCCACCTTTATTAAGCACATACGAATATGTACGACAAGCTCAATCTAATTCAAAAACTATGGGACCGCCGGCACAATTGCAACTACTATGTTTTCATTGTGTTTAAAGATTAGAACCGAACCATTTATCGTTATAATCCTTTATTGTATTTCATTTGCGTTAAGTTCGTATACAGTGAAAGCTACGCCATTGCTACCATAATAAATTGAATTATTTGTGATTCCGCAGGAAATTTAAGAATCAGACAGAATATAGTTTTGTTATCTGATATTTTTTCTTTGTATGTCAAATTAAATCGTATTAGTATAATTGCTAATAGACGAATTAATTACTAATTTGTAAAAAAAAAATTATTAGTGCTTTGGGACAGCAGACAGGCTGACGGCCCGCTTAGAATTTAGCAGTTACTGTCGCCTACGGGTGTTTATAACACCAGTGCCATTGCGAACACGCTGCTATCCCATAAGGGTACAGGAACTTGGCTCACTAATGCCGGAACACAACACAATGTTACTATGGCGGCATACTTAAGACCAAAGGTGGTCGCCATCCAGACGGGATTGGGGCCCTACCACATAGCTAGGGTGGGTTGTTTTGTCGCCTTTTACGACAAGCCGACCCTGGCCGCAGAGGTGAGTATTCTTTCGCCGCCCCTGTCCGGATATTAGAATAAAAATACGCCTATAAATGTTATACGTCCCAACAACGCAAATTATTGATACAAAATGTACGGTTTAATATAAATTATCATATAATAAAAAGTACACAGTTTTAATAATAAAAAAGAACCGCCAAATATTATCATAGCTTGAAATGCTATTTTATTACCGAGTTTAATAATACATAATACATCTTTCATCTATAAAAAGATTAAGAAACATCGCATCCCATCGCATAAATTTACTGCACAAACCTAACAAGAATAACCGTCTAAAGCACCGCATTTGGCAAAATCCTATTTCCTTATAGAATTTAGATTTTATTGGAGCAGATATGGCCTAAATGGCCCATTGAGATGAGCTTTTCTATAATCCCTAATACCTCAAGACCATTTAAGCTTTATTTATTATTTAATATAGATTTATAATGGCTTTTACTTTATTTGTAACTTTTTATTAATTGATATTATTATTACTCTACATTTTAATATTAATCAGGTAGAAAAATATTTAAAGGATTTTTAAATAGTGTTTGCTCCAAGTCCGTCTGTATGGCTACCACTCTTGATCAATGCTGGCATAATAACCTTGGTATTGCAGCATTAGTAATCTATATTTCAGTTCCCCTATCCGAACGTCAGCGTGTTCGCAGTGCCCCTGGCATCGCAAACATCCATAGATGATGGTAAATTACGAAACGTGACGAACGTACTTTGAAAATAGGGTTCAGTGCGTGAGAAATTGTTAAATTCTTCATGCAATCGTTTTAACCGAAGCTCAGTGCCAACAAAGTAAGTGATTGTCCAAGCTCATTTATACCCCTGAGCTCTAAAAATACCGCTACTATAACCTTCTGTTCCGGTATAAATGGCCCAGGTGTCCCTGGTGTCGCAAACATCCATAGGTGACGATAACTACTTTCTATTAAGTAGGTCTACAGACAGAAAAAAATCCTTTTGAATCCCAAGGAAAACTGCGAAGTATGCCGTATAAGAAATATGCCGACACTCTTGTAATTTATCCGCAATGTCACGGACATGAAGACTGCCGCGAATGCGGGAGTTTCTAACGCGGTCCTTCCGCGTCACTCCACACATCCACCGCAGCATATTCACTTCCGTGACACACAGTTCCTGCTTGTGTCGCTCCAACACCGGCCACGCTTCACAGTCGTATAAAAGGACAGACCTAATGATGGTCTTATAGACCTGTCCCTTCAACTTTACCGGCATCTTGGGGTCACAAATGACACCAATTACCTCACGCCATTTGGCCTACGCGGCAGAAATGCGTGCCTTGACGTCGCAATCGATGTCGCCAGACGCATGAAACACAGATCCCAGGTATTTCACTTGGTCCGTGCGCTCGACCGTGTCACCACCTATGCGTACGGGTGTGGGATCTGTGGAGTTACAGGCAAAGTACTCAGTCTTCGCCAAATTGAGCTTCAGACCACCGTTCTCAAGCGACTCCTTCCACGCCTTCACGCGTCGCACCAGCCTACCCCTGTCCGAATTTGCCAGTGCGATATCATCATCATACATGAGCAGCCACGGGGGCTGCTCATGCCAGTGCGATATCATCAGCATACATGAGCAACCACGGGGGCTGCTCATGTATGAGACACCCCAAGCACCTCCTTCGCCGACCCAAGGATAGCCGCCTGAATCTTGTCCCAGTAAGCCGCAGCTTGTAGCAGTAAGTAAGTAACTGATTCGCCCATACCACCGGCGCACTTGTCACCGACGGTTAAGGCGAACTGCTGGGACGTGACTTCATCAAGCAGCCACCACCTGATTTGGCGCTGAACGCGTTCGGTATGCGTGTCTTTAGGCTTAGCGCAGGTCTGTTTTTGAAATACGTGTTCACGATGGCAAGGTCGGCAGCCACACACGTATTGAGGATGTCCTCCTCTTCTGCGTTGCGGCTACCGTACCCAAATCCACCGTGAACACGAACAAATTCCCCACATTCATCACCCACATGACCGTTCAGATCACCCTCCAAAACGATCCCCTGTGATAATGGGATTCCACGGAGCACTTCTCCCAGTAGATTCCAAAACGCTATTTTATCGACGCCGTCACAACCGGCCTGTGGCGATAGGCACTTATCAAGTGGGTAACTACCCCATCGATAAGCACCCTAACGACCATAAGTCGGTCGCTATGACGTTTCACTTCCAAAATTTCGTTCTGAGACTCCTCCGAGAACACAATGGCAACCCCATTCTCCCCACCAGGTGCACCTCTGTAGATCAGCTTGTAGCCATTCCCAATAAACTGGGATCTGCTGGCCTTCCACCGAGTCTCCTGCAGGACAGACGGACACCCTCCACCTGGAGAGCACATCGGCCAACTCTCTCGCGCGTCCGGTTAGCGTGCCTATGTTCCATGTTGCGAAGCGGATCTTTCGAGATGTTTGGGCTGCGTGAGTTGGGGCTAACGTCGTTAATCGTGCCCGCCCATGACACGGTAGCCCTTGTCCACTTCACACAAGAGCCGGGCGACGCTCTTGCGCTCTGTTATGCGGCGGCGCCCTAGCCCTTATATGATCTCGCATTCTTTGTCTGTCCATAAGTTAATTTGGCAGATTTTGGTTTTTACGGGGGCATTTAGGGGGTGAGGTTGACTTGGGCCCCGAAGATGTTGGTAGGGCCCCTTACACCCCATTGACCACACAAACATTGCTGTGCCATATAAATTTAAAAAATGTAAACTATATTCTTTTCCAAGGGCTAATCTATCTCTGTACTGAAATTAATTAAAGTTGGTTAAGCTGTTTCACTTTCACATTTATAGTATTATGGAAAATATAGCGTAATAATATATATGTAAGTAACTCTTTCACTGTCAAACGACTTTTCTTACTGTCTTGAGGGTGATAGATGAACCAATAATATTACCCACCAACTAAAAAAGGACTGGACATTAGTTTATATAAAACGAAAAAAAATATTAACATATAAAAAATTACTGAAAAATACAGATGTTGTGTTCAATACATTTCGTTGCTATTTTTGTATCAACTGCCAATACCATTCGATATCCCGGAGGAAATTCTCTGAAACTGTTTTACTAAAATCACTTGTCAGGGAACATGGAAATGTTTGCACGAGAGGTTTGTATGTTTCTGTATACACAATGGCATTCAATAAAAATACATTAAGAAAATATATATACATTCAATCAAACTTGATACCTATGGTAGGTATATGGTGGTAGATCTCCAAACCCCTCTGTATGGTAATCCTAGTCTCTAAGTATGCCATCAAAATAACCTTGTGTTGTGTCCCGGCATAAGTGATCCAGGTTCCAATCCTCCTTTTTTTTTGCTGTAGGACAGCAGACAGGCTGACGGCCTGCTTAGAATTTAGCAGTTACCGTCGCCTATAAGTGTTTGTAATACCAGTGGCATCGCGAACACGCTGCTGTCCCATAAGGGTACAGGAACTTGGGTGACTAATACCGGAACACAACACAAGGTTACTATGGCGGCATACTTAAGACCTAAGTTGGTCGCCATCCAGACGGGCTTGAGGCCCTACGACGTAGCTAGGGTGGGTTGTTTAGTCGCCTTTTACGACAGGCCGACCCCAGCCACAGAGGTTAGTATTCTTTCTCGGCCCCTACTCGGACAGCAGACGCCCTACAGAAGTGATAACTTAAACTAATCTAAGTTGAACTAATTAATATTGAAATTATTTAAGTTGAGAAAAGCTTAGGTTATTACTTAAATAATGTGAAGGTTATTAATAAAACCAAAAATAAGTCAAAAAGAACAAAAGTTTACGAATTTGCAATTTTTCCAAAAACTTTCAAAATTATATTACTTCAATGGGGGTCGTTTGCCTGTCTGCTGAACTCTCGCTATAAAAAAAAATATTCCCTAATATAGATTCTTTATAAAGAAAAAAAACTCAACTTTATTTCATTGTAATAAAGTCGCAATTCGAATAAATTTAGCGCTGTGGGTTAGAGTGAGAGAGGAGGAGCCTGCCTACCACTGCCAAGAAAGGGAAGCCAGACAGACTGGCGCCGTAACGTAACGAAGTGGTTTATCCTTCCATAAGAAGTTATCACTTTAAAAACCGAGAGATAAAAACAGAAAATAATAACAATAACTATACTGTTATTTCCGCAGCCACATATAGAACCGAAGTAAGCAGCAGTGCGCTTTTGTTATGGATACTAGATAACTCAGATACTATTGTTTTTTTTGAACATTTAGTATTTTACTAATCGTGGTTTTATAACTATATATCTACTTGTTTACTTACTTATTGCTTTATGACAGCGGACAGGCTGACGGCCCACTTATAATTTAGCAGTTACCGTCGTCTTGGGGCCTTACCACGTAGCTAGGGTGTTTTGTAGCCTTTTACGACAGGCCGATAGACCGATAAGACCTGTTCTTTTTAAAATAAATACATATTATACATAAACAATTAAATAAGCAGCGGAAATCAAACCTATGAACTCCAAAAGCGCTCCGACTTACATAAAACGTTGCGTTAAGGAGGACGTCATATGACTTAAATACGTTAAAAATATAACTAAATTATCTAACCAATAAATGTAAAAGAAACCATTGACAGTGTTTTTGAATATTTACTGTGCCCTCCAGAGAGTAATTAAATGACTTTTAATTCAAAGATGAATGGATGGAGGCATTTAGTTGACGCTAATAGGCTCAATAACTCATAGGTATAACATGCAATTATTAGGTAGTAAATAGTATAAGAGAAAACAAAACAAAGAGTAAATTAATCGCAAATTGCACAGGTTCCGTACACTGTTATATTTTAGTCGTAAGAGTTTACATACCTTTGATTAAAATATTAAAAAAAAATTAGTTGCGACTTAAGTAACACACACACACACGTCTGGACGCCGGCAGAAGTCACGGAGTTTATTCCCATCTAAAGTCTGTATGTTCATATATTAGAAAAGAAAAATAGATAGATAGATAGATAACACTTTATTGTAAACCAATTTTACAAAAACAATGAAACTTATTTACACAATGAATATGTACTTGACTTACAATGGGCGGCCTTATCACTACAGAGCGATCTCTTTCAGGCAACCCGGTAGTACATAGTATATCAATTATCTAGTATACAAGTGGTTTAATATATGACTTGTCACGCCGTGAATAAAAATGAATTGAAACGCCGTGACGCCGCCGTTTGAATAGTATACCTAGTCAGGTCATAAATTCTGTCACATGTTTAATGTAAAATAATTGTAACAAGTTTATTAATTATGTAACCATTCATATACCAAAATGAACTTAACAAAACATAGATTCTTATGACATTAAAGTTTATTCAAAATGACCTCCGTGATTTTGAATACAAGCCTTCAATCTGCGCGGCCAGTTGTCTATCGCAGCACGAACGAGGTCCATGTCAATATCGGCGGCTGCCTTAATCAAGGATGTCTTGAGTGACTCCAAATTGGGATGAGGCTTTGAGCACGCCTTTTACTCCAAGTGTTGCCATCTTGTAATCTAACGGATTGAAATCTGGACTGGAGGAGGGCCAGTCTTCGTGCCGGATGAAGTCGATTTCACGCGCCGCCAGCCAGTCTTGTGTGCTCTTCGCTCTATGAGCTGGCGCCGAATCTTGTTGGAATACCCAGTGCCTGTTATTGAACATGGTATGAGAAACAGGTTCCACAAGGTTCGTCAGGACTGTATTTTGATACACAACAGCATTCGTTTTTACACCTTTCTCACAAAAATGTACCTCTGTTAAGCCCCAATAAGAAACTCCCAACCATACCATGAGCGAGGATGGAAAATGACCTCGTTGGACACGCGGAATACGGTTGCTCGCTTCTTCACTACTGTGTGCGTACACCTTATCATTTTGTTTGTTGTAGCTCTCTTCTACGGTAAACATTTTTTCATCCGAAAAAAGAATTTCCCGATATTTTTTTCCCGCGTACCGCTTCAAAAAAGCGCGGCATCTCTTCAGTCTCAGGTCCATTAGACGAGCATTCAAACGATGTCCTGTTTTTCTTCGATATGCCCGAAGCCCTAAGTCTTCATTTAACACCCTTTTCACCGTGGTTCTGCTTAACCCCATCTGAAGGGCCAACAGTTTCTGCTTACGTTTGGGATTTCTTTGAATTCGTGCCTTCACAGCTTTTATCACTGCTGGAGTCCTAACAGACCGAGGGCGACCACTTCTTGACCTGTCATCTACACTAGAGTCTTCATTGTATCGTTTGATGGTACGATAAACGAATCTTTTGGTTATATTCAAATTTTTCAGTATGTTAAAAATTTGAATTGGCGCGTAACTGTAACGATGCAACGCAATAACTGCAACACGGTCTTCTTTAAGCGTCCACTCCATATTTAAAAATGAGTAAAATTCTAAAAGTTATACATTTTTATTTTCATGAACAATTCGAAATTCGAATTCAATAAACCTTTTTGTGGCCAGCATTCTAAAAGAAAAGTTTTTACTGTGTGACAATACTTATGACCTGACTAGGTATTTGTCTATAAGTATTTTATGAGAACATGGTAACACTTCAATCGAATTTTCTTTGTCTTCAGCCTGGTTAAACAGGGGTTTCCTTTACCCTTGCGAAATTCTCAGAGGAAATTTCGTTTGGGGCACCATTTTAAAGTTATGTAGAGCTGGAAAAACATATGTTGTGTCCTTTGGATATCCACTATATTACTACCATTGACTTTTAATTCGACTTACACAGATTATGTCGCTGACATCTCCCTCGAGCTAGCCACACAGTGGCTCTTTAAAATGAGTCAGCTGACATAAACTTATACAAATCGTATTGGTAATGCAGTTTTTTATATTCCACACCGTTCGCATTACAACTTGCTCTTTTTTATTGCTACGGAACCACAGACAGGCTAAACGCTCCCTTAATAGACATAAGCATTGTTAACATGCTGCGATCCGCATAAGTAAACTGAAACCTGGGTCACTAATACCGGAACACATCACAAGGTTACTATTTTTTTAGAGTGCAGGGGCGTTTATCATCCAGACGAACTATATTATACTATACTAACGAAGCTTCAGATAAACGTTCGGAAAAAGAACTCAAAATTTCCCACGCGCTGAACCCTATTTTTTCAAGTAATAGCACTTTCGTCATGGTTCTTAATTTACTATAACTGGATAAATTAATTGAATGTCTTAATAGTCGAGTTTTGAGAAGTCAATATCCCTTGGGCGCAGAAACTGATCAATCTTCGTGAATGATGTATTTATTGGTCTTAATAACTATTTAAACATCACTTGTTAAAAATGTGTAGAACATTCATCACTAAAGTTGTTCATCGGTAGCATAATAATCTGAATATAGAAAAAGGCATCATTTTAAAAATACTGACTCGTGCGCTCGTGTTGACCTGTCATAAAGGACGATAAAACAACCCTAAGTGGCTTCAAACCCGTCTGGATGGCAAGCACCCCGATCGAAGTGTGCTGCCATATTAACCTTGTGTTGAGTTCCGGCATTAATGATCCGGGTTCTAGTATCCTTATGCAGATACAGCGTGTTCGCAGTGTCTCTAGCGTCGCAAACATATATTACCGACGGTAGCTGTTCACTATTAACTGGACATTGAGCCTGTCTGCTGTTCAACAGATATCTTCTAGCCTAGCCTAGCTAGCCTTTTCAGACTTATGTAGTATCTCCGGGCCAAATTCATCGAGTCTACCATAGCGCAATCACTGTTTTTTGTTTTGCTGGCCAGAGATTGTGAAGATCAGCGGTGGTCACGATGTTAAACCGGCTTAAGCCTGATCCTGAAGAGGATGAAGAGGATCTAAAAGCATCACAGTATCGATTTTTGGTTATTCTCCGACCGTCGACATGTCAAATTCGAATAAAGCTAGCGTGATATATTTAATTTTCACGATCTACATTACGTAAAGGTTCTCACGTGTCAAAACGCCTGTGGGATTATGGTTTCAAGGTATTTATCAGTGTCTAATACTCTGTTAACTCATAGGTATCATGCACCGCTAAGGGAGTTGTTCTTGCCTAATGTGTGTAGTATAGGATAATTACCATTTTTATCCATGCAGAGGCGGAGAAAGAATATTAACCTCTGCGGCCGGGGTCGGCCTGTCGTAAAAGGTGACAAAACAACTCACCCTAGCTACGTGGAAGGGCCTCAAGCCCGTCTGGATGGCGACCACCTTTGGTCTTACGTATGCCGCCATAATAACCTTGTGTTGTGTTCCGGCATTAGTGACCCTAGTTCCTGTGGGACCCTTATGGGACAGCAGCGTGTTCGCAATGCCACTGGCGTTGCAAACACCCATAGGCGACGGTAACTGCTAAATTCTAAGCAGGCCGTCAGCCTGTCTGCTGTCCTACAGCATAATTTTTTTTTTAATGTACTGTTGGTCAAATAAAACATTGTGAGGAAACCTACGTACCGATAGCAACAGCATGTGTAACCCACTAATCTGCTTTGGACAAGCGTGGCGGGTATACTGACCTTTTAGGGGGAGGCCGAGCCCAACAGTGCTTAATTTGTGACTAGATGGAGTTGTGTGAATTGTCACAGTTTATTTATTATTACTTATAATGTATTTATTACATTCTATTACCCGGTTTTTCAATCAGATTATTGATAGTCAAGGGGTTAAGCTGAGTGACTACCATAGGTTTTAATTGATAGAAGTTAGCAACAGTTGGCATGAAAAGAACAGCATCATAGTAGGACAGATGCAAAAGGCGTGTATCTTCTTGCATGAATACGCAAATGAGGCGGTTATTTGCAAAACCCGCTATAATAATATTTTTTGTAAACCTGTTAGTTGAACTAAACCTATTTAGTGGGATTTCTTTCGGAACGTAAAATAAAAGGTTGAATATTGGAACTTAAAGAATAAAGAGACATTTGTGCAGTAAAAAGTTGATAGCTATGTAGATGGTTTAGTGTTTTCTAACGTTATATCTTCATTTTGTCAAAATACGTTTTAGCGGGTTTTGCAACTAGATGCCTCCAATATCGGCTGAAGATGCTTTAAATTTCTTTAAAGAGTCGATATTAGACAAAGAAATCTTAAACCGAAGATTAAGATCATCCACCAAAACCATTATCTATTAAATTCTCAGTGCGTATGAATATTAAAATCGTTTAAATAACCTAAAGGCTGCATGTCATTTATCTTGCAAAAAATACGCCGTTAATTAAAAGCAGGATACGTGACATGTTGAAATACATTGCAAACCACCATTAAGCTTGTAAATGCTGTTTCTAGGTAGGTATTTTATTTAATTAACAGTTATCTATAAAATATTTAAAAACTTTTTTTATATCTGAGAAACAGTAGACAGGTCCATGGTAATATTTAGCAGTTACCGTCGCTCATAGATGTTTGAGACATGAGATACATCATCTCCCATAGGGGTATAGGAACCGGGGTCGCAAACATTGATAGGTAACTGGTTATTATTTAGTGGACTGTTAGTCTGTCTGCTGATCCTCATAAAAAAAGAGATACTGGACCCTGAGGCACTAAGCCGGAACACAACATGAGATTATTATGGCAGATTGCTTTTGGATTACCTAGGGGTTAATGGAATCGATTTTTTTGACGCCTTTTACGATAGGCCAATTCCGGCCGCAGTAGTCAGCATTCTTATTCCTGAGATCTTTTAAAAAGTAACACATTGATAAAAAATATAATACCAGCTCATAATATTCTACTGTTGGGTTCAGGTAGAGTCCTACCCTGGAGTAGAGTTATTTTAGTATTCAGGTTTCCTCACAATGTTTTCCTTTACAGTCTGAAGAAAGACTGCGGTACATGCCATCGTGCGATTCGAGCCTGGGACCTCCAAATTATTCTCTGAATGTAATAGCTACCACGTACCATCGATAACTTATAATAGGAGCTTACATATTTGGCACGCAAATAGGCGATATGGATTTAAATTCTTTGCCTATCCCCAGTGTCTCCAGTCCCCACACATGACTTCAATATGAGGTCGTAAAAAGGTCACATAGAGATCATGAAACTTTACGTAAATATTACATAATGATGACTTTATTTCATGATTTTGAAATAATGTCATATTATATGACGTCATTATAACATCATGCTGAAATAAATTTTGACTCTTGACGTCAATTGGAGGTCATACTTACGACAATCTAACATCAAGAGGTATGAAATAATGAGTTACCTGTGACTCAAATCTTACGTTAAACTGACTGCTTGATATCATTGTGATGTCATAATTACGTAACTGTGTTTACTGGGTCATTTTAGAGAATGTAAAAAACAAAAATATTGAATTGACAATGAAAATATTGAATTGAATTGACACCTACTATCGGTTTGCTATCATTTTGACAATGTTCAAGTTTAAAACTTAACTACTAAAATTTATAGTCGAAATTCGACTACCGGGCGATCACTGGTATTTGAAAATACGCAGTGGAGGCATAAAATAAAACTACACACTTCTATCTCCACCTATTAATTAAATAAAAAGGCTTAACCACTACAAAAAGGCAAACGATTGTCAACTTTATTGAAATAAAAAACGAATAAATAAATGAAAATATTGAATGAATTATTTATTTACATTCATTTATGAATTCTTGCTGTCATACCACTGAGACGCCGAGCTGCATACCATGTAATCAGTTCCAAAACGTCGTAAGTGCAAGGACTAAGAAATTAATTTTACATTCTAAACATTTGTAATAAGGTGCATTTTGTTTAGTTATTAAAGACATTTAATATTCTTTTTTTGTTTCATATGTCGGCCATTTTCTCGTCAATGGACAGGCGCCGTCTACCTGTTTGTAGATCCTTGTTGGGAATTTAAAACTGCGAATGTGCTTAATTAAATAACTATGAAATGTAGATTATCTTGAATTGTATAGCGCCATCTGTGTTTAATAAATACAACGCGTTCAAGGTGCTGTTGGGGACGGATTCTGTCGCCTATTGTACATATTTGCTGAGGTCATTTGGACTGCATTAAATGGGTGGTTCATTATATGGGAGCGACACAATATATCTTGTCCTTCCACACTCTTTTATAAGCCGTCATTTCAATATTTAACCTTTTTTCTCTATAATTTTCCTTTTGTATGTTTTTTTTTATTTATGGCTGGAGTTTAGGCAGGCAAGCGGCCCACCCAATAGCACTGGTCACCGTCACCTATCGACATTGGCAGCACCAGAGGCATTGCTAACACACTGCCGGCATGTAAAAATTTAAAACGCCATTTTTGTAAAACTTCATATTGTACTGCGATGGAAAAACCTCGACATGAAGCTCATTCCAAATCCAGAAAGTATGTAATATGAACTTTCTTGAGAACCGTTTAGCATAAGATAGAAGAGGCTCTAGGAAATGGGGATAAACGCCCAGCCGATGGCGAGCAGTGCGGTGGTAGACGACAAAGCACCATTAAAAACAGTTCCTCAGAAAATTCCCCATTATAGTGATGGTAAAATATGCAGTCTCAGAAGTCCAAGCGTGTCTAGAAACCGTCTCTGAGTATGGGATCGTCGCACAAACACAAACTGTGTGCCATTGCATGAAGTCTAGAGGATTGAGCTGACAGTCAGGCTGACCTCTGCTTTGTATAGCTCAAGCAATTCCGTAGAGTGCTTGGACCGGCTTAGCACACGCAGCTTTTTGGAAGCAAGCTTAGCTTTGCCCTATGCATGTTATTAAGTTTTGCTAATGCAGCCAACATTTCTGGCCGAAAGCGATTTGTAATCGATATAATATTATTTATAATTTTGTTGTTTTTTATGTACGAGTAGTGTAAAATTTTAGTACATTCAGTGTTATGTTAATTTAATTTTAATTCCATATTTCCCTGCTATTGAGCGACTTTTTGCGCTTAGAAAATGTTTTAGAGTAACACAGATCGACGCTCCCAACAATAATTCGGTATTGTGTGTTATGGAATTTTGTTGTTTAAACGATACGTACCTAATAGTACATTCAAGACTAATCTAGATGACATGTGCTCGATTTCCACAATGGCATGGCTTCGCTAAGCGGTTTTTCTAGCTTAATGCATATTATAACAATTGCCATTTATCTACGATGAAAGAAAACTTCGTGAGGCAACCTGTTTTCCTATATCACTGGTATATGTAACTCGTCAATCCTCCTAGGACACGCTTAGCGAATATACTGACTATTTCATCAAGAGAAAGGCCGGAGACCATTAGTGGGACTATGGATTGCTATTATTTAAAATTGGAATATATAGATCAGAAGAAGAAAGAAAACCCCGTAGACTAGACCCTGCAAGGCCACTTACCCATCCGTGCAATTTATGAGATTATTTTTAAATCGCAATCAAAAACTAGGAGCAAACATTCGCTATATTGTATTTCCACTTTGTTAAGGCCTACCGTTTGTTCCTTTTATACGTTTTGTCGGCTTATTTTTTGAGCCTTAATGATACGCATGGAAACTAAGTCTTCGTTTTGTTACTACAAGTTAATTGGTTTGTTGGGGGTCTACTACGGATACAAAAAATCTGTTATATTAAATTTTCCCAAGTTAGCGCATTCTGCCTTTCACATCCAGCCACGACCGTGCGCATGTCAAAAGCCTATCGAGTTGGGGGGCATTTAGCAATCCGTTTCCAAGACACGGTATCCACGAGTTCTAGAGTAGTCGTTTGCTCCATCAGTCTCGCAACAGACGCGACCAGCCCACTACTACTTCCGCTGTCGGTCATTTTGATTCTCTTACGGATGTCCGGATCTCGTCCATAATAGAAACACATAATATATTCGCTTCTTATCCTGCTAAGCGACTAAAAATCAATGAATCAGTCCTACCCTATATCAAAACTGGTAGGACGAACTGCTCGAAGACTTTTTTATCGCTGAAGAACAGCAGAAGGGCTGACGGCCCACTTACTGTAAGCAGCTAACGTCGCCTATAGATGTTTACAACAGGGGGGGGGTTTAGGGGCGCTGCGAAAACGCTGCTGTCCCATAGGGTTACAGGAACCTGGGTCACTAATAGAACACAACACAAGGTTATTATGGCGGCATACACCAGGGGTGGTCGCCATCCAGAGGGCTTTTGGGCCTTACCACGTAGCTAGGGTTGTCTTGTCGCCTTTTACGACAGGCCGACTGCGGCCGCAGAGGTTAGTATTCCTACTCCGCACCTGCACGGAGAATAATGCTGGGACACTGCAGACAGGCTGACGGCCCACTTAATAGTAATACCTAGTCAGGTCATAAATTCTGTCACATGTTTAATGTAAAATAATTGTAACAAGTTTATTCATTATGTAACCATTCATATACCAAAATGAACTTAACAAAACATAGATTCTTATGACATTAAAGTTTATTCAAAATGACCTCCGTGATTTTGAATACAGGCCTTCAATCTGCGTGGCCAGTCGTCTATCGCAGTACGAACGAGGTCCATGTCAATATCGGCGGCTGCCTTAATCAAGGATGTCTTGAGTGACTCCAAATTGGGATGAGGCTTTCAGCACGCCTTTTCCTCCAAGTGTTGCCATATCTTGTAATCTAACGGATTCAAATCTGGACTGGAGGAGGGCCAGTCTTCGTGCCGGATGAAGTCGATTTCACGCGCCGCCAGCCAGTCTTGTGTGCTCTTCGCTCTATGAGCTGGCGCCGAATCTTGTTGGAATACCCAGTGCCTGTTATTGAACATGGTATGAGAAACAGGTTCCACAAGGTTCGTCAGGACTGTATTTTGATACACAACAGCATTCGTTTTTACAACTTTCTCACAAAAATGTACCTCTGTTAAGCCCCAATAAGAAACTCCCAACCATACCATGAGCGAGGATGGAAAATGACCTCGTTGGACACGCGGAATACGGTTGCTCGCTTCTTCACTACTGTGTGCGTACACCTTATCATTTTGTTTGTTGTATCTCTCTTCTACGGTAAACATTTTTTCATCCGAAAAAAGAATTTCCCGATATTTTTTTCCCGCGTACCGCTTCAACAAAGCGCGGCATCTCTTCAGTCTCAGGTCCATTAGACGAGCATTCAAACGATGTCCTGTTTTTTTTCGATATGCCCGAAGCCCTAAGTCTTCATTTAACACCATTTTCAACGTGGTTCTGCTTAACCCCATCTGAAGGGCCAACAGTTTCTGCTTACGTTTGGGATTTCTTTGAATTCGTGCCTTCACAGCTTTTATCACTGCTGGAGTCCTAACAGACCGAGGGCGACCACTTCTTGACCTGTCATCTACTCTAGAGTCTTCATTGTATCGTTTGATGGTACGATAAACGAATCTTTTGGTTATATTCAAATTTTTCAGTATGTTAAAAATTTGAATTGGCGCGTAACTGCAACGATGCAACGCAATAACTGCAACACGGTCTTCTTTAAGCGTCCACTCCATATTTAAAAATGAGTAAAATTCTAAAAGTTCTTCATTTTTATTTTCATGAACAATTCGAAATTCGAATTCAATAAACTTTTTTGTGGCCAGCATTCTAAAAGAAAAGTTTTTACTGTGTGACAATACTTATGACCTGACTAGGTAGTTACCCGTCACTGCTTACACGCTGTCCGCGTAGGGAAGCTAAAACCTGAGTCATTTATACCGAATTTTTTTTAAGCTGATGGCCCGCTTAGAATTTGTGGCATCGCAAACACGCTGCTGTTTCATAAGGGTACAGGAACTTGGGTCACTAATGCCGGAACACAACACAAAGTTATTATGGCGGCATACTTAAGACCAAAGGTGGTCGCCATCTAAACGTGCTTGGGGCCGTACCACGAAGCTAGAGTGGGTTGTTTTGTCGCCTTTTACGTCAGGCCGACCCTGGCCGCAGAGGTCAGTATTCTATCTCCGCCCCTGCACAAATAAACATAACATGATAGAACATGGCAGTGTATTTAAAGACCAAGTTGCCATCTAAACGGGCTTGGAGCCTTTCATCTTGTTAATTTTGTCGTCTTTTACGACAGACCGCCCTCAGGGTCAATATTCGCCCGGGCATGGAGAGAAATTAAATTTTACCGTGTCGACTATTAAAGTACTCTTCGTAGAAGATTATTATCCAGCCTACACGACACAACATAAACATGGATGTAACATATTAGCATTGGTGGAAAATCAACAATGACAACAGAATTCAATAGAGTTGTTCGGTAGTTTAATATTTACATATAACTATTAAGGTGTTTGTTGATGTTTGCTGAATCAGTAATGTTCCGTAAAGTAAATCTGGTAATACTGTTAGTAAACGTAACGTCTAAAGTAGATTGATGCGTCCATCAATCTACTTTAGACCCTGTGGTGGTCACGGGTCCGATTCTTGCATCGAGTCTGGTCTAGCATCCATAACACAATTTCTCTGGTGTTTATTTTGGGACTAGATGGTGTTGTATGAATTATCACACTATTGCTTATGTATCTCACAATAACTAATTGAAGTAATCTAATTTTAAATATGTATTACTAATTTAGGTACCTAATACCTTAGTAGTGATAATTCGGATATCAATGTAGATGTTCCGGCTTCGAATCCCACGATAGCATGCACCTTAGATAGGCTTTCACGCCTTATATTATGCACATTTATTGCATAACTAATTGACCCGGTAAACGTTGTTCTGCGATATGATTTTTTTATGACCTTTGTGGCCGGGGTCGACCTGTAGTAAAAGGCGACAAAACAACCCTAGCTACGTGGTAGGTTCCCAAGGCCGTCTGGATCGCAACCACCCTTGGTCTTCAAGTATGCCGCCATAATAACCTTGTGTTGTGTTCCGGCATTAGTGACCCAAGTTCCTGTACCCATATGGGACAGCAGCGTGTTCGCGATACGGTAACTGCTAAATTCTAAGTGAGCCGTCAGCCTGTATACTGTCTTACAGCAATAAAAAATTTGTACTAATACTGTTGATGACTGTAGCTCAGGTGTACCTACGCATGACACTTCCTACTTACGAGTGTCCTAATATAATAATGAGCCACGTAAGGGCTCATGAGCGCAAGAATTAGAGACGTAAAGCGGTCTCCTTTGCCGTACTCAGTTGAAAGGCATATATAATACAATAATAGAAAGGCTTCTACTATCGGTTTCCCCAATTTTGAAAGACAGTCTTAAGTCAGAACTTCTCAACTTGCTAGGTAAGTAAATTAAGCAAGACCTTTTAAGTTCCTAACGGTGCATAACCGAATCGCCTATATTCGCCCGTTGGCTTTCATGTTTTGACAGTGACATTTTGATAATTAAATATAGAAACGAGACATGAAACGAGACAGTATAAATATGCTGTGAATGGCATAACATAGTAAAATATCATACTAAGTCGCATACAGGACTTTTTAAATTCCCTTCATAATCGTGTATGTTCACTATAAAGTAAAAAAATCCTTTAAAAACACATTTATATACAACCTTGAATTTGATCAGATCGACCAAACAGGTTTACAGTCGTTTTGTGAATCAAACCACAGATAAATAAATTGAGCAGGTGTTTACTTTTTTTCTTATTAAATCTCGATGGCCGCGATCTTAACGAGTCTAGTTTATATTTACAGTAATTTCCTTCCGTACTTAGCAATTATATAATATATTTTCTCACGCCATGAAGATTTACAATATTTTTAAGCTATTGCATAGCTTTTATCGCGGGCTTTGAGCCCGACGACCGAATCAAGAAATTCCGTAACGAAAAAACCTAACACCCCCCATTCCGCCTACCATGTAGCTCGGCCGAGCGTTCGCTTAACGTGTATGCATATGGTACGACTATACGTAGGGATGGGCGATATTGAAAAACATTTTAATCAACTTATGCAACTAAAATTATTTATTTATTTTTTATTTATGCAGTAATTATTTTTTTCTTTGATATTAATTCAAGTTTTTTTTTTATATTAATTCAAGTTACACTTTTTGAATGTACACCTATATATACATATATACCTACATGTATATTTATATTTACGAGGCGCTCGTGCGGTGAGTGTGGTAGGGATGGGCGATATCTATCGATATTTCAACTATCGATGTTTTTTTTCTCTAAAGTATCGATGTTTTCTATCGATATTATTTGGACAAGATATATCGATACGTGATAACAAAAACATCGATATCGTAACATCGATAGTTTTAGTTTTTTACCATCGAGTATCGATATATCTTGTCCAAAAAATATCGATAGAAAACATCGATACTTTAGAAAAAAAAATTACTGCATAAATAAAAAATAAATAAGTATAATTGCATATGTTGATTAAAATGCTATGCAAGCTTTACTGCGGCAGTCCCCGAGTGCCACAATATTTTATTGTTATTTTTTTATAAACACATTATTGTAGATTATACAGGACAAAAATTGAAGTAGTTTGTATCGCCGTTCCTTCTTAAGCATTTATTTTAGCATTTCGTTCTTCGAAGTAAAATATTTTGATTTTACTATTATATTATTTGAAATATGCTAATATCCCTGTTATGCTATGATCCCAGACATTAAACCAATCTTGGGCACGGCCACAAGACAAAACCCCAACGCACATTTTCCTTCCAAGCTTCTTGACTATAGTTTTTTGGATTTCAGTTCTTTCGACTGCAGTACGATCCCAGTTTCGAAAAGAATACCACATGGTGACTTTTCCTTGCTATTTATAAACTTGCAAATTTAGTAATCCCACTATTTACGACTTGAAATGATAAATAAATATACTGAACAATTCATACTGCATCATCTAGTCCCAAATTAAGCCTTAGAATGCTCATGGATAATAATAATAAAGCCATTTATTCATACCAACTTAGCAACTATTTACAAAGTATTAAGAACTAAAATCTATGATTATGGATATACAATAATAAATATATAATATAAAATAATATAGATTTTTTCTTTTCTTTTTTTTTGAATGTTGGAGGATTGTGGTCTTCATCCCCCATGAGGATACTAAGCTGCTATACTTTTTACATACTTTTCTATAATAAATAAAGGTTGCACATAATGTACATAAATGTCTAGCTCGTGGCGGGAAATAAAGACCCTCGCGGACGTTTCGACGTACATTGCATCACGGAGGTAATCAGTGATTTGCACAAAAAATAATCAAAATTCAATATTATCGTTGATTGTAGCAACGAATCCATTTCCACCAGTTTAAAAAAGTTAATTGGCGGTGTCCCGCTGTTACTCGTTAGGCCATTCACAAGTTCATTCATTCATTCACTCACCGGGAGTATTTTAACAAGCAAAAAGTGCGACACGCGACCATTGAGACGCTTGGATAGTTCGGCATGTGTTTATATTATTTATTTATAAAAGAATGAATTAATGATTTAAAAGTACTGTTTTTTTAACATTGAATTGAAATTACTGTTAATTAATATAAAAATACAGTTCACATAGCACCACATAGTTTTAAAGTTAAATGTTGACATTCTCCCACTTTCGTCATATATAGAATATAATTAATAACTGTGTTTCATATGATATTGTATAAACAACCCACCCTAGGTACGTGGTAGGACTCCAAGATCGTCTGGATGGCAACCATCCTTGGTACTAAGTATACAGCTATAATAACCTTGTGTTCTGTTTCAACATTAGTGACCTGTAATCCTATGGGATAGCAGCGTGTTCGCGGTGCCCCTACCGTCGCAAACATCCATAGGCCACGGTAACTGCTTACTGTTAAGTGGCCCTCAGCCTGCCTGCCTGAATAATTTTTAAGATAGATGGTCTTGTTGTTATTAATGTTTCTTTGTTTGTTTTTTCCAGGTTCTATCGGAAGAGGCGCTGGTTTTTTTAAGCAGTTTATGCTATGTTAGGACATATTTCTTTTAAGTTTACTTGTGGGTACTAGATAAATGATATGCTACTTGTAATTTTTTTTTCTTCTTGGTTAAGAAAGAGTACGATGAGTACGGACCGTAGTTTCTTTTATGAGATTACGGTGTAGTCGCGGTAAGCCACACACAATAACGGCCCCCTTAAGTCGCCTTGCCGTCCCTGGACTGGGACGGGTGTTGTTTCAATGGCACACACAACTTGCGAAGCCTTATCGAATGTCGAGGCATTGCACGGAAGGGTACAAACTATCGCACCGCGAGACCCAAAGCGGTGGGGCGTGAAACAAGCATTTACACCTAAAAAAAGTGAGAAAGGTTTCCCATTGTCTGTAGGCATTATCATGCAAACGGCATCTTAAGTTATACATACTTTTAAATATACTTTTAAGCTTGTGTAGGCTGTATTGCAGATCATGCTGATTTGTTTATATAACAATTTATTTGTCTATACCATATATTCTGAGCTTAAACGTGTACCTGTCATGATTAAAAAAATAGTATTCACATGCAATTAAAAAAAATGCAAACTGCTGTTTCTGGAGAGTTTCTTGTCGCTTCTTTTCCTTGTAACAGCCAAACGTTGTGAAGCGGTGGTAATTTTAGTTCATATTATAGTTATATACGAGTATACATATTTCCGTTCAAACAAATATTCTAGCGAGGAACATATTTTGAATTAAAATAAAAAATTGAATATAAGAGAACTTAAGCTGCATTACTTAATTGAATTCATTGACTTTGAGTGATAGAAATTTTCGCACTCGACAACTTAGTCAAGAATTGCATTGGATTCTCGTATAATGCAGAGGAAATTGAATTCAGTATATTCCATTCAAAGCCAAATAGCTATTATAAGCCGACATACAGATCGAGCGTTCTGAGGCACAACAATATGCACGCGCCATTACTGTTCTTCATAATGTAACCATAAACATCGAAGTTTGTTGGACTTATTATTAAGCCAATGTGGTTTTATTTTGTAGGACAATACGTTTGCAGACTGTTGTACTAATAGTTTCCCTAATTAATTCAGATGCTATATTATCAAAAAAATCTTTGAATCTTACCAATCATTAACTAATTTAACATTCAACGTTAGATTTAAAATAAGTTAAAAGTACAAAAATATCCGTTAAGGGACGGATTAATACCGACCCTTGCGGCCAAAAACAACACTAGCTAATTGTTAGGGCTTCAAGCCCGGCTGGATAGCAGCCGCTTCTCTCTCTCTCAATATGCCGCTATAATAACCCTGTCTTGTATTTCGGTATAAGTGACCTAGTTTTCAGTTCCCTTATGTGGACGGCAAAATGTTAGCAATGACCTGGCATTGCAAACATCCATAGGCGACGGCAACTGATTTCTGTGGGCCGTCAGCCTATCTGCTTTTCCAAGGCAATAAAAATACCAACAAGCGGAAATAATATTATTACGTATATACATGATACTCTCTACAACATATTATAATCCGTGCAGGGGCGGAGAAAGAATACTAACCTCTGCGGCCAGGGTCGACCTATCGTAAAAGGCAACAAAACAACCCACCCTAGCTACGTGGTAGGGCCCCAAGCCCATCTGGATGGCGACCACCTGTGGTCTTAAGTATGCCATAATAACCTTGTGTTGTGTTCCGACATTAGTGACCCAAGTCCCTGTACCCTTATAGGACAGCAGCGTATTCGCGATGCCACTGGCGTTGCAAACACCCATAGGCGATGGTAACTGCTAAATTATAAGCGGGCCGTCAGACTGCCTGCTGTCCCACAGCAAAAAAAAACGTTACATCTGTAAAAATGTATTTCATATCGAAATATCATGGTTTCTTTAAAGACAGTACCTTCCTACAATCGATATTGCGACATGCCACTATATTCCAGTAAAGAATCCCTTTCCTGGTATCATTTCCCTCGCACCCCGTTAATCTCAGCTCTTAAGCGCATGCGCGCGCGCAGCCAACTAACTGAGTCTAATTGAATAATTAAAATTCAATGTCTGCCTGAGCATCGACACGGAACCACGCGCATTTGCTATAAAAAACGTTGAAAACCACATCTAACTCAGCTAACGACTGTTCCCCGTGTACGCACCAACCGGTGGTGGGAGCGCCAAGGCCGAGTCCTAGCCTGTTCCTGCTACAGCTCCAATAGCGGTAAGTGCTTCATTTTGTCCTCACTGGGTTCGTGAGGATTTAAGGAACGGTGTCGAGTGAGCCGG
The DNA here is from genome assembly GCA_963693495.1 of Malacosoma neustria. NCBI lineage: Eukaryota > Metazoa > Arthropoda > Insecta > Lepidoptera > Lasiocampidae > Malacosoma > Malacosoma neustria. Next base: position 3,929,927 of record OY856397.1, read on the forward strand.
AGTCAGGGTTGCTTCAACGTTGTGGCCATTTCTACCAGTCGATGAGGATTTTCCACAATCATAATATGACTAACAGATATTTATATAAAACCAGCAACCCGCCCCAGCTTCGCACGGGTATTTATCAAAAATTTCAAAATTAAAAATTATATACACACACATAAACCCTTCTATTTGCGTCAGGTTACTAAAAAAATAAAATTATAAAGAAAGTTTGAATATTATTATTTCTATGAACTTTTATTTTAATGATTTTTTTAATATATATCCGAATATCCGAATTGAATAATTCAAAAAGTTATATAAAGGTATTGAAGCAGTTTTGAATATGAAATAATTTATTTTGATAAGGATTAATATCAAGATACAAATAAAGAGCCTTTTCTAGGGGCGGCATGTCAATTAAATTTTTAAAATAAAAGAACACTTATTGTGGCATAACTATAATAGTTAGACATATGCTGTCGCGACATTTTTTGTAAATAATGATGTGTTCTGCAAAGTTGTAGTACATTATTTTATTCTATCATCAATAGTTTTCGCAGCGCACGCGATTTAAATAATATTTTAGGTAATTTTTGGAACGAAGTTCCTTATCGCGCGTTGTGAAAGGGGGCTAGACGGAAAAAATTCTCACGAAAAGTTGTAACGACACTTTTTGCTATAGTAAGCTATGCGGCGTGCGCATGTTTCTCTATCTGTCTCTCTCTCTCTCTCTCTCTCTTATAGAAAGCAAGCCAGATATTTTCATTTCTATTTCGCGTTGAACAGTGTGGTGTATACAGGTTTTTTGTACATAATAAATAATAAAAAAATAATAATAATGAATCCTGACAGTGTTTCTGCACAAGTTCCGGTTATTGCTGATGGAATTAGGTTAGTTACTGGTTAAGTTTATATTGCAGGCCACGCCGGCGGCGCCGGAGGGTCAGTAACGACCTCCGGCCGCCGTAAAAAGCGGCCGCGGGCGGCCCCTCGGGGGAGGACCCGCCGCCCGCACTATTGCCGCGAGGGTGAGGGCTGCGTGCTGTTCCGCGGCCCCCCTCAACTCCTAGAGTTGTTAGGAGAGCGCCGGGGAGACAAAACCCTGACCCCCTGGCGCCAACACTTTAGAAGGGGCCCGCCTCAAGACAAAGGGCGGGCCGGCGCAGGCCCGGGCCACGAGATCGGCAGGCCATATATCCGTGGGCCCGGGCGTAGGCGATAGGAGAACAGCGGGGTTTTTTAGTGGGTAGTCGGATGGCCAATCATCTTTCCCGGAGTCCCACATATCCCTCGGTCCCCCCGGGCCGGGGGAACCCGTCAAGAGAGGTTTTTCCCCGAGACCAAAAAAAAAAAAAAAAAGGCTGGCAACCCACTTAGAGGTATGCAATTACCGTCGCCTATCGTTATAAAAAAAAAAAAAAAACTGCATAAGTTTATATTACATTATATTTGTTAATAATGATAAAAAAAATTATTATAACTTAAAAAATAAAATTTTATTACAATTCCTTCACTAATTAATTGAAAGGAACTTCATTCCATCCGGGTGTCCCTTGACACCTTTCATTTTTTTACATCTTGGGTTACATTATTGGAGTTTTAGTAAGGATCCCTAATTTTTTTGAAAATATAATATAGCCTATGTCACCCGGGGATAGTGTAGCTTCCCAACAGTGAAAGAATTTTTTAAATCGGGTCAGTAGTTTCGGAGCCTATTCAATGCAAACAAACAAACAAACAAACAATCAAATCTTTCCTCTTTATAATAGTAAGTATAGAAGTATAGATAGTATAGATAAACTATTGGCAATATTCATCTATGAAAACAATTTTTATAAATACTCCGAAATATTCCAAAATCATGGCAACATGGATATTATTGACAGCCGGTGTTGTCATTAAAACGTTTGCTCCAAAATTATGCTCGAATTTTTAGCTTTTAAGGGTCATATTGTATGTAAAAGAGACTTTATGTTTTATTTATGTATTTGTGAGATGTATATTTGATATAGAAATTCTAGTCAGTGACGTTTCTTAGGTCTTTGATTCAATTCATACTTTGAAATTCATCTGAACCTAATTCAATATTAAAATTATTGCATAGTTTTTTTTTTATTGCCTAGTAACAGTAGACAGGCTGACGGCCCACTTAATAGTAAGCATTTACTGTCGCCTCCAGATATTTGCGACGCTAGGGGCACCGCAAACACGCTGCTATATCCTAGGAGTACAGGAACCTGGGTCACTAATGCCGGAACACAACACAAGGTTATGGCGGCATACTGATAGACCAAGGATAGTAGTGGTCCAGACGGGCTTGGGTATTATGTACCTAACTGGGGTCATTTTGTCGCCTCAGTGTTCCATTTTTGAATTGTTGTACACTAACATTTTTGTATAAAGCGGTTAAATGAGCTCATTTTATTGAAAGCATCTATTAACAAAGCTTTATCACAATCTGGTTCTTCTATCTCCTGTCCAAAGGAGGTTGGGGCGTAGAGGCGAGTCTATTTACCCCAGCATAAACTCGAAAGGCGATTACCATCCGGTAAAGTGGGGCAGGACGTTAAATCAAGAACCAGGTTATCCAATATTGGGAACCAAAGGTTCTGTATTTCAAGGCAATTTTTATGGTCTAAGTACATATCAAATAATTCAAATTCAAAATTTTTATTCAAAATAAGTTCCTATCTAGAACGTGTTCGTCTTCCGTGCTCGTTCTCCCTACTCGAAAGCCCACCTTGCGACAGTGGAATACGGCGGAGCAGACTCTTATAATGTTGCCTCTAAATCGCAATGAATCTCTTGCGTCGTTAACTTTTTTAAACAGGTATTTAATAACGGCTCGCACTTCGTTTTTCTCCATTTTCGAGAACACGTTCCGACACGAAGCAAACAAATGACTACATTCAGAAAAAACAAAAGAGAATCGAAGATTTTTTCTTTATTAATATTACAAATATGTATCTGAATTATGCCTGCCAGTATTTATTTTTTTTCTTACCAAGTAGTATGTCGTTTTTACTACTTTTTGATCCCCCCTCGTATAATATTAATTGCAATATGAACTAAAGTTATCACCTGATATAATTGTCACGTACTGACGATGGATGAATGGATGGAAACGTTGGAAAGCACATTGATATTACTAGTGTACATTAGGGCATTAATAGGTTGCTGAACATAACATTGTACTTCTCTTTAAAATAAAGTCCAAACTAGTCAGTTTGGACTTTATAGTCATAAACCATAAATACTAAATAAGTTATGATAATTCACACAACATCTCGCGGTACGAGGCAACTTTTATACTATTTATTTACTTTTTTTTACGAATATATTTGAACATAGACCTGGGACGGTTATCGAATCCACATTTGCATGCGTAATGAGACGTGGAAACTGATGCGATACGGAAGTCGTCAATAATGTTAAAAAAATACATTCATTTAACAAATATTTATTTATTTATTTCAACATAACAAAACTATCATCCCAGACATTAAAGCATATCTTGTTAAGTGTTCGTAGGGCCCGTGCAGGGGCGCTCTGTTTACAAGATTCGTCTACCACGTGGCACTACAAAGATTAATGGTTTCCTCTGCCGCCTAAGGTAATTGTCAGGTAAGTTCGAGTATAGCTGGTTTAACAGTCCAGGATTGTGGATTTTCCCCCTCATCACCTGAAACGTATATTTGACAAGAGCTGCGTCTCTTCGGGTCTCTAATTTATTGTATCCCACCATGCCCAAAACGAACAGGGTGGGATACATTAAAAGATACATCGGATAAACGCCATAAAGTCGGAGATAAGGAAACTTGTAATAATAAAAAACTTACACACACTGCCATGCATTTGACACACACACATACTCTTTCTTTTATGTATAAATTTATGGTCAAATTCATGACTATGACAAAATGCACAAGTCGTGCCATGCCATCTTCTAAAAGAAAATTATTAATGGTCGATACTTTATAGTCTAAGAAATCTTTGATTTTATTACATCTAAAATGTTATATTATATATTTTAGAATAGACCACGATAACGTTATAAAGAAGAAACCCGATTCTGGGCCTAAGTGTTACACGAATGGGATATATACCAAAAAATTCGTCTATTTTGCCTGATTAACTTAATGAAATCTTAGCTTCATTAGCAATGGCCAAGTGTAGAAAATAAGTAGAATTCTATTTTTTTGTTTTATACAATCTTTGTAAACCTTTGCAACACTTATTTCAATATACAACTAGCTCCACAAACGTACGCATTAGAATTAGAACCAGAGCATCCCTAAAATAGGATCGATTAGTGAAAATCGATACCGTTATAAATAAATAATACTCCTTTGTTTTAGTATAAATGATTGTTTTTATAGGTATTTTAATCAATGTAAATAGACTCTGGCCAGCGAATCGTGACACAACTACTTAAAATGGCGACAATTCAAAATATCTACAACTGGCAGCATTAAATCAATATAGCATGAAAGGGTATTTCTGCGTAAGTGAATGTGTTTTTCCGTAATTCCGTATTTATCGAGATTTAAACATCATGAGCCTGTGCACTACAGCAAGAGCTGTCAACACCAGACTCAACCTGGATGTTAAGAGGTAGTATAAAATCCAGGCATATTAGCAAAAGGATTTATTTTGTGTACATATTAGTTGACAGCTCTTCAAGTGGAAGGGATGTTATAATCCAATATTATTGCACATGCATCGTTGGTAAAAGAACGGTTGGTTGCTGTGCCCACACCATGAGCATAATATGGTATCTTGGTTGGGCACAGCATCAGGATAGTCACTTGCCTCCTGCACAATTTCTATATACCATACTATTATATTATGATAATCGTAACGAAGAAGATGATGATTAAAACCATTTATCACAATTGTGTTTTTTTATTTTAACATATTGCATCAAATCCCCTAGTAGATACAATATTAACAAATGCCAGCCAGATAGTGATTTAAGCGAGCCTATACCTTTAACTGGTTCAGTTGAGGTTTTCAGTAAGATCAATCAAATAAATCTGAAGTCACCCCAACTACGCTAGGCTTGTTATGTTACCTACCTAAAACCTTATCGTGATAAGCTGCAAGCGCACGGCGCATGTGCGTTCGTAGGAAACAGCCTCAAAAATATCGTTTTTTATTAAAATAACTCGAACAATAAACATAACCTAAAATGTAAACATTGTCTGATTTGACCAATTTGGTCATTGCTGGGAGACCTGAAAATTGGGCTCGTGAAACCTTCTTAGGTATTGTAATTTATGCCCAAATTCTAGCACTGTAACGCCAGGCCCAAGTTTGTATGGATTTCGGGTTTCTCCTTTAAATTAATTGTGGTCGAATTTTAACCACTAGGTGACTGTGATAATCCGTACAAACTTTTAAATTACTCGATGACGTGTTAAGATGGCGTAACAGTATTTATAGAGGGTTCATATATTTTATTATGAGAGTAAAGTTAACAAGGGTTGACAGTAACGAAGTTATCTCCCTGTATATAAAGATATTTCCTGTTATTCTTATCTTAATAAACTTTGATATCTCTAAGGGGCGCCATAATCCTCCTGGGGTCTTTTTTACCCCACTTGTTTCTTATAAGGTAGGGATATATTCGCAAATTGAGAGCCGTACTGAAAATGAGGCTATCCTTAATGGACGATCTCCGTAGCTAATGGCTAACACATAGTACGCTTGCGGAGGTCATGGGTTCCATTCCCGTCTTGCGTGTAGGTATTTATGTAAAATATGTATATATATATATATATATATATATATATATATATATATATATATATATATATATATATGTAGTATATTCGTTATGTACCCATAACACAAGTACTATGCAGCTTACTTTGGAACTAGATGGCGCTGTACGAATTGTCATAGTATATTTATTTATCATTTTAATTGTTCTTAGCACTGGCGCTACTATCAAAAATCTCCTGATAAACTTTTTAATTTTATACAGTTTCCTAACTCCACACGTCTATTTTTTATTGTTGTAGGCTTCGATCAACATATTGTTGATCGAAGGTTGTAGGATAGCAGACAGGCTGACGGCCCGCTTCAAATTTAGCAGTTACCGTCGCCTATAGGTGTTTCCAACGCCAGTGGCATTGCGAACACGCTACTGTTTCATAAGAGTACAGAAACTTGGGTCACTAATGCTGGAACACAGCACAAGGTTATTATGGCGACGGCATACTTAAGACCAAAGGGGGTCGGAATCCCGACGGGCTTAGGGCCCTACCACGAGCTAGGGTCGTTTAGTCGCCTTTAAGACAGGCCAACCTCGGCCATAGAGGTCAATATTCTTTCTCCGCCCTTGCACAGATTAAACGTTTATTGCAGCATTCGTATCACTCAACGTGTCAAAAAATTGACATATCTGAGCTTAAACTAGTGTGAAGTTAGTGCCATTTGTAACTAACTTCAACGTGTTCCGCTCATCAATTCTGAAGGCGATCCAATCAGAATAAATGTCACGTCCCTTTTCCTCTGTTTCACTGGTGATTATGATAAATGACCTCTGTGCCCATTCTAGCGGAGATAAAAAGGGTATTTTTTAAGTTAATCTTACAGCCAGCTGCAAATACTTGTGGATATTTCTCCCTTTTAAGTAAATTCAAGGACAAATTTTGTTCATCGTGTTTTAAGAGTCCATTTGGATCAAACGTTTATAATTTGGCACCAGGGATTTAGCCATCGTTGTCCTTGCGTAGAATAATATAATAATAACAATAAATATCTAAGACAGTTCGTCTGGATTAATAAGGAATCAGCAAAATAAACAAATTCCTTTTCACATTAATTTTATAACTTCACTAATATTGCACTGTCTTCATCTAGGAAAATAAAAAACGACTTTGACAGAACTGCGACGACCTGTGGTCGCATACCGTTTATTTCTTATGTTGAAATTAAATTATTCTTATTTTTCCAATAATCGAAGAACGCATGTAAATTCAATGGAAATTATTCCCAAATAATAGAAATATAATTTCTTTACAAATAACTACAGGTCACACAGCGCCATCTAGTCCCAAAGTAAGTAGCATAGCACTCGTGTTATGGATACTAGACAACTGATAAATTACATATATTACTTTTTTGTCTATCAATAAATATTATACATAAACACCCAAACGCGAGATGGGAATCGAACCCGGAGGTCGTCATATAATATACACATTAGGTGAGAAAAGCTAAGTGATAAGACCCCAAGCCCGTCTGGGTGGCTACCACCCTTGGTCTATATATAAGTATGCCACTATAATAACATCATCTGATGTTCCATTATCAGTGACCCAGGTTCCAACACCCCTATTTAGCAGCGATTTGCGGTGTCCCTGATGTTGAATACATAGGCAACTATTGGTTCCTCAATAATAAATCAAATGCGTAAGCGGTACATGCCATTGTGCGATTCGAACTACCAAATTCGATCTACCAGAGGTACCAGCCCGACACGCCTCGGTCAGTGTATATATATGTGGGAATGATATTTCTGGAACGCATGAATTTGGATGTAAGATGATGTTTTTGAATGAAGCCATAGAGTGAAAGAGATAAGATATGAGTGAAGTTGGCAGAGACGACGACGAATGGACTACGACGATGAACGATACGACGCACGCTCTCCTAAGTTTTATTTTATTTAGTGTTTAATTAATTTCTGGAGTTCAGAAATAAACGCACAAGTCCATCGCAACTCTTTTATTAAACCAGTTACTTGCCCAACAAAACAAACCCCACATCTATGTACCAGTCGTGTCATCATTTCCATAAACAAGCTGAAAATTATCTAGGTACAATATGAACTAAAGCCACAGGAGTTTAATTAATATGCCACTGGGCGTGGTTCGCCCACAACGTATTGTTTTTGTAATTAACTAACCTATAGGATTAAACTATGTAAACGAATACAAAATGGTTCTCATGAAAGTTTATGTTGCATACTCTTCATGGAATGGGCTTCCAACTGAGGTTACATATTGCAGTCATCATTGTATTATTTTAGAGAAGATTATGTTTTAATAAGTTATGGTTATTAATATTATATTATAATAAAACAATGGTGTGCTTACACTGTAATGGAGGATGGCCATTGCACAAGTGACAGCTGTAATTCTAGGTGATGTTTGACATATATCTGTGACAGCTAGTGTTGCGCTATATCTCTACAATCATTTGGAGTCGATACAATATGTCTTTTTCTTCTATTTTATTATAACCTGGTTGTTAAGATAAATTAAAATAAATTAATACTACTATTAATTTATGAAAATAACACATTTTATTATATTATACAACACATGCTTACTATTATTCTAAACTAGGAAATATGTCTTATATTTTCTATTCTGTCATACTATGTCATGTCAACCTTCTATTGTTATTTAAATTCTAAATTTATAATAAAACATTACAGTAAAAAAGCAGAAGGTAAGAGAAAAAAGCTCTAACACTGACATTCTTCAGCTGTCACTTGTCACTGTCCCAAATCCTCAAATCATGCATCACTTATTCTTTCCATCGTTTTTAGGTCTACCTCTGCCCTTGTACCCATATATTTTCAGGTTCAACATTCTTATAAAAATGTGGTCAGCCTCCCTTCTCATTAATACTAGCGAAGGCGACACTCCTGTAATTTATCCGTAATGTCACGGGCATGAAGGCTGCCGCGAATGCGGGAGTTCCTAACGCTGTCCTTCCGCGTTACTTCACACATACCAGCCTATTCATCTCCATGACTCGCAGGGCCTGCTTGTGTCACTCCAACATCAGCCACTCTTCAAATCCATATAAAATAATATCAAAATATTAAATAATATATGTAAATGGGCATTTGAATATTAGTAGTCTTTTTAAAAGCTCAGATATTTAAGAAATATGTGTTTATTGGGAAAATTATTTGAGTATGGTTTAGACATATTTACTATTTTCTATTAATGGCCTACGTACCCGTGTGTTAATAACATACTATGCAAGGTACAAACAAGATCGCTTCGTTAATTGATAACGAATATAATAATAATTCAATTGCTCGGTGAAAAGCGCGGTAATGATCCTGCCACTTTCAACTTGATTCACCTGAATAGTAGCAGACAGGCTGCCGGTTCACTTATAAGTAAGCAGTTACTGTCGCCTATGGATATTTGCGACTCTAGCTGCTGTCCGCATATACTAGGGTAGTTCAATAAAATAATTTAAAAAAAAAATGAGTATAACGCAATTATCTTTTATTAAATGTTATTCTATTTTTTTTTATTGCTGTGGGACAGCAGACAGGCTAACGGCCCGCTTAGAATTTAGCATTTATCATCGCCTATGGGTGTTAGCAACGCCAGTGGCATCGCGAACACGCTGCTTTCCCATAAGGGTACAGGAACTTGGGTCACTAATGCCGGAACACAACACAAGGTTATTAAGGTGGCATACTTATATATATTAGGTGGTCGCCATCCAGACGGGCTTGGGGCCCTACCACGTAGCTGGGATGAGTTGTTTTGTCGCCTTTTACGATAGGCTGACCCCGGCCGCAGAGGTTAGTATTCTTTCTCCGCCCCTGCACGGATAAAAAGCCCAAGCGGTGCGCCGAATTCGAATTTCGAAATTCTAATAAATAATTTCGAATTCAAAATTCGAAGCCGGGATTTTTGTCATCGGTATATTGGTCTCTAAATTTAATACCACTGACCTACTTACTTGAATACAGCGTAGATTAAGAGACCTTAGACACGCCTAATACTATAAGGGCCTTAGGGCCTTCCTATCCAGAACTGAGCCGCATCCGAAAGTATATTCTCACATGTAACCCCTTGTTAATTGTGATATATTGTACATATTGTACAGGAATCCCATACTATTATATTCGTAATTTTATTATTGCCATATTTTTTATTTGTGCAGGGGGGGAAAATGCCTCTGCGGTCGGGGTCGCCCTGTTGTAAAAGGCAACAAAACAACCCTAGCTAAATGGTTTGGATGGCAACCACTTTTGGTCTAAAAGTATGCCGCCATAATAACCGTGTGTTGTGTTCCGACATTAGTGACCCAGGTTCCTGTACCACTATGGTACAGCAGTGTTCGCAGTGCATCGCAAACATCAGGGGATGCTTATTTTCCTCGTGTAGTCAACAATATTTTTCTAAAGGAAACGCTTTTTAAAGCTATATTTAAATATGGCCCGTTTAGCGTTTAGTTTTTAATTATAACCATAGCTATTATGTACGAGTATTATTATTGGCTGCACGCGGAAAACGCTGTATAAAGAGAAATGTGGGCCAAATTTTTTTTTAATTTTCTGTTCTGTCTGCATAAAACTATTGAAAACCATATTTATGATTCACTACGTGAAAATTGGAGGCGGAGAGGGTCTTCTCATTTTTTTTATTATTGCTGTGGGACAGCAGACAGGCTGACGGCCCGCTTAGAATTTAGCAGTTACCATCGCCTATGGGTATTTGCAACGCCAGTACCATCGCGATCACGCTGCTGTCCCATAAGGCTACTGGAATTTGGGTCACTAATGCCGGAACACAACACAAGGTTATTATGGCATACTTAAGAGCAAGGGTTGTTTTGTCGCCTTTTACGACAGGCCGACCCCGGCCGCAGAGTTTTCATATACTACAGATGGTCACCAGAGGGTGCTAAGTTTTTCAAAAATAGATCAAGTAGCACGTGTATACATGTGCGGATACGTCGTACTAATTTCACTTTCATAAAGCATATATGCTAATTCTTCGTTCTCAATTCCTGCAGATGTCGATGCGTCATAAAATAGTTTTGATCCAATTATATTTAAATGACCAAATTGAATATTAACCGTTTCACAATGACGCAAACGATTGGAACCATTATTGGGTGCGCATAAATTTATATTTGCAGCAATTGGATGATGTTATTCAACAAGGTGCAGACAATATCTGGATAGATAAACAGACAGATAGACAAATCAATATTATTGTCACCAATTTAACCTTATAATATAATACAAGTAGTAAAAGAGAATATTCTAAATATTGGAGACAATGGGCGATACTGGTGGAATGGAACCTGGGTCACTAATGCCGAATCACAAGGTTATTAATGTGACATACTTATAGAACTTGCCACGTACCTAGTTCTCAACTGACCTTTTCAGGTCTTCTTCCTTTCCCTACTAGTTGAGGAATATTGGAGACCCACACTATTGTTTACTCCAGTAAGAATAGGTGAAAAACAATATATCAGAGCTGCTTTCACAAATATATAATTGACAGACACGCGCACTGAGACTGAATATTGGCAGATCTACTCTTATGGGACGGCAGCGTGTTCGCGATGCCATTGGCATTGCAAACACCTATAGGCGACGGTAACTGCTAAATCCTAAGCGGGCCGTCAGCCTGTCTGCTGTCCTACAGCAATAAAAAAAAAAAAAAAAAAAAAAAAGATCATTTTCATCATTGTCCTTCGTGAAGATCGATACACGACCGTACACAGCTTTCGTTATCTAAGCATTAAATCATTGCGCCGTTCTAATTTTTTAATTTATATAATGATAATGGTAAATAGTTCAAAAAGAATAAAATTGTTTTTAAGAGGGCGTTCGGTGCATAATAGGTAGCAGATCTTGGACCCTGAAGTGAACTCTTGAATATATCTGTTGGAAACTTATTTTTAATTTGTCACAAAAGTGACCTAAGGACATTCTGTTTCCAAGTTTTTTTTTATTGCGGACGAAGAGCAGATAGGCTGATGGCCCACTTAATAGTAATAGTCTAGTCAACAAGTTCAAAAACGTGAAAAATAGAGATAAAGGTCCTAAAAATATGAGCGATGGCCCATTCGATTCGGAATCACCTCTAGAAAAAATTTTTTGAAGGATTTTGGTGCAGGTAAAAAATGATGCTTCGTTTTTTGTTAATAACTCGAAAAATGTTAATATCTGAGCAATTTTGAAAAAATCTCGTTAAAGAGGAGGAAATTTTCAATAAAAAAGTCCTGACTCCCGGAACACTATCTCCATTATTTATAATTTTAATTTGACGTTGAAAATAGGGGTCCGCGCGGTTGTTACGGCATGCGCGCGCCGCCGCTGTTCAGCAATAAAAATATTTTTTTTATAACATAAAATGTGATTTTAAAAATTTGGAAAAATTCTAGTATCTTCTAAACACTTGAAAGAATCGGGCCCTGAAGAAAAAAAAGTTAAATCACCATTTTTCAAAAAGTTATTCAATTGTTAACTAAATTTTTTTTTCCACTCTCCGTTGGCATAAACAATGGGATAAAAGGTATAAATAATTGGCCTATACATTTTAAACTTCGTGGAGCCCTTTTGATATATATACTTCATAAGATCCTGCGATAAATTTTCATGAAAATTTATTAATTTATTAATTATGATTTTTTAAAACTATTGAAAAAGTACAAAATTGTATTTTCACGTTTTTGAACTTGTTGACTAGACTATAAGCAATTACCGTCGTCTATAGATTTTCGCGACGTTAAAGGCACCGTGAACACGATACTGTTTCATAGGGGTAAGTCCCAAGTGCTGCTATGGCTACGGCAGTGAGTGCGGGGGCCACGAATGTCAGAAAGATAGCCCACTGACGTCATACTTCGCCAATAAGCAAAAGTTTAGATTTTAGGTTCGTTTTATATGATGGAAATAAAATATATAAAATTAGAAAGAAAGAAAGAAGAAGAAAGAAAATTGTTTATTTTAAGACAGGCAATATTATATATACAACATAGAACACTTATTATCTATTATACATCTATACAAATAAATAAAATTGGAGGGTCTGTTTGTAATATTAAAATAATCACTTATTACTAAGTGCATTCGGATGTATACACGGTACATATACCAAAACAAATATTTTTACAATTTTTGTCTGTCTCTCAGTTTGTTCCGGCTAATCTCTGAAATGGCTGCACTGATTTTGACGGGACTTTCACTGGCAGATAGTTGATGTATCAAGAAGTAACTAAGGTTATTTTTATTTTAGAAAAAAAAAATAGTTTTTGTTAAAAATGATAGTTTCAGAAATTTTATATTCCAATTTAAGTTAATCTCAGATTTATGTCATCAATCATATGAAATAGGGTTTAGCTTAGGCTGGACTTTGTTGGTTCGAACGTACGTATTCCGGAGGCCCATGGCGTAACAGTTGCATTCGATAATACTGACTGTTTGCATATTTCATTTATATTTTAGGGTTTATAGGGTTTGTAATCCAAAATTCTGCCCAAAGTCACTATTCCACGCGGACGGAGTCGCGGGCACAGTTAGTACTTAATAACTTTTATCCGTGCAGTGGCGGAGTAAGAATATTAACCTCTGCAACTGAGGTCAGCCTGTCGTAAAAGACGACAAGATTACCCTCAAGCCCGTCTGGATGGCGACCATCTTTAGTCTAAAAGTATGTCGCCATAATAACCTTGTGTTGTGTTCCGGTATTAATGACCCAAGTTCCTATATACCCTTATGGGATAGCAGCGTGTTCGCGATGCCACTGGCGTCGCAAACACCCACAGGTAGACGGTAACTGCTAAATTATAAGTGGGCCGCCGCGCCGGCCTGTTTGCTATCCTACAACAATAAAAAAAACCTGATGATACAAAATGTACCTACTCGTAAAAAAGTTAAATTTAGGTTAAAGGGTTGTAAAAAGAGTATATTTTCATTCAGACGACTTAACATAGGAATTTAAGATTAGCCTGTTAGAAAATTAGTCAAGTAATAACTTGGTTCTTTTCTTTTCAATACATTTATTTATTTTGTATCATTTAAAACACAATGAGTCACAATTCTTAACAAAGGGTCAATTATAAATCGCATATAAGGGTTATTACACGCTTTCTAAGCAACGAGTATGTTCAATTAAATCTGTTAAAGCCTGTGTTGCCATAAGTATGAAAAATGGCAAAAGGCTTTGTAATATGTTAAGTTATACCACCTCTTTTGTTGACGACCTCTTGGATTCGATTCCCATCCAGCGTCTGTGTGTTTATACCTAGTCAGGTCATAAGTATTGTCACACAGTAAAAACTTTTCTTTTAGAATGCTGGCCACAAAAAAGTTTATTGAATTCGAATCTCGAATTGTTCATGAAAATAAAAATGTATACTTTTAGAATTTTACTCATTTTTTAAATATGGAGTGGACGCCTAAAGAAGACCGTGTTGCAGTTATTGCGTTGCATCGTTGCGGTTACGCGCCAATTCAAATTTTTAACATACTGAAAAATTTGAATATAACCAAAAGATTCATTTATCGTACCATCAAACGATACAATGAAGACTCTAGTGTAGATGACAGGTCAAGAAGTGGTCGCCCTCGGTCTGTTAGGACTCCAGCAGTGATAAAAGCTGTGAAGGCACGAATTCAAAGAAATCCCAAACGTAAGCAGAAACTGTTGGCCCTTCAGATGGGGTTAAGCAGAACCACGGTGAAAAGGGTGTTAAATGAAGACTTAGGGCTTCGGGCATATCGAAGAAAAACAGGACATCGTTTGAATGCTCGTCTAATGGACCTGAGACTGAAGAGATGCCGCGCTTTGTTGAAGCGGTACGCGGGAAAAAAATATCGGGAAATTCTTTTTTCGGATGAAAAAATGTTTACCGTAGAAGAGAGCTACAACAAACAAAATGATAAGGTGTACGCACACTGTAGTGAAGAAGCGAGCAACCGTATTCCGCGTGTCCAACGAGGTCATTTTCCATCCTCGCTCATGGTATGGTTGGGAGTTTCTTATTGGGGCTTAACAGAGGTACATTTTTGTGAGAAAGGTGTAAAAACGAATGCTGTTGTGTATCAAAATACAGTCCTGACGAACCTTGTGGAACCTGTTTCTCATACCATGTTCAATAACAGGCACTGGGTATTCCAACAAGATTCGGCGCCAGCTCATAGAGCGAAGAGCACACAAGACTGGCTGGCGGCGCGTGAAATCGACTTCATCCGGCACGAAGACTGGCCCTCCTCCAGTCCAGATTTGAATCCGTTAGATTACAAGATATGGCAACACTTGGAGGAAAAGGCGTGTTCAAAGCCTCATCCCAATTTGGAGTCACTCAAGACATCCTTGATTAAGGCAGCCGCCGATATTGACATGGACCTCGTTCGTGCTGCGATAGAGGACTGGCCGCGCAGATTGAAGGCTTGTATTCAAAATCACGGAGGTCATTTTGAATAAACTTTAATGTCATAAGAATCTATGTTTTGTTAAGTTCATTTTGGTATATAAATGGTTACATAATGAATAAACTTGTTACAATTATTTTACATTAAACATGTGACAGAATTTATGACCTGACTAGGTATAATATTTATTTACAAAAGAAAAGTATATATGTAGTATATCAGTTGTCTAGTACCCATATCACAAGTGGTATGCAACTTATTTTGGGACTAGATGGCGTTGTGTGAAATGTCCCAACATATTTATATTTATTTATTATACCTTATACTTAGTCAAGGACGATCCTTCAGTTCCACTTTCTTCAGAGTGGTAGAAAATTAGCTTACAGCTATTGAGGTGTGGGGGGTATAGGTCGTTAATTGAAACACGTATTGTCTGTACGACGACTTTAATTATACTGACTAAATCGACTTACACACTACACCACCGGGGTACAAGAAAAAAAAATGTAACCTAAACATTTTTTTTTTTTTTTTTTAACAGTTATTATAATAAAATTGGTATTATATTAGTATGTACATAGTGACTTAATACTAGAATTCAATTAATGCTAAGCATATTAAACATTATTTTTAAACAACTTAGTTCTATTTTTATGCACAATTTCTATCTTATTGTTTTTCATAATTTTTACATTAGGTTCTAAATCTTCAATTACAGTATATGGGCCAATATATAATTTATCTAATTTTGTTGCAGGTTCATTTTTTAACAATATTAAATCATTTTTCTTATATAATACCTGTTTTTTATTTTTATCATAAGTACATTTTCTTATTTGTTTATTTTGTAACAAATTATTTCTAGCATCTTTGTGTGCAACTTGCAAACGATACCTTAATTCTAAACTATAATTATCTGGATTATACAAAGGTTCAATGTTTTTACTTATTCTACTCGGGATTTCACAAGGTTTCCCAAAAACTAACTCATATGGAGCGTATTTTGTAGAAGAATGTACAGTGTTATTAAAAGTAAAACACCAGAATGGAAGCCAGTGGCTCCAAGTTTCAGAAAATTGGTCACATTGTATTCTCAGATATGCACCTAAATGTTTGTGTGCATTCTCAAGAGATCCTATTGATTCATGGTGGTATGAAGTTGAATTTAATTTTTCAATTCCCAAAAGAGTACAGACTTCTGTCATTGTAGATGACATGAACTCTGTTCCTTTATCTGTAGCTATCTGTTTCGGTATTCCGAACCTTAAAATAAAATTGTTAACAAATGCTTTAGCTACGGTTACAGCTTCCTTATTTTGAAGTGGATACGCCTCTACGAATTTAGTTAATTCGCATTGTAATGTAAGTATATAACTATTATTATCTATATCTTTGTCCAGTGGACCAACTAAATCTAAGAAAACTTTTTCAAAAGCATACGAAGCTGTGGTTGTTATTACCATAGGCTCCTTAGTATTTCTTGAATACTTTGAAAATTGACATTTATCGCATTTACTTACAAATTCTCTAACATCTTTCTCCATTTCTGGCCAGTAATACTTTCTTTTTATGTTATTAATCATTCTGCGCACACCAGCATGACCACTTGTGGGCAGTAAATGATAGTCATTAATAATAAATCTTTTATCATTGTCGTCATTAATTCTTTCAACACCTCGCAAAATACAAATGCGTGGACCGGTCCACATTTCGTCATTTTTAATTTCGTCTACTAAATCTTTAATAAATAACGCGTTATTATTTCCTTTTATTATACATACTTTATCAACGTTTATGTTTTTACAAAACTGACTTAATTTCTTCACAAAAACGGCTCGCGTGTATTGCGCTTTGAAATTAAGGTTAATGTATAACGTTTTCTTACTTTGAGAAAATGCAAAACACTCGGTTTCTACATTTATATTATTTTGTTTCTTAAGTTTATTTATCTCCTTTCCTTCTATTAAAACCATCTCTACAGCGTCACTCGGTATCCGTAACAATTCCACAACTTTCGGGTGATCAGTCCGATTGTCCGTGTCATTGCTATTGATATGAGTTTCTGTATTATCTTCCACGTTGCTTATTTTTTTCTTTTGTGCTCTAGTCATTACTGTTAATAATATTGAGTTCATACACTTTAATTCGTCCGAGTTTGTTGGTAACCTAGATAATGCGTCAGCTACGCAATTATCTTTTCCTTTAATATAAGTGATATTAAAATCGTATTGTTCTAATGTTAATCTATGTTTTAGTAATCTACTTGACGGATCTTTCATTCCAAACAAATATATTAACGGTTTATGGTCAGTCATAATTGTAAATTTTTTACCTAAAAGATATGGCCTAAAATACTTTACTCCCCACACGATTGCAACTAATTCTTTTTCAATTGTTTGATAATTTCGTTCGGCTTTGTTTAAAGGTCGACTTGCATAAGCAATCGGTCGCATATCTTTATTGCAAAGTACTGCTCCAACGGCAATACCTGAAGCGTCAGTTTGCAAAATGAACTCATTTTTGTTCGAAAAATCTGGGTACTGTAAAACGGGTGGTGATATCAACTTTTTTTTTAAAATTTGAAATGAATTTTCACACTCGTTGGACCAAACAAAAGGTACATTTTTACGACACAAGTTATTTAATGGGATAGTTATCTCAGCAAAATTTTGAATAAACTTTCTATAGTAGTTACAAAATGCAACAAAGCGTTTTACTTCATCTGTATTTTTAGGCTTAGGGTAATTCTCAACTATTTTAATTTTGTTTTTATCAGGCAAGATTCCTTTTGCTGATACTGTATGACCTAAATATAATAATTCTTGTTTTAAAAAATTACATTTATTGGGATTTAATTTTAAATTTACTTTTCTAAGTCTTTCAAAAACATCAGTTAAATTTTTATTGTGACTTTCTAAATTACGTCCAAAAATTACAAGGTCATCAAGGTAGATAAAACATTTCTCATAGTTTAATCCTGACATAGCTATAGTCATAGCTCTTGAAAAAGAACTAGGGCTGGTTTTAAGACCCATTGGCATTCTTTTCATCTGGTACTGTCCCGTATTAGTTGTAAATGCCGTAAGTTTCCTAGACTCTGGATTCAAGGTTACTTGGTAATATGACTGGCTAAGGTCTAAATGACTAAAATAAACTGCACCGGAAAGAGATTCTAAAATATCCGTTATATTAGGCAATGGGAATTTATCGTCTTGAATAATTTCATTTAATTTACGGTAATCAATAACTAATCTCCACTTTTTATTAACATCGTCGGACTTTTTTGGTACAAGTAAAATAGGACTTGACCATTCACTTTGAGTTTCTTCTATAATATCGTCTTTTAGCATTTGCTTAATTTGTTTATCTATTTCTGGTTTTTGACTATTTGGTAGTCTATACGGTTTCGTATAAATAGGATTCGTATTTGGTTTTAAATAAATGTTATGTTCGTATATATTGGTAGTAGTAAGTTTATCTCCTGGGAGATAAAATATATCGCTATACTTGGAACAAATAGCTTCTATAGTCGTCCGTTCCGTAGGGTGTAAATGGTCTATATTCAAGGTTGATAACAAAGTACTAGCTCGTTCTGCATTCGACTTACATGCAGTAAATTGACAGATTTGGTATTCATTTAACGAATGTACTTCTGGCTGAAAAGTTGGTATAGTAACTAACTCCTCACCGGTATTCAATATTTTAATCGGTATAACATTGTTAACAGGTTTAACTATTAAGGCTGCTAAATACAAATTTTCATTTAACTGTTTTGGTAAAACAACAATATCATGGTTCAATTTATTATTCTGTAATTGTATATAATGGATTGATTCACTTCTAGCAGGTACAGTCAGACAGCTATAAGAAATAGTTGGTGTCGTATAAAGTGGTATGGTACACTCGTGCACATTACGTAATTTTAATATATTATTTTCTAAGTCAATATGTGAATCATAATTTGATAAAAAGTCTAGCCCAAGTATTCCATCTGATTTACAGGGTAATTTATCAAACAAATAAAATTTATGATTAAAGCAAGTTCCATTTTGATCATATAAAGATAGATAAACAAAACCTTCAGATTGAGTTTTTCCCCCAATACCATTTATTTCGATGTTGTCTCTAAATAGTGGAATTTGTTCCGTTAATACTTTCTTGGTAACTGCTGAAATTGATGCTCCGGTATCTACTAGCCATGAACATTTGTTATTATTTACATTAAAATGAGCATATCTAACATTTTCATTACAAGTCATAATATTAAAATATTTAACCCCGAAAAAACCGATTTTCATTTTCCAATTTTTCTTTTTGTTTTTCCGTATTGTCACATAATTGAACAGGGAACATCTTATGTTGTGAACTTCTACCACGATTTCCTCTACCACGATAAGATCTTGTCGAAGAATAATTATAATTATTTCCCCTGTTATTACTTGTTCCACGGTAATATCCACCACGGGAATTATTATTGAAATGTTGTTGTTTAAAATTATTATATTTATTAACTGTGTCATAATTAGCATATCCAAATGGTTTTAGGGAATTAAAACCATTCTTATAATAATTATTTCGACCTCCTGTGTTATTATATCTGTTATTTGACCTACCTCTCATGTTGAAAATATTGCTGGATGAAGAAGGTTGAGCCAACTCTTCGTCTTCAGCTGCTCGCACCGCATCTTTGAGGTCCAAATAGTTACGTGCTGAAATAATGGTACTTAATCGCCTATTTCTTAACCCATCAGAAAATCTTTTAATTGCAAGTTTTTCATTTATAGGTCTTAGTATTTCACATGCTTTTTCGTTACCGTCAGCTTGTGCGATAGTCAGGCCTACGAATAATTCTGATAATTTATTTCCATATTCACTGATAGACATATTATTTTGACTCAAGTTATTTATTTGAGAAAGAATAGAATTTGCAGATTTTTTTGTAAGCAAATAAGATTTCATGTCTTTTACGAGACTTTCTATATCATTATATTCACCTTTTAATTTTAACTTAGCAGATTTAGTAAGCCTAGTTTTTAATACGAAAGATATTAGTAACTTTATCTGATCTTTATTTTTTAAACAATCACTATACAATTCTACAGTGTCAATAATTTTTTCTGTTGTTTCCTCAGAACCATCCATTATAGGAATTAATGATGTTGCCGTTCTTATCTCAAAGTTTTCCATTTTGCAAAAATTATTATATTTTAAGCTAGATTCAGTACTATAAGTAAGAATTTTTGAGTAAGCTAATTCAATTTTTTCTCCTAATACTTCAAGTATAAGTTCATCTAATTCTAAAGAAATTTTATGCTCGGGAATAATACTTATAATATTTTCATAAGAAGAATATAGCTTTTTAGCCTTTAATATTTTTTCGTCTACAATAATTTTATATTGTTTTCTTTTAGAGCCCAATTTCCTTAAATATATTTGTATGTCAGTTAACTCACATAAAATTTGTTCTACATTTTCTTCCATAGATTTTTTAATGACGTTAAAATATACTCACTAATTATTAACTAAATTTAAAGTTCAATAGAAAATCAGTAACGGCACCTTGTTCTGGAATAAGTAGCGCACAAAAACACAAACATAGCACTCTTAGTTTTTTATAGCTCACAGAAAAAGAATTAAAAAAATAATAAAAGCACTACACATCCTCAACTCCTTCTCCTTCGCCGTAGATCCTTTTGGACAGCCGCATACGCATTCTTCTGACAAACTCAGCATTAATTCTCTTATCTATCCATTTCTTCTGTCTGTCCAGTACTTTTTTAATAAGTACAACCAAAATGAAAAGTATGATTAATCCCAAGGCCGACAGCAGTAGGATGTTGTTTCTTTGGATATGAGTTTCTATAATAGTATTCTCTCCAATAATCACCTCCTTTATTTCTTGTTTATTGTTTCCGTTGCCCATTGTAATTTTTATAATATATAATTTTTCTGTCTTCAAACGACGTTGTCAGTTCAGTGGTTGGCGTCATTATATCATGTTTTTTAATTTTTATAATTCAAAAGTCTTAACTTCGTGCACTGAGGCACACAGGAATTCGCTGATCTCGCTTATTTATCCGTCGCGCCGTCGCGTCGATACCTAGGCGATAGCGCAAGGCAGGGTCGCCATGAGGTGTGGGGGGTATAGGTCGTTAATTGAAACACGTATTGTCTGTACGACGACTTTAATTATACTGACTAAATCGACTTACACACTACACTATAAAATAAAAAGACCTTTGATATATTGCGTGGTCTACAGGTCGGGGACGGCCGGTCGTGAAAGGCAACAAAACAACACACCCTAGCTACGTGGCAGGGCCTCAAGCCCGTCTGGGATGGCGACCACCTTTGGTCTTACGTATGCCGCCATAATAACTTTGTGTTGTATTCCGGCATTAGTGACCCACGTTCCTGTACCGTTATGGGACAGCAGCGTGTCCGCGATGCCACTGGCGTTGCAAACACCCATAGGCGAAGGTAACTGCTAAATTCTAAGCGGGCGGTCAGCCTGTCTTCTGTCCTACAGCATTTAAAAAAATTGATTTTTCTGTGCAGTTGTCTTTTTTTACCAAAAAAATATTTTTCTGTCTTTCAAATTATTTGTTACAACAGGCAATACAGTCGACAAACTAAATCGTATTATGTTTCCGGAATTTTGTGGCTGAATGATTTATAGCCGGCACAGTTATGTAAAGCAATAAAGACATAAATTGTTGCCAAGTTCACGAAACCATATAGTAAGACTAACGGTACCCTCGGCTTTAGTAAATAGATAGATTAGATAGAATAGATTTTAATTCGTGCAGGAGCGGAGAAAAAATACTAACCTCTACGGCCGGGGTCGGCCTGTCGTAAAAGCTGACAAAACAACCCACCCTAGTTACGTGGTAGGACTTCACTTGTCGGTACGCTTGAGGAGGGTACGGGTTCAATTCCCGTCTCGCGTCTGGGTGTTTATACATAATATTTTTATGTAGTAGTATATCAGTAGTATATATATATATATATATGTAGTATATCAGTTGACTAGTACCCATAACACAAGTGCTATGCAACTTACTTTGGGACTAGATGGCGCTGTGTGAATTGTCTCAATATATTTATATAAGTAATTATTTATTTTCGCGGCAAAAAACATATGTCCTTCTCCAAAGCTCAAGTCTATTTTTATGCCGAAGGTCATCAAAGTTGGTTCAGCGGTGTAGGCGTGAAAACGTAACAGACAGATAGAGTTACTTTCACGTTTGTAATATTAGTATAGAAGTATAGATTATAAATACCTTGTGATATCTGACACCACGACATCTAGTCAAATAAGCAGCATTTGTTATTGATATTAAACAATATAATACTTAGTGTATGCGATTTAGTCTATATGTGCATACACTTGGTTATTACTTTGTGACACCTAGAAGACCAGCACCTAGGAGAATTTCGAGTGACATTATTCCAGAATTAATGTTATATGGGAAAATCAAATTATATAGTAGAGTAGCTGACCCAGCAAACATTATTCTACCATATAAACTTAAAAAAAATAAATAACATTTGGATAACATATTTTTCTGTAAAATCCGATCTTAGTGAGCGTCTAAATCGCAAAATGAGTAATTATGCTAAACTTCAAGTCAGTCGGGTGTTATGTATAGTTTTAGAGATTTCGTGAGGAGTGGGTATTTCTTCCCGTCCTTATTCCAGATAATATAGGGTCGGCACTAACATATTCTTTTCTTTCACTCTCCTCTTAATAGATAAGAGTAGATTAGTAGATATCGTTACAAAATATAATATATTAAATAAGCTATAATCGTTAATGATGATTCTCAAATTACATTTTAATTATTAACGACCCTAAAGGTAATGCTTCTTGAGAGACCGACAGAGGAAATCGGATTAGTAAGCGGTTAATAATTTATTTAATATAAATTTTAATGATAATTATTACTATGTAGAAACCATGTTGCATTACAGTCAACCGCATCTTTCATAGGATTTCCTGTTTCATTCAGAAAGAAAGAAATATGTTTATTTTAGAACAACACACACACACAATAATTTAAAAAAAATTAGTTTATAACAAATAAAACAAGAAAACAAAAAGTAGTTAAATAAAAGAGTTGTATGTTCTAAAAAAGGATCTAGCTCAGCATGTGGTCAATACTGGCTAACGCTGATCTTCCGCTAAGCCCAACAATGAAGTCACGACAGAATATCACTATCATTAGTCTGTTGTTCTCGCTTAAAATGTATAGAAAAGAAAATATCGTGAAGAAAACTAAATTTTTGAAGTGAAACTTCTTTGCTCGCATGAGGGTAAAATTTTTACGGATGAAACGTCACGAAGATGTGAAACGTTTTGTCGAAGGAGAGGGAGAGAGCGATTAAGACAGAGTGAGAAAGGGCGAACGTAGCATGGAGCACAATCGTTTCTAATACTTACATTTTTAAACTCGTGATATCTTTCGAATGGAATGTCCGAATTGAATAATTCAAAAAGTTATTTATGGTATTGAAGCCAAAGAAGTTTCACTTCTGACATGTGTACTTTGTACGCACGCATTTTTTTATTGTTGAGGATTAGCCGATAGGCTAACGGCCTACTTAATAGGTAACATCCATAGGTTACGGTACTAGGTTACTGACACTAGGTGCACCGCGAACATGCTGCTGTTCGCATATTACAGGAACCTGGGTCACTAATGCCGGGACATAACGCAAGATTATCATGGCGGCATACTTATAAACCAAGGGTGGTTGCCATCCAGACGAGTTTTGAGCCGTAGTGTTGTTTTATCGCCTTTTACGATAGGCCAACCCCGACTACAGGGGTTAGTATACTTACTCCGCACCTACACGTAGAGAATTTCACTTGTATGCTCTAAATAAACATTTTAAATTCTTAACTACGTGTAAAACGAAGCTAAATAAAGCGTATAAGCTTGATCCAAGAAGTGGGTGGTATTAAGACAACGGCCACACATGTAGTATCAATTAATCTACGAATAATCGATTAGAGTCGACGGTTCATAAAGCTAGAAGATAATCGATATCGATTTAACAAGGTTTTATAACAAAAGTCCGAATCCCAAGAAGTACAACGAATATTCAATTTTTATACCTACAATCTGGTTTATTCCAATTTTTACAGTTAGATAGATAACTCTTTAATGCTTACTGTGCATTTATGATAAGACATAAATAGTTCAGCATAATAATACTAGACAGTAATTACAAGTAATAAAAATAATAACACAGTAAAACTAAAGGCGATCTTAACGCTTAAAGCGATCTTACAATTAATTAGTACAAAAAACAAGCAGTAATTTTTTGGAATTTAGAATTGACTGACCTTTTTTAAACTGGATAACCTATTTAAACAGACGAACTATGGTGTAAGGTTTCCTTAAGGCGTACAAAATTAAATATGACCAAATAAACTATTTTATGGTATCTATAATAATATAAGAAAAGGAAGTGTCATAAAATATTAAAGACGGGAACAAATCTGTTTCATCTCGTGTTAGTTTTGTTGCAGTACAAAACAAACAGAGACAATAGTATAATATGTATATTATACTATGAAAATATAAATCTCGTCTAAATCCGAAGTAAGTATTGTGTTATAGACACTAGTTAACTGATATACATTTCTTTTGTAAATAAATACTCATTATACCCACACTCAGAACAGGAATCGCACTTGTGACCTCTGCGGTGTAAATCCCCTTTTACTATTAGGGTAATTATCTATACATACATACATACATACAAATAAATAAAATTGAAGGGTCTGTTTGTAATATTAAAATAACCGCTTTTTACTAAGTGCATTTGGATGTATACACGGTACATATACCAAAACAACATTTTTTACAATTTTTGTCTGTCTGTCTTTCTGTCTGTCTGTCTGTCTGTTTGTTCTGGCTAATCTCTGAAATGGCTGGACCGAGTTTGACGAGACTTTCTCTGGCAGAAAGCTGATGTAACAAGGAGTAACTTAGGCTACTTTTATTTTAGAAAAAAAAATTATTTTAGTTAAAAGTGATCAGTTTCGGATTTTTAATAATCCAATTTAAGTTGACCTCAGATTTATATCATCAACCACATAAAATAGGGTTCAGTTTGTATATTTCATTTATTTATATTGTAGGGTTTATAGGGTTTGTAATCCTAAATAAACCATAAGATATATCCAAAAAATGTTGCCCAAAGTCACTATTCCACGCGGACGGAGTCGCGGGCACAGCTAGTTTACAATATAATTTTAAACTTAAATTATTTTTTTAATCACTTATATCTATAATTAACTTACCTAATACGAGTACTTTTGACTTTTTTGGCATTAAAGCATGTTTTTTTTTAAATTATTTACTTTTTTTATTAGATTAAAACCATGTCACAGAAATTTTTCACAAACGTAAAATTGACCGACGAGTATCAGACCATAGAAATTTTTGGTCCTCCTTGGGTCACTTAGTGGCTACATACTACGGCAGCCAGGCCATCGGAATTGAATTCCATCCCATTGAGGGTTCACGTGATTCAATTTCACAGCAGTGTTTCGATTTACGGACCCGTGAGCGGAGTGCGCGCAGTTCGAGAGCGCTAAGTGCGAAGTGTAATTTCTGTACTATTAAGTTTCTGTTGAAGATACTAGCTTTGCCCGCGACTGCGACCGCGTGGAATAGTGACTTTGGGCAACATTTTTTGTGGATATGTCTTATGCTTTATTTTGGATTACAAACCCTAAAAACCCTAAAATATAAATAAATTAAATATGCAAACAGACAATGTTATTTAATGCAACTACGCCATGCGCCTCCGGAACATGCGTTCGAACTTACATAGCCCAGCTTAAGCTGAACCCTATTTCATATGATTGATGATATAAATCTGAGGTCAACTTAAATTGGAAATAAATTTCCGAAACGTATCATTTATAACAAAAACTTTTCTAAAATAAAAATAGCCTAAGTTACTCCTTGTTACATCAGCTATCTGCCAGTGAAAGTCCCGTCAAAAGCGGTGCAGCCATTTCAGAGATTAGCCGGAAAAAACAAACAGACAGACAGACAAAAATTTATTTTTAATTAATAAATTTAAAAAATGTTGCTTTGGTATATGTACTGTGTAAACGTCCGAAACTCTGAATGCACTTAGTAAAAAGCGGTTATTTTAATATTACAATCAGACACTCTAATTTTATTTATTTGTATAGATTAAGATTTCACACACCATTTGAAACGAAATCTTAAATAAAACGTATAAACTTTAAAAACGAAAAGGTCTTCGACTTACAAGCGTTATAGAAAGTTTTGCAAATAAATGGAAAAAGTCCATAACGATTTTCATCATAGATTACTGTTTTTGTTTAACTTGAGACTTATTTATATAACACTACGCGTTGATGTAAGTGCAATATAAATATTTTAGTTTCATTTCGGCAATACAAGTATATTAGTTCTCATCATCTGGCGTAAACGTTTACATTGTGGGTAGTAATAATAATAAAGCTTTTTATTTATCCTTACAATTATTTACATATACTATGTAATTTTAAATTATTTTAATAATATAATTATTTTGTTTGTAAGGCCCTGTTAGCCTCCTCCAACTTGTTCAAGGCCTTCTACCCTTAGCTTGGCCATTCAGTTGGTGCCAGCTATATATCTTATTTCGTCGACCCACTGTTCAGCAGGTCGGCCTGTAGCTCTCTTGCCGATTGGTCCTGTCCATATTGTCATCTTATTTGCCCATCTTTTGTCTGGAAAGCATGCGACATGTCCTGCCCACTTCCATTTAAGGCGTAGTGCATGTTCAAGGGTATTTAGGACTTGAGTTCTTTTTCTTATTGACTTGTTACTAATTTTATATTTTAGTCTTATCTAAAGTACACTTCTTTCCATGGCACGTTGACATGATTTTATTTATCTGTGTTGTTTTTTGTTAAATATCCATGTTCATATTGTGGGTACTTGTCTAAAATAAGTAAAGAATATACTCTCCGTGCAGAGATGGAGTTAGAATGCTGACCTGTTCAGCCGGGGGCGGCCTCTTGTAAAAAGCAACAAAACAACCCTGGCTAAGTGTTACAACACGAAGTCCGTAGCACGAAGATGATAGCGTCGGCAGCCTGTATGCTGTTCCTTAGCAAAAAATACGTTTTTTTTTATTATCAAAAGCTATATACTTACTTTGTACCCTTTGATTCATCCATAAACATTTAACATCAAAGAAGATGGTGGACTCCGGTATCCGGATCCCAATGCCCATAAAATTGTGGAGTGGCAATAAAAATTGCTAAAAGCTACTTCCGCATAAACGTATTGCCTTCTGTTTATAACATCATATAACATATATAATATTATGTCGTTTACATAACGCTTCTCCGATAAGATTTTATGCTCTTTTCCCTATTTTATCCTTTATATGTTACGATTTATCGTAGTATTGAATACTTATAGCTTTTTTGTTCAAGCGTTGTCAGCAAACAGACTGACGGTCCATTTAGTTGTAAACAGTTACTCGTCTATAGATATTTGCGACTCTATGGACACTACTGATATCCGCATAAAGAGAATGGTATCTTTTTTTAATGCTGTAGGACAGCAGACAGGCTGACGTCCCGCTTAGAATTTAGCTGTTACCGTCGCCTATGGGTGCTTGCAACGCCAGTGGCATCGTGAACACGCTGCTGTCCCATAAGAGTACAGGAACTTGGATCACTAATGTCGGAACACAACACAAGACCAAATGTGATCGCTATCTAGACGGGCTTGAGGCCCTACCACATAGCTACGGGTTGTTTTGTCGGCTCTTACGACAGGCCGACCCCGGCCGCAGAGGTTCTCGGATAAAAATTCGCAGTGTCAAGAATTAACACGTTTTTTAACTTGTTGACTAGACTTTAAACTGTATGTGTATAACGATGAGCAATAGGTTTTATACATCTTACATTATAAAAGACTCCGTGTGCGCATTTTTTTCCTTTTCTTAAATGTGTATTAATTTTCTCACTATATTCGAGTACAATGATATGAAGTCCGCATTCAGCTATTATTATGGGTACGGGGATATTCTAATATTATTACATATTCAGGAAGATTAGGAAATTAAGTCTTCTTGTTACTATTTTCTATTCGAATACAATAAACTTTATGTAAGAAGTTGTGATCCTAGATCGAACTCAGTGGAGCATCAAAAGTTAATGACGCTACTAAACCCCAAATTGAGAATACCAACACTGAACAATATCCAAACTGGATGTACATATCCAATCGAAAAAGATAAAGAAGCAGCCCTGATGCGACAATGCGCTACCAGAAACAAACAAAACTAAACTATTGATAAGCAGTTCCTATACCAACATCAAATGGATTTGAGTCATCAAGTAGATGATGATGATAACAAACATGAGGATATAACAGAAAATCAAGCACCAAGAATAGTAAGTCCCCTTCCACTATTCATCGACAAGGTTAGTAACATACAATCTCTATCAAAAATGGTAGAAGAAGTAGTGTGTGGATATTATGAAATGAAGATACCAGGGGAAAGAGTCAAAATACAATTGAAAACAGCAGAGACCTATTCTATCGTCTACAAGGAACTCAAGAAAAAGAATACTGAATTCTTTACGTACAAGTCAAAACAAGACTTCAAACTTCCGTGTTGTACTTAAACACACGGACCCCTCATTTGACATAGAGGATATCAAATCTGCACTAGAAGAGTTATATACATTTAGTACACATGACTACATAAAAGGAAAAGGGTCACGGCAGGACTGCGTAAATTACCGCGGTATAAACCTTCTCAGCGTCGTCGGTAAATTGTATGCGAAAGTGTTGATTGAAAGGGTTGTGAATGAAACAGACGAAAAAGTATGGGATGCACAAGCGGGATTTAGGAAGGGAATGGGATGTACGGATCAGGTCTTTTCCATGCGGTGCATAGCCAAAAAGTGTTTGGCTATAAACAAGAACGTCTATTGCGCGTTCGTGGATCTAGAAAAGGCCTATGATAGAGTGGAGAGGAATGAATTGTGGTCAGCATTGTCCGTGAATGGTGTGAGCAGTATCCACATACGAGCATTGCAATCTCTTTATAGGGATTCTAGTGCTTGTGTAAGGATAAACGGGGCACACACTGAATGGTTTAATATCGAAAAAGGTGTTAGACAGGGATGTGTAGCGTCACCGTGGCTGTTTAATCTGTCCATGAACAATTGCTTGACAGATTTAAAAAAGAATGAAAGTGGGTTGAGAATGAATGTTACTCGTCAAATGTTTTCTCTATGCTGATGATCAAGTATTACTTGCGTCTTCGGCCGAGGAGTTGCAGGAGATGGTAACTGTTATGAATCCCCCTTCCTTTTATTGCTGTAGGACAGCAGACAGGCTGACGGCCCGCTTAGAATTTAGCAGTTACCGTCGCCTATGGATGTTTGCAACGCCAGTGGCATCGCGAACACGCTGCTGTCCCATAAAGGTACAGAAAATTGGGTCACTAATGCCGAAACACAGCACAAGGTTATTATGGCGGCATACTTACGACCAAAGGTGGTCACAATCCAGACGGGCTTGAACCCCTACCACGTAGCTAGGGTGGGTTGTTTTGTCGGCTTTTACGACAGGCCGACCCCGGCCGCAGAGGTTAGTGTTCTTTCTCCCCCCCCCCCCCTAATAATTAGTAGATAATTTATTAATAAGATTACATTCGAGTCTCAAAAGCGGGCGTACATATTTAAAAATGTCGTTACTACAATTTAATAAATGAACGAGTCTTCGATGTGCTCCCGAGTGTTGCAATGGCGCCGGCTACAAGTGTGAGGGTCGGAATAGGGTCGACCTACGTCACGCGCAGCTTCTCCAATCAGCAACGATCGATTGTCAAGACAAAATAGCTTGGCGAATTTAATTTAAAAAAATATTGTAACATTACATTACGGTATGGCCAGTGGCGTAGCTAGCATGGGTGGCACCCGGGGTGGATATTGTAGGTGACACCCCTAAACTCAATTAAATCGGTTAAAATAAAAAAGAAAAGCAATAATAATTTACTTTTATTAAAATACAAGTATTACAAATACTTGTATTTTAATTTTGCGCTTCCGTCTTTTTTCCTAATTTAATTTTTAACTGCAGTGCCCTTGTCAATTATAAGTGCATGTTCGTTTTATACCCTCACGCAACCACAATTCGATATAACTATTAGTTTTCTCGTCTCGAGTTGAGCAACGCGGAAGGACCGCGTTAGGAACTCCTGCATTCGCGGCAGCCTTCATATCCGTGACATTGCAGATAAACTGCAGGAGTGTCGGCTCCGTTGGTACGGTCACGTTTTACGGCAACCGGATGCTTACGTGGGAAACAAATGTCTGGCCATGCCGCCTCCGCCGGGCCCCGGCAGGAGGGGTAGACCCAAAAAGTGCTGGCTTGACGTCGTAAAGGGTGATATGCGTGCCAATGGGCTCACTACTAGGGATGCTGAAGACCGTGCGAAGTGGAGTAGAAAAAGTCGTAAAGCGGACCCCGGGCACCAAAACGCAAGTTTGGGTTGCAACCGGGATGAACGCTGAGATGATGATGATTACAAATAATTTTTAAATATTACGTGAAAGAAATTTAGTTAATGACACCTATTTGAGCTCACTGGGAAACACGGTCCTGAATGAAGAAAGAAAACTTACTAGGCAAGTAGACATCTACATAAATATTGTTATTTTTATAGGTGGCACTACAACTGATGTTCATCCCTAAGTGAGTGACACCTGGTAGCCCCCCCCCCCCCAGCTATGCCACTGAGTATGGCACTGCGACCATCCTGGCTATATTCTCCAGATGGGCGGCAAAATATCAGAGCGGTCAACTCCACCCGCGTCCTTTTCTCCCTGGAGTTCGGAGGCGTTACTAATAAGGTACAGTTTTCCCGAAGAAAAAATTAATGTCAGAAGGTTCCACCACTTTTTTTGGGATGTGTTAAGGTAGGATTACTTCTCATTCTAAATAGTTTACAGTAAACTAAGGTTTGATTAATTTCGTGCGCACGGCATCCGCTAATCGGAACGTATTTGCATTCAATTCCCGTCCCGAATGTGGGTGTTTATGTATAATATATGTTTAGGCAAAAATACTATATATAAGTAATATATCAGTTGTCTAGTACCCATGTATAAAGCAGAGTATTGACAACTACAAGCTAGATGGCGCTGATTTGTTTTTATTTGTTACTAATATATGATTACAATTTACACAGAACCATCTAATCCCAAAGAAAGCTGTGTGTGTTATGGTACGGGTATGGGTACACTAATATAATTTTAATCGACACGTGGCGCGGTACTAAGACAAGCGATGAACCATAAAAGCGACGCGATGGACAGGACCGAGTGGTAAAAGACGGAAAGGACGACCAATCAAACAATGGAGCTACAGCAGGAATCCAGTGGGTGAGTGAAGCTATCGACCGAGAAAACTGGATAAAACTGGAGGAGGCCTATACCCAAATAGGAGTTCCTATCCAAGAACAATACAAAATAAAGGATAGTGTATATGTTACGGCTAATACCCGAAGTGCGGCTACACCTAGTTCTAGCCGGCTAAAACTAGGTATAGCCGGTAGCCGTTGGTTAAACCTAGGTGTAGCCGTCTTTGTGCTGGCTTCAACTAGATGTAACCAATCCTACGTGGTTAAAACTAGGTTCTCTTTTTCGTATTGGTTCAACCTACAATAAAACAAGTTACAAGCAAGGAACATTATTATTTATTTGAAAAAGTAAACATAATAGAAATTTTTAGAATATCATAATTCAAATTTTAAAATTCAAACACAGAAAACAATATTCTGCGAGTCACAGACATATCAGAGCGAAGTCATGGCGTGTTACTGAGTTTAAATTAATTGCATAGGATCATTTGTGTGTTCTTAAAGTCTTGAACGGAATAAGTAGCTGTAAGCCAATCCATACTAATATTATAAATGCGAAAGTAACTCTGTCTGTCTGTCTGTCTGTCTGTTCCTCTTTCACGCCTAAACGGCTGAACGGATTTTGATGAAATTTGGTATGGTGATAGATGATAACCTAGAAATGGTCATAGGCTATAAATAATCACGCCATCGTTCTTAGGGGGTAGGCAGTAGGCAGATAACTAAATTGAGTTAGTGATTTTTTGTGCTTATCCGGTATCTATGAGAATCGGCCAACATCTATTTTTCATCCCCCTAAATGTTAGGGGTGACCCACCCCCAAAAAATTTTTTTTAATTTTTTGACATTTTATTATTTAAATATGGCAGAACAACGTTTGCCGGGTCAGCTAGTTATAAATAAGGCTTCCGTATAAAATACGTTAACAATACTCAAGTTTGTTTTGCTTTGTGCTTCTATCGGGTTCGTGAATCCGTTCTAACAAACAACTTGTTGATTTGAAATGAAGCGTCCATGGTGGTTCTATATTTTAGGACTACATTAAAGTTATAGAAACTAGAAAAAAAAAATGTTCAAGACATAATCATATGTAAACCATTTATAATAGTGTAAAACATTTTTGATTGTTTCAAACATCTTTTGTTTTGTAGAACATTTTATATTATCACATAGTTAAACTGTTACATTTGTTGATCTTGTAACTACAATACAATACAATGGAACTCCATTTATGAATAAGAATAAAACTATCCCGCCATTTTATGGAGCTAGAAAAAGGGTACCATTTTCATGGAAACAAGGAAAGGGCGCTTTTATTTCGGAGTTGGTAGTATGACGCCAGTTGCCCCTACACAAAAAAAATAGACATCAATTCTCTGTTAAAATAACCACAATTAAAGGCGCACATAATATATTATCGTAATATCTTTGAAAGCTTTGAATGAACCTGAAAAACCCGCTTAGAAGCAATACATGAATGAAAACCTTTAATGTTTATCAACTAATAGATACGCAGCAGAGAGTCTGATGGCCCACTTAAAAGTAAACAGGAACGGTCGTCTATGTATGTTTGGGACTGAAACTTAGGTCACTTATTGATACTACTTGGAACACAACACAAGGTTATTATGATAACATAGAGACCAGGCTTAGTTGCGTTGTAGATTAGAAACCCTAACACCGATAGGGATATTTTGTCGCCTTTTGCCACAAGCCGCCAGCGCAGGGGTCATCTAACGCTGCCTTTGAACGATGTAAAATAGATAAAATTCCCTTATAGCTGTAATACGTAGTCACTATTTCCGCCATTTACTGTGGGTAAACAAATTAATTCAAGGATAGGTTTTACAATTACCATTAATGGTTTTTGAACTCGTGATGTTGATGTGGTAAATAATATATTTGATTGTTAAATCCCAATCATGGCTTCAGAATATGCATTATAGGTATTTGATGACGAATTCCGTTGTGCAACAAGGTACGTCGTATCGCCTGCAGGGTTAATCCATTATCCATTCCAGTACCGAGTCTGAGTGTTGAGTGTATAATATACATTTATTTTAAAAATGTATATATAATATCCGTGCAGGAGCAGAGAAAGAATACGGTCTCTGCGGCCGGGGTCGGCCTGTCATAAAAAGCGACAAAACAACCCACCCTAGCTACGTGGTTATCTATACTAGGCAACTGATACTACATTTTTTTATTGATGTAGGGCGGCAGACAGACTGACGGCCCGCTTAGAATTTAGCAGTTACCGTCGCCTATTGATGTTTGCAACGCCAGTGGCATCGCGAACACGCTGCTGTCCGATTGGGGCACAGGAATTTGGGTCACTAATGCCGGAACACAACACAACACAAAGTTATTATGGCAGCATACTTAAGAACTGGGTGGTCGCCATCCAGACGTAGAAAGTTCTACCACGTAGAAAATGGTTCTAGTGTTGGGAAACTTTTCCAAATTAATTTATCTAAATCGAAGCTGCTTAACGTAAAACGTAAAGATGAATTTAAAAATACAATAGGTGTTATAATATATTTATTGTATACATACTGTAATTGGCAACCATACATTCATTTTCAATGAAGCCCTCTATTTCAGATACCGTATACCCCACAGTCGATTTGAACAAGTTAATGAACTCGGTGAGTTTTCTTACGATGTTTTCCTTCGTGGTCAAAAAGAAATATATTTAATCAGGATCAGCAGATAGGTTGGCCCTAAGCACGTAATAATAAGCAGTTACCGTCGTCTATGTATGTTTGCGACGCTAGGTACACCGCCAACATGTTACTGTCCGTTTAGGGGTAAATTCAAGATGTATACCATTCTGGGAGTCGAAACTGTGAGGTTTGGTATGAATTGAATGTAACACTTGGTTATCACGTACCTCCACAAAAACTAGTTAGGTGTGTATTTATTCTGGGATAGTTTCGACTATGAATTATTCAGCGGGGCCCTTTGTGTGAACCTTTTGAAATTCGTATCTTAACTATTCTAAAACTTCCGTTCTCTCTTTTTTTTAACTATTGTGATGTTTTATGTAGTCATTACGAGAATATATATTTTAGAGAGTGAGAAAGAGAGAGTTAACTCTAGGATGATGATGATTATTATTTGATATATGGACGGTAGAAGGAGGGTAGAAATAAAAAAGTATACAGGAGTACGCTGTAAATAATATTTTTTTATTGCTGTAGGACAGCAGACAGGCTGACGGCCCGCTTAGAATTTAGCAGTTATCCTCGCCTATAGGTGTTTGCAACGCCAGTGGCATCGCGAACATGCTGCTGTCCCATAAGGGTACAGGAACTTGGGTCACTAATGCCGGAACACAACACAAGGTTATTATGGCGGCATACTTAAGACCAAAGGTGGTCGCTATCCAGACGGGCTTGGGGCCCTACCACGTATGGTGGGTTGTTTTGTCGCCTTTTACGACAGGCCGATCCCGGCCGCAGAGGTTAGTATTCTTTCTCCGCCCCTGCACAGATAATAATATGGTAGTACAATATACGCCAGAGTCCAGCGCTAGTACAGGAACAGTGGAAGTATGATGAGTTAAAAATTCTCTATCTCAACTTTTGGCGCTTTCCTCTAAAATTTACACTGATGCGTTTGTGGCGTCACCTCTACTTAATGCATTATTGCGGACACTTTTCAAACACATAGATAATGATAACATCGTAGATGTTATTATACATAGAATTTTTTTATATCGTCTTCTAGTTCCAACCAGATATGAAGTGCAGAAAACGGAGAGGACGTTTGGTGTCTCCTACCGGATGTCAATAGGCAATTCAACTTGCCTAGTTAGGCCCCTCAAACACGCAAGTCTGCGTGTTCTTTCCCAAGAAAACCCCGTTCGCACCTGCGCTATAGTTCCAAGAAATTCCCTTTTCCATTTCCAGCAATGTTGCGATCCTTGGTGTCGACATCACGAATGATGTGTAGTTTAGAGGATAACTGGAGAGCAAAGCTAAGCTTACCTCCAAAAAGCTGGGTGTGCTAAACCGTCCAAGCAGCATTTCATTTCATGGCAGCGGCTTGTGCTATACAAAGCACAGGTCAGACTATGATACAGGTCAGACAATATACAGACTAGGCTGGAGCACCTGCTTATCAGCTCAGTCTCCGAAGACTCCATCCAATGCTGCGCAGTTCTTGTTGTCGACGATCCTATACTCACAAATGGTCTGTCTATACACGCTTGGCCTTCGGAAAAACTTTGTGTCTCTTTGCGTATTCTGCCGTTTGCACAACGGGGAGTATTCTGAGAAGCTCTTTAGAATGATATCTTTATGTCTTTCTACCACCGCACTGCCCGCCATCAGGATGGGCCATTTGCCTGTCTGCTGAATTCCAACTATAATTTTTTTTTTTGTAAATAATAAATTAACCACATTTTTTACGACCTTAATGTTTTCCTCGTCAAGAAACGGAAAAAGTGTCTGAAGAGAGAGAGAGTAGAAAAGAATCTAAAAAAAGACACACTCATGCTGTCCTGTAATTGTGGACCCTGGTGCCCAACGCCAAATCTGGATGTAACGAGATTCACCTCGCCAATCTATTATCTGTAACTTATAATATTATCATATTTTATCCGTGCAGAGGCGGAGAAAGAATACTAACCTCTGCGGCCGGGGTCGGCCTGTCGTAAAAGGCGACTAAACAACTCACCCTAGCTACGTGGTAGGGCTTCAAGCCCGTCTGGATGGCGACCACCTTTGGTCTTAATTATGCCGCCATAATAACCTTGTGTTGTGTTCCGGCATTGGTGACCTAAGTTCCAGTACCTTTATGGGACAGCAGCGTGTTCGCGATGCCACTGATGTTGCAAACATCCATAGGCGATGGTAACTGCTAAATTCTAAGCGGGCCGTCAGCCTGTCTGCTGTCCTACAGCAATAAAAAAAAATACATACCTATTTGCGATATCGCAACACATCTGTTTTTCCGACGTCGGCGCCAACTGGTGGCACTCAATGAAGTTGTTGACACGGCCGCCACAAACATGTAACTTCAACCTCGGCGAGCGGTGCGTTCGGTAACTTACCGTCGTGCGTTTCGTTATAGTCCTATCTTGAGATGATACGATTAACAGCCCATTGCATCTCACTGTTGGGCTTGAGTCTCCCTAGAGGGAATGGATAGTATTCGGTCACTAATGCCGGAACACAACACAAGGTTATTATGGTGGCATGTTTAGAGACAAGAAGTGTCTGTCATCCAGACTAACTTGGAGGTCCAGTTTAGCTAGGGTTGTTTTGAAACCTTTTACAAGAGGCTGCCCCCGTCTCAGGGATCGGTACTCTTAGGCCGCCGCTGCGCGCTGCATGGAAACAGTTGTAATGCACTTGTTGTATACAACGTCATGATCGTAGAATAATATCGGTTTTGAAAAAAATACGAATTCCACTTTTTACCATATTTGAATACTACTCTAAATATTATATCTACATTAAAGATAAAATTATATGTATATTGGATTCCAAATGAATCAGTCGGTAAAATGACGGATTTGATAGGCACTCATAGTAAAACGACGCCTGTGTATTTTTCAAATGGTTGCCCTGTAAAAATTAATATATTTGTCAAATACGACTTCTACGACTATGTGGATTTATATTTGTCTGACGTGTCGTGTCGTGACGCATCAGAAGCATATGGTTTCATACATTCATTCACATAATTTTTTTTTTTTTTGTTTCGCTAATACCAACATTATTAATAATAGTTTATTATTTTATTTTATTGCATAAGGCTTAATAAATAATGTAATTTTTAAATGATTGCAATGCATTACTTATACATATCTATTCGCATTGCGACTTTATTACAATGAAATACAGTTGAGTGTTTTTGCTCCACTAATACCAACCTTATGAATAATAGCAGGCTTATTTTATAGAGTAATTTTTAAATGATTGCATTGTATTACTCATATATCTATTTGAATTGCCACTTTATTACAATGAAATACAGTTGAGTTTTTTTTTCTCTCTTTATATGGAATCTACTTTGAGGAATGGTTTGATTTAATATAGTTTTGAAAGTTTTTTGGAAAAATTTGTAATTTGTAAACTTAAGTTAATTTTAACACTGATAATTTCACCTCAAAGTTCGAGCGATTTGTAGCTCTAAGTTGCATAACTCCATAAACTTTTACTTTTCTGTTTATGTTTTTATTACATTGAGGTTTACATTTTTCAGGGTTTCACTTCTATCATGTGTAAAGTGCACACGTGTTATTGTGGTTATTGTGTTATTGTGTATATAATGTTAGTGGTGTCACTTAATGGCCCCAGCGGAAGATCAGCGCTGGTAAATTCCATCAGCAAATGCTGAGCTGGGACCAATTTGGGACAAATATATAGTATATAATTATAAATTGTAAATAATAACTTTAAGTCCTAAATAAACTTAATTTCTTTCTTTCTTTCTTTCATTTAGGACAGACGACAGAGGGCGTCACGACATACAAATGTGTCCCTAACCATATTAAATGTATGAAACCGATATGCTTCTGACGCGTCACGATCACGACACTACACGACAGACAAAATCCTGCTTATGACGTATGTATCATATATTATTTATTATCTATGATCTTGGAGATCTTTTAGTGTTACTTAAATTATATATAATAACAGATGAGAACGGTATATCCGCCACGCTTGTCCAAGGCAGATTAATGGGTTACACATACCGGTAATATCGGTATGCAGGTTTCCTCAGGATGTTTTCCTTCAACGTCAGTGCAAGGTATTATGAGAATTGAACCTGTTACCTTTAGAACAACTTGAAGAGTGGTATAAAATCGACTACCAGGTATCGGTCTTTTTTACTAATATTCTAAAGAACATTCCAAACAATTCATTGCCTAATTTCGCACTCCCTAGAAAACTTATTATTTCTACTCGTTGTGAATATTAACTAGATAATTAGTACACTAATGATGTTCTGTCATTGTTTATGCAATAACACGCCCCTAACCCCGAGGGGCTCCCTACATTACGCGATCGAAATACAAATGGCGTTATCAGAAAAAACAAGGGACTGGGTTAGCCGATTTCCACTGAAAAATGCTTGAATCCCACTAAAGCCGATCTTTTTAAATTATTCCAGCTGAAACCAACTTTCATCGACTTTAAATAGCAGCAGGAATAACGGAAAATAGAAAACAGGAAAAACGAAACAAGAAATAAATATTATTCCAAAAATGAAAAGCGGCAACGGGTAACTACAGGAGAAATAAGAAAAATGTAACGAAAAAAAAAAAACGGATCTGTAAAAGAGAATTTGACATAGTAAAAGTATAATGCTATCAAATACAAAACTCGTAACTCAGTTCTTTTACAGTAAAAAGTTGTGCGATCCATGTAATACCAAATCGGTTACTTTATAAGTTCCTTCTTAAGTTATTACGTAATTAGCTAACCTAACAACATCTTATAGTAACCATATCAATATTAAAATATTTTATGTTTTAAATAAAATAGATTGACTTGGCAATTTTTATAAATAATAAGGTCGTCATGACCCTCGTGGCGTAACGGCTAACGCACATCGGTATGCTTGCAAATGTAATGATTCGATTCCCGTTTCGCATCTGGGTATTTATATGTATTTATTTACAAAAGAAAAGTATATAAAGTAGTTTACAGTTGTCTAGTACCCATAACACAAGTGCTATGCTACTTACTTTGGGACTAGATGTCGCCGTGTGACATGTCCAAATATATTTATTTATTTACATGCTTATTATAAACACCCAAACTCGAGACGATGAATCGAACCTGTGATTACCGTAGTCGTTCTAACGTGCGAAAGCCGTTACATCACGGAGACCAGGTCACAGTGATAACAAAAGTATTATCTACCTACACGAAATTTTTTTCAGTTAAGGGCGGTTACGATTTTCACAAAGGGTTGTATGAACCCTTTCTCCCTATACGACAAGTTTAATACCCGGATATGCTCGTAAATTAAACATTCGATCATCGATATAGGTTTATGATCACCAAGTCAGGTTGAACTTCGAAGCTTCTGAAGATAACCCGTATTTCGAAAAATTCGGGAGCTCTTCTTATGTTTGTCGGCTCTTGAATAGGAGGAGCGGTGAAGAGATAAGATGATTTAAGTAGGGAATTTTCAAGACTGTATTTGCAGTATTGATGTAAGTATTCAAAGATCAAGCTAACCTTACCTACTTAACTATTATAGTAGATATACTAACATTTAGTTGGTAGTGGATGTTTTTTTTAATAATTTAACATACAGGGACTATTCACACAGTGTCCTTCAGCTCAAAAGTAACCAGCAGAGCTACTACTTTCATAGATACTTCTATATAAATAAAATGATTGAGGTCTGCAGTTGTACTTGTACGTGCATCATAGCGAAACTACTGGATAGATTTAATTTTATTTTTTAAATTTTTTTATCACAAATACTTAGCCCTTGTATAAAAAAATCCAACTAAAAAATAAAAAATAAAAAATAATTCTTAA
This sequence comes from Malacosoma neustria, assembly GCA_963693495.1. Lineage (NCBI taxonomy): Eukaryota > Metazoa > Arthropoda > Insecta > Lepidoptera > Lasiocampidae > Malacosoma > Malacosoma neustria. The sequence continues at coordinate 3,970,025 of OY856397.1, forward strand.
CATAAGAATAAAATTACTAACGAGATTTTTTTATTGCTGTCAGCAGACAAGCAGATGGCCCGCTTAGAATTTAGCAGTTACCGTCGCCTATTGGTGTATGCAACGTTAGTGGCATCGCAAACACGCTGCTGTCCCATAAGGATACAGGAACATAGGTTACTAATGCCGGAACACAACACAAGGTTATTATGGCGGGATACTAAGACCAAAAATGGTCGCCATCCAGACGGGCTTGAGACCCTACCACGTAGCTAGGGTGGGTTGTATTGTCCGCAGATGTTAGTATTCTTTCTCCGCCCCTGCAAGGATAGAATTATTGTCACTGTTCTAAAAAGCGTGTCAAAATCTTGTTCAAAGATTCCGTTACATACTAACATACTTCTTTCTTTCTTTTCCTGACGCTACAGTCGCGGGTGGGCCTTGGTCTGGTCGAGTAAATTTCTCCATCCGATCCTATCCCTGGCCTTTTCCTGCCAACCAGTCACTCCGATTGCCTTCAGATCTTGTTCGGTCTTCCAGGGGGTCTTCGGCCATCAGGCCTGCCAGGCAGAAGACGCTTCGGTGCCCTGTCGTCTTGCATTCGTTCTACGTGACCAGCCCGTCGAAGACGGCCCACTTTTATGAACTTTACGACATTTGGCTCTTGGTACATGTTGTAAAGCTCATGGTTGTATCTTATTCGCCAGCAGTCATCATCCAGTACAGCGCCGAAGATTCTACTAACATACGTACGAAACTAATAAAAGCGTGTAAAAATTATTGCAATATCTTCATTTAATATAAAGTATACCTAATTAAAGTTTTTAGAAACATGATTGTGTTTTCTTGCCGCGGAGAAGAGGGGCAAGAGGTGTAACGCGCATATGTTCGAAAAATTTGTTAATCGACCAGCGTAGCGGGCGGGAACGACTAGCTTTCATTATTATTTGAAATAATACCAAATATCACGTGTTTTTTTAGATAATCTTTTTCCCCACGCGTTTTTAATAAGTTTATAATATATTTTATTTACTTCTCGAACGTTCGAACGCATTGGATTCATATGTAAGACAAAATATCTTAAATATAAAATTCTCGTGTCACAATGTTCGTTCCCATACTCCTCCGAAACGGCTGGACCGATTCTCATGAAATTTTGTGAGCATATTGAGTAGGTCTGAGAATCGGCCAACATCTATTTTTCATACCCCTTAGTGATAAGGTCACTATTCTACGCGGACGGAGTCGCGGGCACACCTAGTATTTATATAATATGATAATTTTTAGTATCTAGTCTGGGTGCACGTGCGACAGTTGGATATAAAAAAAATATCCCTATATTTAAATAATGGAGTAGTTTAAAAAAATTGGACGCATATATCTTATAAAAAGGATCGTTAATGTTACTTAGAATTTTCGATAAGATATCAATGTTTAGAACATTTATTCTCTGTAATCGCGTATAGGTACGTAATTTTTGTAAAGTTTATTAACTCATTAAGTACAAATTTTTATGTTGTTAGACATATTTTTACAGAACAAACAAAATAAGAAAGAGAGTCGTGAAAGAAAAGAAGAAGAAAGAGAAGAATGTAGGTTGTCTCAAATAGAAGCATTGAATTATGATTTAACCTCTTCAGCCATTAGACCTAACCTCAGTGTCTTCAAATCGCATCTATTTGTCCGGATGAGTACAGTTTATCACGACATATAACGTTTTATAGGTATTTTAAGTGCCATCCGTAGATATCAGGATATTGGTTTTAATTTTATTACATTCAAAATTAGGTTAGTGCGAAATTGTCCTAATTTTATTAGAATTGTTGTGTCATTTTAAATAACTCTATAAATAACTATAGTCTCAGTCAAATAATCTAATATATAAAATTCTCGTGTCACAGTTTTCGTTGCCATACTCCTCCGAAACGGCTTGACCGATTCTCATGAAATTTTGTGAGCATATTGAGTAGGTATGAGAATCGGCCAACATCTATTTTTCATCCCCCTAAATGTTAGGGGTGACCCACCCCCAATTTTTTTTTTTTAATTTTTTGACATTTTATTATTTATATGGCAGAACAACGTTTGCCGGGTCAGCTAGTAAATCTATAAGTTAACATAATAGCTTTCGCACATCGAGGCGTCTCACGAGCTCGATTCCCATGCCCAGTCTAGATGTTGATGTATATTATATATATTTACTTACAAATAAAATATACAGGGTTATTGATAATTCGACGTATTCCCGTTATTCGACGTTAGGTGATAAGGATAACGTAAGGTGATACTTGTGATAATTTCAACCCCCATATGCATCACGCAAAAGCGAACCATTTTTGAGTTATCATATTTTTTAGCTTTTTTCAAATTAAGTCAGAAATGGAACATCAAAAATTTATTTAAAAAAGTTACAATTTAAATCTAATTTTTTCTTCTGATGTATAAAAACGATTAAACACTGGTTGTTTATCAATATTAAAACAAAAATTACATATTTACAAATTTAAAAATGTGAGACGAGAAACTATTTATATTGTTTCAATATATTTTTTGAGATTTTTTCCACTAAAATGCCTTAAAAAAAACATTACGAAACTTGGCTTGCAGATTATTCTAAAAACATTACCGTTTTCTTAGCTCTCCAACAATGCACAACAACTAGGAACTTATTTCAAAGAAACAAAAATAAAGAAGTATAATGGTAGGGATAGTATCCTGCATTATGCACTGTAGACCACGCTATTCAATGTATTACGAAAGTCGTGTGGCGACGTTGTTTGTCGAAATTGTTGGTTCATCGATAATTTCTTGCAAATTATTCTCTTCGTAATTAATAACATGTACTGGGATTCTTCCGGCATCAATTTGTCATCTCTGAACACTACCAGTTTCTCGGATTTGCCTATACTTTCCATTAAAAATTGATACATGGGGTATGATTATATGAATCACCAATAATCCTGTATAAGTATTACCCCTATGGGCAGCAACATGTTCGCGGTGCCTCCAGCGTTGCAAACATCCATAGACGACGGTAACTGCTTAATATTAAGTGGGCCGTCAGCCTGTCTGTTGTTGTCAGCTATAAATAAACGAGGTGTACCGGAAAGTCATTACCGGTTCTTCTAACAGATGTCGCTATGCTTAAGTATACAGTATTATGATTTGACACATATGCTATACATGTTATATTTTGCTAAAGTAACACCGTCTTAGATTTATACCTCTTTGAAAATATTAAATTTCGTACCTGAAAACGTGCATTTGCGATAAGCATTATTTTTTTATTTGATAAAAAAAAGGCTGCTGACGTCATCGTTTGCTGGTAGAAACTCACGGTGAGCATGCTCTGACCTTACAATGAAACATGTGAGGGGTGGGTTCGAAAATTCAAAATTGGTGATTTCGATGTGCAAGACATAGAATATTCTGGTAGACTGAAAAACTTTAAGTTGCTAAACTGTAGGAGTTATTGGATGAAGACCCAATCCAAACTCAAAAACAATTAGCAAAACCGTTAAATGTGGCCAAAGAAACGATTAGCGAACAATTGATTGATTGAACAAACGATAGCGAAGAATAATGTTTTAATCCGAATCATGTTGGTATATTTTAAAAATTGGTAATAGTTAGTAACTTATCGAGGAAATTTTATAACCAGTTATTCCGAAAATGTATTACTAATGAATATTCTAAATTCTCCCATGTTTTAGATTTTAAGTAGGTAGTTTACAAATTTTATTTTGATCATTTTATTTTAAAATTTAATTACTTAAATTTAATATATTGTAATATATAATAAAGTTAAAGTTAATATTAGATTATTTATATAATATTATAATTGTGGTGTACATTAAGAAAATAAAATTATTATTATTATCTCTTTATTTATTTTCTTTTCTAGATATTTACATTTTTCAAAATAATTTACATTTCATTTTATAAAATATTAATATTAAAAAATACTTTATTTTATAAAACGATACTTACAAATAAATTAAATTAAAAAATATAAAAAACTGTCCGTCGCTGGGAGCGAGGCCTAGGGCCCAAGCTCCCGGTGGTTAGGGCTCCAGAGACAGGAATCTCCTCACTATGCGTGCCGTGCTTAGGAGGACCGCCTTCTGTATCCGACCCTTCACCCATTTACCTAGCGAAAGCCTCTCTAGGTGTTTATCGAAGCTCTTCGCTATAAGCCCGTTCACTGATACCATATCGGTACGATGCTCGTTGATTCCATGTTGATTATTATTATTATTATAATTACGAGCAATGGGGAAAATACAAAAGATGGGAAGATGGGTGTCACATCAATTGAATGACAGGTAAAGGTATGATCGGAAGTCATTTTTGCATCACCAGACCAGAGTGGCGTAGTGTATTACGAACTGTTGAAATCTGGTGAAAAGTTAAGGGTGATCGCTACTGACACATGATCAATTTGAACCATGCATTGATGTAAAAACGTCCAGAATGAGCCCAAAGACACGGTAAAGTGATTTTATAGCACGACAACGCGCCGTCTCATAAAGCAAAACCGGTCAAAAAAGCGTTGAAAGCACTTGGATGGGACAAATTATTACACCCGCCGTACTCTTCAGACTTTGCCCCGTCCGAATATCAACTTGTCGCATCAAAGGGACACGCGCTTTCAGAGCAGCACTTCGCCAATTTCGAAGAAATTAGAAAATAGCTCGATGAATAGTTTTGCTCAAAGGACAAACAGTTTTTTTATGGCTTCCATAAATTGCCTTTAAGATGGGCAAAATGTATAGAATAAAATGGCTTTGAATACTTAAATAAATACTTTGAATTTAAAATACTTTCAATAAATAAATTTTTCTCTTTTCTTCTAAATTACGTAGTGTTTTTCCGAAAAAACCGGTAATGACTTTCCGGTACACCTGATATGTAAGTAATATACTTAGTCAGGTCATAAGTATTGTCACACAGTAAAAACTTTTCTTTTAGAATGCTGGCCAAAAAAAGTTTATTGAATTCGAATTTCGAATTGTTCATGAAAAAAAAATGTATACTTTTAGAATTTTACTCATTTTTAAATATGGAGTGGACGCTTAAAGAAGACCGTGTTGCAGTTATTGCGTTGCATCGTTGCGGTTACGCGCCAATTTTAAATTTTTAACATACTGAAAAATTTGAATATAACCAAAAGATACGATAAACGAGTACCATCAAACGATACAATGAAGACTCTAGTGTAGATGACAGGTCAAGAAGTGGTCGCCCTCGGTCTGTTAGGACTCCAGCAGTGATAAAAGCGGTGAAGGCACGAATTCAAAGAAATCCCAAACGTAAGCAGAAACTGTTGGCCCTTCAGATGGGGTTAAGCAGAACCACGGTGAAAAGGGTGTTAAATGAAGACTTAGGGCTTCGGGCATATCGAAGAAAAACAGGACATCGTTTGAATGCTCGTCTAATGGACCTGAGACTGAAGAGATGCCGCGCTTTGTTGAAGCGGTACGCGGGAAAAAAATATCGGGAAATTCTTTTTTCGGATGAAAAAATGTTTACCGTAGAAGAGAGCTACAACAAACAAAATGATAAGGTGTACGCACACAGTAGTGAAGAAGCGAGCAACCGTATTCCGCGTGTCCAACGAGGTCATTTTCCATCCTCGCTCATGGTATGGTTGGGAGTTTCTTATTGGGGCTTAACAGAGGTACATTTTTGTGAGAAAGGTGTAAAAACGAATGCTGTTGTGTATCAAAATACAGTCCTGACGAACCTCGTGGAACCTGTTTCTCATACCATGTTCAATAACAGGCACTGGGTATTCCAACAAGATTCGGCGCCAGCTCATAGAGCGAAGAGCACACAAGACTGGCTGGCGGCGCGTGAAATCGACTTCATCCGGCACGAAGACTGGCCCTCCTCCAGTCCAGATTTGAATCCGTTAGATTACAAGATATGGCAACACTTGGAGGAAAAGGCGTGCTCAAAGTCTCATCCCAATTTGGAGTCACTCAAGACATCCTTGATTAAGGCAGCCGCCGATATTGACATGGACCTCGTTCGTGCTGCGATAGACGACTGGCCGCGCAGATTGAAGGCTTGTATTCAAAATCACGGAGGTCATTTTGAATAAACTTTAATGTCATAAGAATCTATGTTTTGTTAAGTTCATTTTGGTATATGAATGGTTACATAATGAATAAACTTGTTACAATTATTTTACATTAAACATGTGACAGAATTTATGACCTGACTAGGTATTAGTTGACTAGTACCAATACAAGCACTTCGTTGCTTGCTTACGTATGAATTGTCCCCTATATCATTACATCTTTGAACAACCTATCATCAAACTGTTACCCTTAAGTCTATTTAAAAAAGACTTGAACCACCTCAAACTGACCCCTAACGGAAGACATGTTGAATCGCTCTGTGAACTTCCGGCCGCACGCCACCGGACGTTGCTGTAAGCATGTGAGTTAGGGACCGGATATGATGTCAAGATTTGTCACCATTACTTGACCTTTGTAGGCTTTTAAAATATTTTAAAGGCTTACAAAACTATGTGTACTGAAAAGTAACGGTGTGGACGTATAAAAGTCTTAGATTCAAATTTAATGTAAATAATATAGTCCTGATATAGATTCATGTCTGTAAACTAACCGGAAGTTTGTAAATGTTTAAGAACTCAATAACCAAAATTAATACCCGAAACAAATAATATAAATATATATATATATATATATATATATATATATATATATATATATATATATATATATATATATATATATATATATATATATATATATATAAGGTGTCTAACAAGGCTCGTCTGGCTGTGCATGAGGGGGTGTTGGTTCCGACACTCATGTACGGAAGTGAAAGCAGAATAAATGCAGTTGAGATGAGAGCGTTAAGAAGTATGATAGAGTCAAACTGAGTAAGAGGATAACAAATAGTGAGCTAAAGACACGTTGTGGTCTGAAAGAAGATGTAGTGACAAAAATTGAGAAAGGTATGCTGAGATGGTTTGGCCATGTCGAGAGAATGAATGAAGAACGATTGACGGAAAAAGCGTATAAGGCGAGTGTGAATGGAAGTGTTGGAAGGGGTAGACCAAGACAACATTCAGAGACCTACACAACATTCAGTACTATTGACATTTTCTTCCACACTAAACAAGTATTTAAGGGATTGATGATGAACGTGCGCAGTAGCGCACGGTCTTCGGCATCCCTGATAGTCAGTCCATTGGCAAGCATATCACTATTTACAACGTCAAACCAGCACTTTTTGTGTCTACCCCTCCTACCAGAGCCTGGCGGAAGCGGCATGGCTAGACATTTGTTCCCCACGTAAGTAGCCGGTTGCCATAAAACGTGACCATACCACCGAAGGCTACACTCCTTCAATGTAATATTACGGACTTGAAGGCTGCCGCGAGAGTGGGGGTTGTTTCTGACTCTTCTAATAGGAAATAATGTCATGTAAAATTATTTTATGTATAATAAAGTTGTAAATTGTTATACACATGATTAAAGTAATCTTTAGCCGAACTCAACACAAGATAAAAACAATTGTAACGTACTCCCACAAGAGGTACTTTCCTGGACACAATCGTACACAATTAGGACTGAGATGGCCCTCAGAGGCACATGTAATGGAACTCCACGCCCTCCAAACGACCCTTCAAGTGTTAAACCTGGGATAGTCCCTTACCATTTGTTTTTAGTTCTATTTATATTTAAATTTCGTTTTCTTAAATCTAAAAATAGTCAATTTTTCATCTTAATAGTTTATTTTATGATTATAGTTCATTTAGATTTTTACAGGAATTAATTCCATCAAACCTAGCAACCCTGTAAGGAACACCGAACTACCAACCTCTCTGTAAACTAGGAAAAAAGTTGTCACCTTTTTCGACTAACGTATAAGGTTGTGGGGCAGGCTTATGGGCGTTAAGAATGAAAACTAAATAAAAAATGAAACAACTAGACTTTCTCAAAGGATAATTTTATTCTCATAAATTTTATAAGGGTAAAAAATATTAAAAGATACACGTATACAGAAAATGAGACAGAAATAGAAAGTTCAAAACGTGATATCCGCAAGCGTTTTGGTGCATTAGCCGTTACTCTGCGGAGATCAAATTACGATGAACAAGCGTATAGCCGCATGTTTATTCTATTTATTATAAGAGATACGTAAAGTCTTAAAGTAAAGAGATAAAAAAGTTTCAACTTCTACACAATAACAATAAATAATAATAAAATTTGCATATTAAATTTCTACATGTATTGATTAATGAAGTCACGTGCTTGATTCCCAACAACATAGGCATTTTTTTTCGCTTTTTGTACATATTAAGTATATAATATATTTTACATAATTGCCACTTACAAATTGCAATGAAAAACATTGTTAGGTGAACTGCAGACCGGAATCACCAATATCTAACCCGCCAATTCACTTTAGACAAAGCGACGTTATTGGTTATTATTGTTATAAAACAGTTTCAACTAAATTCGAAAACCAATGGTACGGGCTACTTAGCTTACTACGCGGTGTTAAGGGCGTGTCCAAACTTGACTTGAATGCTACTTGACGCTTTGTGTCCGATGCCCTTATACCATCAGAGTAGGTACCCCTTGATTGAAAATAAAGGTATCTTATAGTTAATATACCTCATATGATATGGAATCTTAGGCTATATTTCCATACTACATATGTATAAATGAAGTAAGGAAGTCCAATGGTAATACACTCGGTGCAGTACTCTAGCATGTACCTCTTAAATAGTTTTTCTCGCCTTATGTCCATATTATAGCATCATTGCCGACGGTAAAGGAAAACATCGTGAGAAAATTTGCATACCGGTATGTTTTATCCGTGCAGGGAAGGAGAAAGAATACTAACCCCTGTGGCCGAGGTCAGCTTGTCGTAAAAGGCGGCAAAAAAACCCAACCTAGCTAGGTGGTAGGGCCTCAAGCCCGTCTGGATGGCGACCACCTTTGGTCTTAAGTATGCCGCCATAATAACCTTGTGTTGTGTTCCGGCATTAGTGACCCAAGTTCCTGTACGCTTAAGGGACAGCAGCGTGTTCGCGATGCCACTGGCGTTGCAAACACCGTTAGCCTGTCTGCTGTCCTACAGCAATAAAAAAAAATTACTATTATCGATACTATTATTAATATTATATATTTATTTAATTATTTTTATGCAACGAACGGTTTGTTTTGGTTTTGTAAATCAAGCGCGCGAACTTCACACAACATGGTGGCCGGTAGAGGCTTCTTTACACGACACGACTGCTGACGCCCTACGACCTTTGAGTTGAGTCGTGTCGATATATACTTATATTTAATATTCAAACCGTTTCCCTCTCTCTATACATGCCGCCATAATCTAGTACTCACGATTCTTCTCTAGCCAGCATTTTGTATTGGAAACGGTAATAGATTCTTGATATTCAATAAGTGTAAGACCTTATATTGAAATAAATTATTTTGATTTAATAATAACCATGTGTTGTGTTCCGGTATTAGTGACCCAGGTTCCAGTCCAGACGGCAGCTATTGTGTGTAAGTGGTCCTACCAGTCTGTTGTTTTTAGCAATAAATAAGCAACACAAGGGAAAAGTCAGCGAAACAATATTGCAACTCAACCAACATAAAGATGTAGACAAAGCACATTTGTTTCTATCCGTAAACTAAAATCAGAAAAAAACTGTCAGTTATAATTCTTTATCGAAAACTGCCAAATAAAAGAAACCAATAAATAAAATTCTATATGCCACTGGTAGTTACAACAATTGATAATTCTTTGAATCGACCACTTTCTTCTTCTAGAAGTGTGTACTCGTATAATAATAACAGTCCATTATGTCCCACTGCCCACTGCTGGAACTGGGCCTCCCCTAGAGGGTATGGGCAGTAAACCACGCTTGTCCAGGGCGAATTGGCGGGTTTCACATCACGGTGACCTCGGTATGCAGGTTTCTACACGTAATTTACCTTCATCGTTGGTACGAAAATAACAAAGAAACAAATAATTGCTTAAGCGGTTAATGCTATCATGGGATTCGTACCCATAGCCTTTAGATTGGTCTCTAATACCACTCTTGCGGTCGGAGGCGGGCTGACGTAAAAGCCGACGAAACAATTCTTATTAGGTAGGACTCCAAGCCTGACTGGACGGCTTCCCCCCTTGTTTTAAAAATTCCGGCATAATGACCCTGAGTTGTGTTCCGGGACTAGTAAACGAGTTTCCTGTTCCTTTTTGAAGCCGGCAGCGCGTTGATAATGCCTGAGGTTTGCCAACGTCTGTAGGCAACGTTGACCATATAATATCGCATAGATTTACCTACCTGTCGATTTCAGGTTTAGTAAAACACTACGCTACCAGGTATTTTACCCTGAAAAAAATACTTGAAATTGGTGACAAAGTAGTTTTCACGATAGATAACAGGTGTAAAATGTTAAGAAAGTTGTACTTTCATAGCAAATCATTTACCATTGCTGCTGTGAAACTTTGGAACTCGCTGTCTTTTCATACTTCTATTCAGTCTCTCAAGTAGCTCTTACATGAACACTTTGAATTTAATTTTTCATTTGAACTCGATCTTTTTATTCCAGAAATTGTATGTTATAAACTCTATAATATGTAACTTTTATTTTAATTATTAAATCCAATAATTCATTTATAAATTATATGCTGTCTAGTCCATATTAAATAAGTAAAGTGATTTTTTAAGAATAGTGTACTCCATCCTGTTTGTAGTGCGAAAAATAACTGAAATACTCACTCTTCAAGATATCATATAGTAAAAGATAATCTCCAGGTTCCAGCAACGCATTTGACCACATTTATTCCTTCTTTCTGCTTCTACTTCCTTGTTTAAGAAAATCACGCGCAGAAAAAAGAACAAAAAGGTAAATGCGGAAAAAGAAAATACTTCAATCAGTTTACATAAAGAAACTTCATTCATATTCATCACGCTTAATAATCCTCCTCTATGGGGAAAGAACAAATACAATCACGCTAAAAATTAACGAGCCTGATTAAAGAATCCTGAAGCTCGCACTTTGTCCGCAACACACGAGTAAAAAGACAGGGGGAATAAAGAAAAACGAAACGTCGCGTCCTGCCGAGTGGAGATAACGTCAATTAGCAAGATGTATGGCCATTTCGTTTACGAACCAGGCGTTTGGCGCATTACCCGTTTTTATGTATATGCTTGTAACTTGGAAATTATATTGTAAATAAATAATATATTGCAGTTTTTTTTATATTTCACATATTTATAAGCAAAATTTAACGCATTTGTTTATCAGTGCAGGGACGGAGAAAGAATACTGACCTCTACAGCCGAGGTCGGCCTGTCGTAAAGGCTTCGCAGAGCAATGAGTAAAAGTCAACCATGCGAACCTTCTTCTTCCTTACCTCGATGTAAAGAGATTTATCTAATTTGCAATATAATTTTAATTCCGTAATGAAAGTTGTACAGAATAAAATAAATACAAATCTATATAAATAAAATGATAGAGGTCTGCAGTAGTGCGCGCATCACGGCAAAACTACTGGACAGATTTCAATGAAATTTTCTAAGTTTTATTTCTTAGAGATTTGATCATTATCTTGTGGTGAGCATAATATATTATTATAAAGTTATCTATTTATTCAGTATTTAATATTTAGTAATCAAATCCGACTAGATGGCGCCTGTGGTAATATTAGCTCACGCTAACTTTTACCAACGACGATTACAAACCCACATGGGCATTTAATGCAATGTGTCGTTGAGGTCGTAAGTTATTGTGGTCATGGGTCGTTGTGGTCGTGTGACGTGTGCTCGTTTTGAAGTAATATTTACAGAGGTCCTTATTGTCGTTGTAATAATCGCTGTAATCATTATCTGGTGGTCATTTTGATAATATTCAGCACTTGGTTGTCGTGGCCGCGTTCAAGTTATCGAGTTTGTTTACAAGTCCTTGTAATGCGCACATTTCTGTTTTTATCTACGTGATATTATATATTTAATCCTTCTGATTGCTTTACTAAAAATTATACGGACAATTAGTAGTTCGGTGTTTATGGCTTCGCAAACATTCATAGGCGACGGTAACTCCTTACTATTATGTGGATCGTCAGCCTGTCAGCTATTCCTCAGCAACAAAAAGAAAATCTTTTATATCCATCCTACCGTAGGTATAAAATATGAATGCGCGAGGTTTAGTTCTACAAACTTAGTGTTCTATGATAAGCCGCCGTAAAGAAAACTGTAAAATTTTAATTGCCTTTTTATTATGACTGGTTGACAGTTATAAATTATTTGATTTTAAAAAGTATTGAAAGATGTTTTATAGTTTAGAAGACGCTTTTTAACATTTTACCTATATATTTTTTTGTTATTTTTGATGACAGGTTTTATAAATAAGTCTATTTGTTTAAACACTCTTCTAAAATAGCTTTTTTGAAAATGAACCACGTGTTATATACTAAAAATATTTTACTATAATATGCAAATATTTTTAAAAGAACAAAATTTTTACACACAATCAGCATATTGGAATGTAATATTTATGTATTTTATATAATTCAAAATTTTGAGTGTACTCGTATTTGTTTATGGTTTAGTAGTGCTCAGTGTCTTTTTTTTATTGCGTAGGACAGCAGACAGGCTGACAGCCCGCTTAGAATTTAGCAGTTACCGTCGCCTATAGGTGTTTACAACGTCAGTGGCATCGCGAATACGCCGGTGTCCCATAAGGGTACAGGAACTTGGGTCACTAATGCCGGAACACAACACAAGGTTATTATATCGGCATATTTAAGACCAAAGGTGGTCGTCATGCAGGCGGGCTTGAGACCCTACCACGTATTTAGGGTGGGTTGTTTTGTCGCCTTTTACGACAGGCCGACCCCGGCCACAGAGGTTAGTATTCTTTCTCCGCCCCTGCACGGATAAAATGTCTATGGATATATATGAACGTGAGGGGTTGCGCGCCTTCAAATGAAAGTTCGTTCCAATCGTTTCAACAGTTTCGAAGATTAGTTGAAACAAATAAAAAATAATAAAGAAATGAAGTAAATAAAAAAATATACGTAGTGTAGCAGAACCACGATTATCAAAAAAGGCGCGCGTTGCGCAATAGCACATTTTCTGTCTCGCTCACATAGCTGTGTTCTCATTTACATTAATTTACCTATTTTTTATTTAGCAGCTATTTCCATACCACCACGGTAGGTAGGTAGATCAGGTAGTCACCGTGCTTAATATAATTTAGCAGTTCAGCTAGATTAAGACACAAAAGTCAAAGACATCCTAAAATATGGCTATAAAAGCATAGGTAAAAATGAGTTCCTGTGAAATACTGCGCAATATTGTCCCACATGTCAGTTTTACTTCACCAAGCCGCTATTAAATTGACCATAAATTATTAGAATTCTTCAAACGACCGGAAATGTAGTTAATAACTCCAAAGTAATGTGTCTGGAACTGAGAATAGATATACCTAGTCAGGTCATAAATTCTGTCACATGTTTAATGTAAAATAATTGTAACAAGTTTATTCATTATGTAACCATTCATATACCAAAATGAACTTAACAAAACATAGATTCTTATGACATTAAAGTTTATTCAAAATGACCTCCGTGATTTTGAATACAAGCCGTCAATCTGCGCGGCCAGTCGTCTATCGCAGCACGAACGAGGTCCATGTCAATATCGGCGGCTGCCTTAATCAAGGATGTCTTGAGTGACTCCAAATTGGGATGAGGCTTTGAGCACGCCTTTTCCTCCAAGTGTTGCCATATCTTGTAATCTAACGGATTCAAATCTGGACTGGAGGAGGGCCAGTCTTCGTGCCGGATGAAGTCGATTTCACGCGCCGCCAGCCAGTCTTGTGTGCTCTTCGCTCTATGAGCTGGCGCCGAATCTTGTTGGAATACCCAGTGCCTGTTATTGAACATGGTATGAGAAACAGGTTCCACAAGGTTCGTCAGGACTGTATTTTGATACACAACAGCATTCGTTTTTACACCTTTCTCACAAAAATGTACTTCTGTTAAGCCCCAATAAGAAACTCCCAACCATACCATGAGCGAGGATGGAAAATGACCTCGTTGGACACGCGGAATACGGTTGCTCGCTTCTTCACTACTGTGTGCGTACACCTTATCATTTTGTTTGTTGTAGCTCTCTTCTACGGTAAACATTTTTTCATCCGAAAAAAGAATTTCCCGATATTTTTTTCCCGCGTACCGCTTCAACAAAGCGCGGCATCTCTTCAGTCTCAGGTCCATTAGACGAGCATTCAAACGATGTCCTGTTTTTCTTCGATATGCCGGAAGCCCTAAGTCTTCATTTAACACCCTTTTCACCGTGGTTCTGCTTAACCCCATCTGAAGGGCCAACAGTTTCTGCTTACGTTTGGGATTTCTTTGAATTCGTGCCTTCACAGCTTTTATCACTGCTGGAGTCCTAACAGACCGAGGGCGACCACTTCTTGACCTGTCATCTACACTAGAGTCTTCATTGTATCGTTTGATGGTACTCGTTTATCGTATCTTTTGGTTATATTAAAATTTTTCAGTATGTTAAAAATTTGAATTGGCGCGTAACCGCAACGATGCAACGCAATAACTGCAACACGGTCTTCTTTAAGCGTCCACTCCATATTTAAAAATGAGTAAAATTCTAAAAGTATAAGGGTATCGGGACCTGGGTCACTAATGCCGGAAAACAACACAGATACACTACCACCAAGTGTTCTTGCCATTCAGACGGGCTTGGACCCTTACCACGTAGGGTAGTTTTGTCGCTTTTTCCGACAGTCGACCCGGCGCAGGGGTTAATATTCTCACTCCGTATCTGCACGGAGAAGAACGTCGCGGTGTGACCAATTCCAACGTCTTTTTCACTAAGTCAACGGAGTAACTTAGAAGAGCATACATAACAGGAACCGATGACTGGCCAGGAACGCCAGTACCACCGGGAGCTAGCAACATTCATATAAATCCAAAAAAAATATATCCCACCTTTTCTCTGTGAGCTCTCTATTTCTTTAATAAACTTATTCAAGGGTATTTGTTACTATTTAGTTTCGTTTTCTATTAAAGCGTGTTTTATAGGACTTTTTTAAATATTTATTTTATCCGTACAGGGGCGGAGAAAGAATACTAACCTCTGTGGCCGGGGTCGGCCTGTCGTAAAAGGCGACAAAACAACCCAACCTAGCTACGTGGTAGGGCCTCAAGCCCGTCTGGATGGCGACCACCTTTGGTCTTAAGTATGCCGCCATAATAACTTTGTGTTATGTTCCGGCATTAGTGACCCAAGTTCCTGTACCCTTATGGGACAGAAACGTGTTTGCGATGCCACTGGCGTTGCAAACACCTATAGGCGACGGTAACTGCAAAATTTTAAGCGGGCTGTCAGCCTGTCTGCTGTTCTACGCAATAAAAAAAAATATTAATTATTTAGTACTACAAAATATCGTGGATGGGCGGAGTAAGAACACGGACCACTGTGGCCAGAGGCGGGCCATCGTAATAGGCAAACAACCCCAGCTAGGTGGTAGGGTTCCAAACCCATCTGGACGAAAAACCCCCTCTGGTCTCTAAATATGATGCCATAATAACCTTTTATTGTGTACCGTCATAAGACTCAGGATAGCAGCGTGTTAGCGGTGCCCCTGGCATCACAAACATTCACAGGCGACGGTAGCTGTTGATTAAGTGGGCAATCGGTAAGCAACAAATAACCCCCCGGCTATGCTCGTGAATAGCCGAGATACCTGAATTAAAAAGCTATTAAATATTTTACACAACAATTTGCACTGATCTTTTCCATTACAAAGACGTTTCCTAGTTCAGAAAAAGAAATGTAATTTATACGGCCAAATTTGGCTTTTTACGGCTTACTTCCGTTTACCCCGTACTCCGAAAAAAGCGACCGAAACCCTTCCTTTGCCTCTCATGAACGAGAGAAGCTAAATAAAAAAATCCTATACTCATTTTTGACGATAAATTACAGATTAAATAATGTTTGTATTCTAGATTACCTTAAAAAAATTCGTCGCCAAAATATGCAAACAATCAAAATCTTAATCGAATTTCTAATTCATAAAAAATAGTATAACGACCTCATTTACCGGAACAAGCTTCTATAGACAATTAAAAATAAATTAACGTCTCAAGGCGGGAAAGTTGACGTTTCCGATTCAAAATGGCCGGCGCTTTATTATTTTATGGCGCTCTGTCGTTATTTTGCGGTTTTATTGCTCTCTTGTTTGAAACTAAGGCAAGGTAGATTTATTTTTAATTAAATAATGTTTTCAAGACCTCGATTATTGTAGAATGTAACTACAAATTGGGTATTTTATATTTTAATAAGTTTTATAGAAGTATTTTATAGAAAGCTTTGTTTTTTGTTAGTAAAACAAACACCACGTGCCTATACTCTATCCACTTTACCAAAAAATAATATGTAAACAAATAAACCAATGTTTCTCAAACATAGCTGTAGTCCGGACGCCGAGTAGGAAGAATTTCGTACGTTGACCTTTTATTATCTGCCTCTGTCACTCCCGCGTAAATATAATGCGGCTTCGCTCGCACAGAGCAATGACGGACGGAGGTCATTGCTCTGTGCGAGCGAAGAAACTGCAAACCCATTGTAGCAATACGTCTCAGTATTATTTACCATTTTTTATTATTAATAGCCGCTTCCGCTTGGCTGGTCGAATCACAGAAAAAAGTAAATCGAAAAAATATGAGAAGTTTTCGTACGCATGCGCGCTACACCGCTTGCCCCACTTCTCCGAGGCAAGAAAACACACATCACTGAACATGTAGTGCTTATAAAAATCGTCGTTTCTTAAAACTTTAATAACTTTATATTAGACTAGCAGCCCGTCCCAGCTTCGCACGGGTATTTAACAAAAAATTAAAAATTAAACCCTTCTATTTTTTTTCGGTCTCGGGGAAAAACCTCTCTTGACGGGTTATCCCGGCCCAGGGGGACCGAGGGATATAAGGGACTCCGGAAAAGATGTTCGACCCACTAAAAAACCCCGCTGTTCTCCTATCGTCTACGCCCTGGCCCACGGATATATGGCCTGCCGATCTCGTGGCCCGGGCCGGCGCCGGCCCACACTTTGTCTTAAAGCGGGCCCCTTCTAAAGTGCTGGTGCCAGGGGGTCAGGGTTTCGTCCCCCCGGCGCTCTCTTGTAACAACTCTAGGAGTTGAGGGGGGCTGTGGAACAGCACGCGGTCTTCTCCCTCGCGGCAATAGTGCGGGCGGCGGATCCTCCCCCGAGGGGCCGCCCGCGGCCGTTTTCTACGTCGGCCGGAGATCGTTGCCCGCCCTCCGGCGCCGACGACGCGGCCTACGTTGGCGGGAGGGGAGTGCGGTGGCGGACTCCCGCTCCCGTTCCGCCGCCTCCCTTGCAGACACTACTGCCTCGCAAAAGGAAGCGACGGCCGTCCATCCAGGATCGCCCCCGACCATGGACAGAACCAGGGCCGGGAGTGACAGGTCCACGGCCAATTCCGGACGGGACTCGCATCCCCGTCGCGTGCTAGTCAGGCGTGGGTACGACTACCAGACGACACTTCAGAAAAAGCAGAGTCGCCTGACGTCGTAGCCGGCCCAGCAAGACCAACCGACAGCGAGGATACAATTCCCGCCCGGGGAACACTCTGTGCAGGCGCAGTCGAAATAGGCATGGTTTCGACTACCAAATCAGGTCCCAGGGTAGAACCCGGGACCCCAATCAGTATTCGCAATCATCCCACCGGGGATCACGCCACGAACAGAGAGCTAAGTTGGAAAGGATGTAAGAGGTAGACGGAAAGAAAGGTAGGACTCTGTCGCCTCGAACGGAGAGGGGAGTGAAGCGACGGATGCTCGGGCACCTCGGGTACGCACACCCGTGCACTCCTCGGACAGAGGAGCGCCCCTGAGGGCAAACCCTTCTATTTGCGTCAGGTTACTAAAAAAATAAAATTATAAAGAAAGTTTGAATATTATTATTTCTATGAGCTTTTATTTTAATGATTTTTTTTGTTATTACTTTTTATTTATTTTTCGTTATTTTTTAATAAGTATTCAATTTTTGTAAAAACCCCAGTGACGCACGTCTACATTGCATAAGGTGCTGCCTAGCTAGCCGAACAGGGTGAGCGGCTACCACGCAACATTTTTCTAATACTTACATTTTTAAACTCGTGATATCTTTCGAATGGAATATCCGAATTGAATAATTCAAAAAGTTATATAAAGGTATTGAAACAGTTTTGAATATAAAGTAATTTATTTTGATAAGGATTAATACCAAGATCCAAATAAAGAGTCTTTTCTAGGGGCGGCATTTCAATTAAATTTTTAAAATAAAAGAACACTTATTATGGCATAACTATAATAGTTAGACATATGCTGTCGCGACACTTTTTGTAAATAATGATGTGTTCTGCAAAGTTGTAGTACATTATTTTATTCTATCATCAATAGTTTTCGCAACGCACGCGATTTAAATAATATTTTAGGTAATTTTTTTACACTTTGGGTTACATTATTGGAGTTTTAGTAAGGATCCCTAATTTTTTTGAAAATATAATATAGCCTATGTCACCCGCGGGTAGTGTAGCTTCCCAACAATGAAAGAATTTTTTAAATCGGGTCAGTAGTTTCGGAGCCTATTCAAAGCAAACAAACAAACAAACAAACAAACAATCAAATCTTTCCTCTTTATAATAGTAGTATAGATGAAGATATCGCAATATTTTTTTAGATAAAGGCCAAGTGTCTAAGAAATAAAACTTAGAAAATTTAATTGAAATCTATCTTGCAGACCTCGATCATTTTATTTATATATTTTGTAAAATATTTGAACAACTGTGAGCACTGGCTTCTGTAACACAGACTTTGGTCTAGCTCAGAAGCCAGGGTAAAAAAAATTGTTGTATGTAGATTACTGTATATTTTGCAAATAAACTTATTAAACTTACGAGTATATAGATAAAATCTCATAACATTCCACTGCTGAGTTTCATCCTCTTCTTTGAGGAAGTGGGTAGTATATAAATAAGCCAAATATGGAAGTGCATGTTTCATCCACGTATTTTCCTTCATCATCTATACGTGGCAAATATGTTTTAGTACATTAGACGAGAGCACCAGGGGTCATAATCCACACCCTAGTATTAGTAGTTACTGACCAGGACACCTGTTTGTCGGCCCAGGCACTAGACAAGTGATCGGCAATCTTCATATCCAAAAGAGCAAATGTAGATATACGCATGCTACATGATAAATAACTTATGTACTAAACTAAGTAAAATGCGCGTGTGACGCGACGCGTACTGTTTTCCTCTCGGAGTATGCCTATGCAGGGAAGCCTCTCGCGAAGTGTTGTCACTAGGTGATCGAGTGGCCCAACACCGACGAGGTATGTACGCCACAAAGTGTATTCAAAGAACCATTTTTACACATGTTTTGCTTTAATAGGACATTATTACGAAAATAGTTATAAATAATAAGTAATATTCCGTGTCTGGACTAATTATTTCGTGAAAGAGCCGTAGCTAAGGAGTGAAACAGCCACGAGTTGTCCACCACTGTACCATACTATAGGAGGTTAGCGGAATTTTTAATGCATTGGCCCTTAAACTCTCATATACTCCCCAACTCCCCATGGTAGTCTACTGTATCACTACTTACACAGATAAAAGAATAATTTTTTTCTAACCCTCATATACTGTTTGTTTCTTCATATAAATTTTTGCTCTTCTCTCTGGGCTCTGGAACGTACAGACGTGTTTTCGTTGTGCTCACTAACTATATAAGATAAATAGGAAATATCCTTCGCTCGACTGCTACTTATTGTATCAAGCATCTTTAAGGCGTATAAGAAGCTCTTCCTGATATCAAAATAACTGTGTGAGTTTGTTTAAGATATTTAATTACAAGTGATCATCGTATATAAATCTCCGTGTTCCAGTGTCGATGCAACAAATAACATAACTATTTGAGCATATCTGAGTAGGACAAATGATTTAAAGTGAATAAGACAACTATATGTTTAAATCTGCGCTTCAAATCCACGAACGACACACGAGTCGCTGGCCACGCCCCCCATTGTCTTGCTCGTATACTTCTATCTCGCTCTTCGCTGCCTGCTGCATCACTTTGACCTTGGATTCGCTTCACTGTCCGACGGCGATATTACAAATAGGCCTACGCTCTTTAATTATTATAGTGCGATACGCAAAATTGCTTCACCTTTCTTTACTCTTGCGCTGACCTTCTTAGGAATATAGCCTGAATTTTAAACGTGCATCTACTACCTTATAAGTATGCCTGGTGGACTACTTCACTCTCCGCCACGCAAAGTGCTGTCAGCTTCAGACTCAAACATCCCCCTAACTGCAAACCTCGATGGAATTCTCGACCCCAACCAGTCAAAAAAACGTAAAAATGCAAGTAAAACTGAAAAGAAAGCTTCTGAGGAGTACTCGGAACTAAAGGAATTAATTAATAACTTCATGTTTGCACAAAATAAGCGTCTGGACCTCTTGGAAAACCATATTAAGGATGTTAAGGATTTTTATTTAACGCTTAACAGTTCTAATCAAGAAATTGAGAAGAGTTTGCACTTTATGTCGGATCAAATAGGAAGCGTTGAGGCCAAAATAGATTTGTTAGAATCTGATCGCAAGAAAACTGAACACAGTTTAAGGGAGTTGATGAGAAGATTGATATATTAGAACGCCGTTCAATTAAAACCACTATTGAGATTAGAAATGTTCCCAAACGGCAACAGGAGACTAAGGAGATGTACAGTATTATCCAGAACCTTGTGGATAATCTTTCTTTGAAAATCTCAAACAATGACGTACGAGATGTATACCGTTCTCCTAGCAAGCAGGAAAAGAAATCGTCTTCGATCCTAATCGAATTTCAAAATACTCTAATAGCGTCAAGAGTATTAAAGGAAGTCAAAAAATTTAACAAGGAAAATACTACTGCTCGCTTGAACGCAAGTCACATTGGTATGGATCCTCATAAGAACCCAATCTCTGTTTCGGAATACCTAACCCTTAAGACTAGAAGACTCTTCTATCTGACCCGTGATTTCGCAAAAAAACATAATTATGCTTTTTGTTGGTGTTCGGGCGGGCGAGTGTATATACGAAAAGACGTTGGCTCCGAATACATTCTAGTGAAAAACGAAGACCGTCTTGATGATCTTAAAAAGAACATATGCTGACTATTACTGTGCTACTTAATATTATTTTTGCTTGTTGCTATATATACTCTATGCATGCCATTTTTTATAATTTTAAGCTATTACTATAGCTGTAACTATTGGTCTTGTTTTACCTATCTGTATACAAAATACTTTTGTCAATTTAACACACCTACTTATATGAAAATAAAACCAAAAACACTCAAGCTCTCCTACATACTTACATATACTATTTTCATCTCAGATAATGATTATTTGTTTAACGCTAAAATAAACTTAATAGTGCAGAAGAAAAATATACATATTTATACATGTAGTTTTAATAGTTATTTCATTTCAATGAATTACAGAATAAGTTATTATGTACATTCTATCATTTATACATATACTTATATAATAACAACATACATTATGACCTATATGCAATTTAACATAAATAATTTACATAACAATTATATAATGAATTTTTTTCCAAAAATAAGAAACCAAACTATCAAAATATATTTTATGATTTTTTATAAGTTAATTATATTATTGAAATTTAATGTTTTGTGTATCTACCGTTCCACACAGTTTGATATGCATGTTTTTTATAGTGTGTCAACATTTAAGCTAATGTTTTCTAAAAATTATAAGATTCGCTGCAATAAACGAGTTTATTAGGAATATCGATGACATTAACTTATTGGAGCCAATTTCCTGCCAGCCAAAAGACTGTTTGAATTTAATTGAAAGGCCGAATGCCTGTATCACTATATTACAACAAAATATACGAAGCCTCAATCGTAACTTTGACAGTTTCTGTGCATTCTTGACTAATATACAAATTAAATGCGATATTATAATACTGAGTGAATGTTGGTTATCTTGTGTTAGTAATCTTCCATCACTGGATGGATATTCTACTTATAGTACCTTGCGCAATTTTAATCAAAATGATGGACTTGTGGTATATGTGAAAAACGATTTGAATTTTTATGTGAAGGAGTACGAACTTGCTGATTCCAACTGTCTTATTATACAACTTGATTCTCAATTTGTTTTCATAGCTATTTATCGTCCTCCATCTTTTCTTGCTATTGATAATTTTTTGGCATCACTGCAAAATCTACTGTTATCTTTTTGTGCTGTTAAAAATGTTGTTTTGCTAGGAGATATTAATATTAATATTAAAGAGACAAGTCATCAATCTTGTGACTATTTAGATATTTTATCAATTAATGGTTTAATACCCGCTCATTATGTTGAAACAAGAGGTTCAAGCTGCTTGGATCATATAATCATTAAAACTAAATATATTACACGAACTTTTATTTTGCATTCTGATATAACGGACCATGAATCAGTACTGTGTAGTATACAAACTAATGAATACAATATCCATAACAAACACAAGACAAAAATTGTAATTAATTTTGAAGCACTGGAGAATGCGGGGAAGCTATTTGATTTCAGTCCTATATACTATATACAAGATTTAAATGAAGCTATGTCTACTTTACAAGGTTATATACAAAATTTAGTCCAATTAAACACCACAACATCAAAAATTTCACGCAGCAAAACTATATATAAGGCTTGGATTACTCCAGGTCTTCTTAGGTGTATGCGGAATAGAGACAAGATGCATTATAAATTAAAAAAAGATCCTACAAATGAAATTCTTTCTACTACTTACAAAAGATATCGTAATTTTCTAAAAAATGTAATAAAGAAATCTAAGGAAGCATATGAAAAAGAACAAATCAATAAATCGAAAAATAATACGAAGCAATTATGGAAAACTATTAAGACAATCGCGAATTTAAACACTATATCCAACTCTTCACAGGAGCTTCTAAGCTTATCTGATTCAGCCCAGGCCTCTGTTGATAACATAAATTGCTTTTTTTCCAGTGTTGGTTCCACTTTAGCTAATAAAATAAAACTAAATGTCTCTTTGCCTATAGATAATGTCCATAATAATGTAAAGGAATCATTTGTACTTCTAGAAACTGATAATGATGAGGTAAGCACTTTAATTTCATGTTTAAAGAATCGTTGTGCTGTTGGATATGATGGTATATCCTCTCAAGTCCTAAAGTCGCTTAAAAAATATATTGTTCCGATTTTGACATATCTTTTTAATAGGTGTTTAAATGAAGGAATATTTCCAAATACCTTTAAGAAAGCTATTATTATACCAATACACAAAGCTGGTAAAAAAGATATTATTGATAACTATCGACCTACATCTATTCTCACTGCTCTATCAAAAGTTCTTGAAAAGATTATCAATAAGAGATTAATGAACTACCTTGAAAGTAAACAAATTTTGGCAAATAACCAATTTGGCTTTAGAAAATCTAGGTCTACTGACGATGCTTTGCTTCACTACATTGATTTTTTGGTTTATTTGCTCGACAATAAAAAGAAATGTTTAACTATATATCTGGATCTAACAAAAGCATTTGATACGGTTGAATTCTCTAAGCTGTTTACGAAACTTGAAAGTATTGGCATTCGCGGTAATCAGCTATCACTTTTTAAAGATTATATTTCCTGTCGTAGACAAACTGTGAGAGTGGATGAGGTGATAAGCCAAGAATGTGGTATTACATATGGTGTGCCACAGGGCAGTGATTTAGGCCCGTCGCTCTTTCTTTGCTATATTAATGATTTGTAGGCTTAAGTTGACCAATTGCAGAATTCAATCATACGCAGATGATACTACCTTGACTTTTTATGGAGATACTTGGGACGAGGTTTTTAATTATGCACAGAACGGTTTTAATAGTGTTTGCGGTTGGCTGTCGGCAAACTCATTGTCTCTCAATCAATCTAAGACCAAATATATTCCATTTTCAATACGTGAAACGGGTGACAACATTACTGATAATCATAATATTATAGCTCATTCATGCAACTTTTTGAATTGTACTTGTCCCTCTCTAGCTTTGGCTCGTAGCTGCAAATATTTAGAGGTCACTATTGATAAACATTTAAACTTCCATGATCACGTACAAACTCTAACACAGAAAGTAAGGAAATTAGCATTTGTATTCAAGCAACTTCGAAATGTTGCCGACAGGGATTTGATTAAAACTGTTTACCTCGCTTTAGGGCAATCCATTTTGACATATTGCATCTCTTCCTGGGGTGGCGTATCTAAAACTAACTTTATGCAACTTGAAAGAGCTCAAAGGTTAATCCTTAAGATAGCCTTTAATAAACCACGCTTGTTCCCTACTGAAGCTCTGTACAAGGAAATACAGGTTCTCATCATCATCATCTCAGCGATGAATCCCGGTTGCAGCCCAAACTCTCGCTTCGGCGCCCGGGGTCCGCACAAGGAAATACAGGTTCTAACAGTAAGAAAACTGTTTATATTGAATGTTTTGTTGAAAAAATACTCACTTATGTCTTACAAAAAAGATCACGATAAAGCAAACACACGTAGGAGTTATATGGTTTGCAAACAGCCATCTACAAACACATGCTTTGCCCAAAGATTTTTTAATTTTATAAGCAGTAACTTATATAATAAAGTAAATGAATATTTCAATGTACACACTATGAATAGACATGACATTAAAAAAGTGTTAACAGAATGGCTATTATCTCTGAACTATAATGAAACGGAATCTCTTATTAAATACTTTAAAGTTGAATAACTAAGTAGTAAACTTCCTAATATTGTATGTTGTTACAATCTGTAATAAGTTAACTTTATCATGTGTTACTTTATTTATTTATTTATAGCACAAATCCTTACACACGAACATAAACGCACGTGCGTGCTCCCACCCCTACAAACACACACACACACACACACACACACCCATGTACGCGCGCACCCCCACATTTTCATAATTTCTCCTTATGTCAACGGTAAGAGAGAAGAGGCCAGGAGATCCATAGGACGGGCTTCTGCTCAGTTTGGACTCCTGTCTCCCTCTATTTCACTGAGCTACTGATAGTACTTTTATTACATACACACTTTCGACCTATTGCACTTTTATATGTATGTACTATCTTGTAATATTTTGGGAGAAAATAAAGAATTTTTTCATTTCATTTCATTTCATAAATGAAAGTAGTACATACCATTCTGACCAGAACCCATAAGTTCTACATACCACTTGGCTACCGCATACTGTTTATTATTTACATGCTGGCAACAATTTGAATGAATATAACCCATGCGCCTCGGGTCCAAACAATTTTCGTAACAACTTAATAAATACAATCCACTCTGCAACACACGTAGGAATACCTGCCAAATAAATATTAAAGAGCATTATTCAAGATTTTTATCGGCATCAATAAATTTGCTGCAAATTGAACTCTGCGGATTTCGTTATATATGTGATACTAGATTGTATATACGTTTTTTATTGCTTCATACTATCGCCTTTGAATATTTGAGGCCCCCAGGGGTGGATCCCTACGACCTAGCTAGGGCTGAAGACAGGCTGCCCCTAGCCGTAGGGGTCAGTTCTTACTTCGTCCCTGCGTTGAGAATTGCGTGATAGTAGTATAGTCATATAATGCGAAGGAATGAATGTCATGTCAACTAATAAAAAGATGAATGGATTACGTAAATGGCGATAAAGGTATGAATTTACTTACTTATAATGGAATTATATTGAATAAGTGACATCTATACAAATAAATAAAGTTGGAGTGTCCGTTTGTAATATTAAAATAACCGCTTTTTACTAAGTCCATTCGGACGTATACATGTATATACGGTACATACACCAACAACATTTTTTACAATTTTTGTCTGTCTGTCTGTCTGTTTGTTCCGGCTAATCTCTGAAATGGCTGCACCGATTTTGACGGGACTTTCACTAGCAGATAGCTAATGTAACAAGGAGTAACTAATGCTATTTTTATTTTAGAAAATAAAAATAGTTTTTGTTAAAAATGATAAGTTTCGGAAAAAAAATTCCAATTTAAGTTGACCTGAAGGTTATATCATCAATCATTTGAAAAAGGGTTCAGCTTAGGCTGGACTTTGCTGCCCAAAAAAATGCTGCCTAAAGTAACTATTCCATGCGGACGGAGTCGCAGGCACAGCTAGTTAGATAATATTATCTACTGACCCCATATAATATGGGACTAGAGCAGAAGATTACTGCGATTTCATTTGCTGTGAAAAAGTTAATCTATTTTACTGCTACTATACCTATATTCTTAGAAATTATTAGAATGTAGAGTTCCTTTAAACGATTTTGTTTGATGGATGGCATAATAATGGTCAGAAATAACAGTACTCCAACATTTAGCAAGTCGGAAAGGGCAAGAAATGGATGACTTGTTTAATGGCAGAATGGCCGTTTGATTTCCTGTTCCGATTGGAAAAGAAGTTCAGACGGCAGTCGCAGCTGTAAAAGGCAAAGACATTTGTTATTCAGTTTTCTTCTTTTGTTTCCTTGGTCTAGAAAAATTATTTCATGGTATTCCAAGTAGTTTATTACATTTTTATCCGTGCAGGGGCGAAGAAAGAATATTAACCTCTCCAGCCGGGGCCGGCCTGTCGTAAAAGGCGACAAAACAACCCACCCTAGCTATGTGGTAGGGCCTCAACTCCGTCTGGATGGCGACCACCTTTGGTCTTAAGTATGCCGCCATAAATCTTCTGTTGTATTCCGGCATTAGTGACCCAAGTTCCTGTACCCTTATGGGACAGCAGCGTGTTCGCGATGCTACTGGCGTTGCAGGCGACGGTAACTGCTAAATTCTAAGCGGGCCGTCAGCCCGTCTGCTGTCCTACAGCAATAAAAACAATACAATAATATTCATCTTCGTGACATTTTCCTTTCCTAACAATTATTATCACTCTGTTTACCTTACTTCAAGGCAAAAGGCATACATTATACATGCTCTGGAATATTTTAACTTTTTTTACCACTTACAAATAAAAACTTTTTAAAACTATTTATGACCTATCAAACAGATTATATGTAAATTATGCTACAAAAAGGTATGCCGACGGATGCAAAAAGACAATCACTAACTTGAATTACACCCGTTTTTAGCAATAACATTGGATTTATGGTCAGTAGTTTGCGCCTCGGGTTTTCGCAACATTTGGATGATGATATGCAGTAATGAAAAATATATTTTTAATTATATACCCTTCTTATTTAAAGTAGAGTATATATTTATTTATTATATTTAAGTATTATTGCCGAGTTCTATCGATAAGGCAGCGCTGGTTTTTTAGCCAGTCTATGCTGAGTTGGAAAACAGAGATAGTATTATTTATTTTTATGTATTATTACTTATCATTGTAGTCACTAATAAATATTTTTCAATCTCTTTATTGCCACAGAGCCAAACATCAGATCTAATATTGTGATACCTTTCGTAAAAACTTAAATTTCCTTACAGTGCCAGTTTTTATGTGAGAACAAAAATACACATTCTAAGGTAGCCTTAATTATGGACATGTATCTTATCTATTTTGTATTAATATATATGTCCTAAACAACCTGACGGACTCCCAAGCCTGAAAGTGTGAAGTAAAAAATTACACTCCATCTGCTTGTCTCCACTGAATCACATACACATGTCAGAGCTTACTGTTTTTACTACATAATACCATCCACATTCTACCTGCCAACTAAAATTATCACCTGCTCAATTATACGGTCTAATTTTGGTTACTTTTTTATTATTGCTGTAGGACAGCAGACAGGCTTACGGCCCATTTATTACTATATACTTAAGACCAAAAGTGAAGAAAAAACTTTTACAAGCCGACCCCGGCCGCAGAAGTTAGTTAGTATTCTTTCTCCGCCCCTGCACGGATAAAAATACAGATACATAATATTTATATAATCACCCGTAAGGGATGCCGACCACGGTACCAGTAGAATGAGGAACCCGAAAGTAGGTGAGTACAAGGTCAGACCTAAAAAGCGATGGAAAGAATGTGGAGTACATGGTAATTTTGTGAAGATCAAAAATACTAGGTCAAACCTAAATAAAATGGAATAAAAAAACATTGTGCCGACTCCAAATTGGACAAGGCCAAGCTAATTATAATACATAATAAGTATATAAAGAAACGAAAGCCGTTGCCACGTAGTTCGCCACTAGAATGTTTTTTTGTTTCAACTTTGATGGTCCTATAGGGTTGTAAATATTTTATCTTAAATCATGAATTATGTTTGAGCAGATTTAAGAATTCATCTTATCGATCGATATATAAAGCAATTATGTATGTAAATGTAATAATAATGACACAAATTAAGTTCTCTGAGACTATTAGGTCCTTTTATAAGTATTTTGCCAAGAGCAACGTTGTCGACATATGGAGGGAGTCACCTCACGTAATCACAACTGGGATCTCTCGACAGCTAAATGCACTTGTTTTCGAGATATATGGCTCAAATTGGAAGAATAGACCATCACAAATGAATCGCAGGAAGTAAAATGGCACTATTCTTTTGGCAAGATGGTAGTTTCGTTGTGTAGAGCAGTTTTTGTCACTATTTTGTGTGTTATATAGAAGTGACATGAATGTCTTCTTAATCTCCTAATCTCAATCCGTACAGGGGCGGAGAAAGAATACTTACCTCTGTGGCCGGGGTCGGCCTGTCGTAAAAGGCAACAAAACAACCCAACCTAGCTACGTGGTAGGGCCTCAAGCCCGTCTGGATGGCGACCACCTTTGGTCTTAAGTATGCCGCCATAATAACTTTGTGTTGTGTTCCGGCATTAGTGACCCAAGTTTCTGTACCCTTATGGGACAGCAACGTGTTTGCGATGCCACTGGCGTTGCAAACACCTATAGGCGACGGTAACTGCAAAATTTTAAGCGGGCTGTCAGCCCGTCTGCTGTCCTACGAAATAAAAAAAATCTCCCCAACATCTTTTTCGGAAGCATTAAATTTAGTTCTATTGTAATCCAAACTTGCAAAAATTTAATAAATTATTATTATTTTATACCTGAGATTGATATATAGGCAAACGCTTAAGCGTTCTATCTACTATCTACTATCAGATGAACCTGATAGTATATGCCCATCGCCTAGACGTTTGCAACACCAAGGATATGCAACACATATGGGCTGCCGCCCATTGAGAGGAACTAGGTCCGGTCACTAGTGCCGGAACACAACACAAGGTCTGGCGGCATGTTTTAGAGCCCTACCACCTAGATTGGGTTGTTTTGTCGCCTTTTATGCCAGGCTGCCCCCGGCCGTAGGTGGAAGAGCAAACTTTAGTTTAATTATCTAACTTCCAGTTCCAATTTATAGCAAAATTTGTAAAAATTGATAACGATTTATGAGTGGCTAAGCTGAGTGGAAGTAGATGAAACGATCCAAAGATCCGATGGCAGGTCTTAAGACAGTTTTATGGACAATATAAAACTTCTATAAGCTAACACGTACAGTTTGAACTCCTTTATAATTTCCAAATATAAAATTTCCAAAGTTGAGTGTAGTTTAAGACAATAGTCCCCTATGCAAAACGATATTAAGTTAAATATATCTTCTAAAAAGAGTCATGGATGCTGGTTTGTCTTGAAACAAACAATGTTTAGCACAAGATCGTGGACTTCAAAGAGTATGCTTTAAATATAACTGGAGTTGGTGGTGATGAATTTCCAAAATATCACCAACCGGTTACTCCCTTTTTGTGTTATTCAACGATATTTAGCAAGAAATGAAAAACGTTTTATTATTCCC
Source organism: Malacosoma neustria (assembly GCA_963693495.1). Classification (NCBI taxonomy): domain Eukaryota; kingdom Metazoa; phylum Arthropoda; class Insecta; order Lepidoptera; family Lasiocampidae; genus Malacosoma; species Malacosoma neustria. Next base: position 3,999,921 of record OY856397.1, read on the forward strand.
AACACACAGAGCAACTTCAATATTAAATAAGATCTCTTGTGATATGCACAGCGTCATATCTTATAAGCTCATCTGGTAATATTATGTTGGAGTTAAAGTTTAAATTCGGATTTTACAATAATGCACTATACTACAAATATTCGTAGGACGTGTGAAGCGACACGCGATTGGAACATTGAAACTTAGACTGCTATTATTCAGAACATGGTGTAGCAAAAGTATGACTATGGAAATGAAAACCTGTCATCAACTCAAAATACCTACGATCCTGGCGAAGGGCAAAAGCGGAACGCCAATAAAAGGATGAAAACCGCTTAGTAAGAATCAATAAGCGCCGAAGGACCAAATGACCTTAATCGCAAAGAAGTAAAGGGCTCGCGTGAAACAAAGCATGAATATGTGAGTAAGCAGAGACGACATCCCTTTCTGCCTACTAACAAGCTTGTTCAACAACAAACGACGTCTTCCTTGATATTATAGTATCGCTTAAGTATAATAGTGGTATTACCTTGGTACCGTCGCAGTGGGATGGTTGCCTTTCAGATGGGCTTGGAGCCCGTTGCTTGGAGCACATCTCTTTATACTTATTTTTTACTCCGCCGTTTATATTGAGAATAAATACATAAGCAAATCGAGATTTAAATTAAATTACAAGCTGGATTTAAAGCCCTAATGATAACTGCCATTTTATTGTTAAAAGCCATATTTTTGACGACCTCCTGGCGTAACGGATAATGCACGTCGGTACGCTCCTGGAGGTCATGGGTTCGATTCCCGTCCAGCATCTGGGTTTTTATGTGTATATTATAATGTATTTATTTACAAAAGAAAAGTATATATGTGCTATGCAACTTGTTTGGGACTAGATGACGTAGTGTGAAATGTCCCAACATATTTATTTATTTATTTTAAAATACAAAGTAAATAACGATCCATAATTTAACTCACACGAGTCAATACACAAATTGCCTACATTACTAACATGGCCGGCAACATACAATAGCCTGGGGCAAAGCTTCTCGCTAATGAATATTTGCTACATCCCTCTATTATGTGGAAACTATGCAAATATTGGCACTATTTCCATGTACTTCGCGTTATGTTCGCTTTTTGTTTTATTGCGAATTTAAATCAATTATATTAATTAGTTTATTCAATTCAATAAATTATTAGGGGGCGGCAAAATTTCACAATAAATAGTAATAATATATTGTAAATATTTTTACCATATTTTTTCCGCACCTACGATTTGGACCGATTGAAATGAGCGGCAATTTATTCGTGTCGAAAAGTTCTTTATAATTATTGTATATGGTTTTATAAATTGAAGAGAAGGGCAAAATTTTTTTCCGCCCCGGGAGGCTAATACCCACGCTATGCTACTGCTTCCAGATAAGCCAGTCAACAGGACATCATTCTTATATTGATGTAGAAGGGCGGAATGGCAATAAATAATAAATATAATTTATTTACAAAATGCATAAATGAATAAATGCAGTTGAGATGAGAGCGTTAAGAAGTATGATAGGAGTCAAACTGAGTGACAGGATAAGAAATAGTGAGATAAGGAAACGTTGTGGTCTGAAAGAAGATGTAGTGACAAAAATTGAGAAAGGTATGCTGAGATGGTTTGGCCATGTCGAGAGAATGAATGAAGAACGATTGACGAAAAAAGTGTATAAGGCGAGTGTGAATGGAAGTGTTGGAAGGGGTAGGCCTAGGCGGACGTTTCAAGACCAGATCAGGGACGTCTTGAAAAAAGGCCAGGTCAAGAGTACCCTAAACCGAAGGGCATGTATGAAGGGAATAATGAAAGTGGACGAAGCGAAACAAGTATGTAAGGATCGTAGCAAGTGAAAAGAAGTGGTCTCTGCCTACCCCTACGGGAAAGAGGCGTGATTATATGTATGTATGTACAAAATAAAAAAACATAAATATATACATATATAAATATATTCGTAGGTAAGGTATGTAGCATGAGAGATATCAATTGAAAACTAATTGAGAGATCACACGCATTTTTCTTCGTGCAGTGGCGGAGTAAGAGGTATTTTTTTTTAAATGGACCACCCGATGGCAGATAAATAGATAATAATGGCCGACCTCTAAGAAATTTTATAACGCGTTGAAATCCATATCGTATTGTGATGGGAAAACTTTAGCCGAAAGTTAATTCCAAATCACATAACATACGCCTGACTTAAAAGGCGACTAAACAATCTTAGCTAGGTGGTACGGCTCAAAGTCCTGGATGGCAATCATTTCAAAACATGCCGCCATAATAACCTTGTTTTCTGACATACGAGTAAGTGACTTCCGGTTCCCTTACGCGGACGGCATCATGTTAGTGGTGGCGTGGCAAATATTCAAAGGCTGTAACAGCTTACTATTAGATGGGACTGCTGTTCCGCACTATAAAAAAGCACAGTTTCGATGTTCATGATGACAATCACCCATAAATACCCGCCTACATACCCGCTAGTCCACCTTCGACAAGCGTGGGGGGTGTACTGTCCATTGTCTGGACGAAGCCATAGCTCGTATGGGATGCTGTGTGCTGTTATTATTACAAAATGAACCTTTTGGGGATACGCAGTTGGCGTCAATCCTCTAATTATTAACTGTTGTCTCCCTTCACTAGTGTAGAACTTTAATTCTTCTAATTTGAACAAGAGGACATTATATATTAGAGTATTATATAGGTATATACAAAAATTACAATGCTGAAAACACGTTAAAACAAAATTCTGAGCAGATGTTGACGATGCGGAGCCTCGAGCCAGAAGAGCGAATCCTCTAAATTGGTGACCCCGACGTGATATTTAAACAATAAAATATAAAAAAAATTTAAAACCTACCAAATCGCTAGACTTTCGTAGCATTATCAAGCTATACTGCTGTAATATATCACAATATCTCCTTTAGTCTTATTATAAATACATTAAAAAAATATTTTTGCAATTATGATAACCTTTATATTTTCATACAAAGTTTTATTTCAATCCCTGAGCTGAAAGAAAAACAGATTTCAATTCAAACTCATATTTTAAATCTACTTAAAAATAATATAAAAAAATTCATATATGTAATTCGTTCGAGAAGAAATTATTTTTTTATCCCATTTCTAATATTTTAGTATCCATTCGCCATAGTTTAAAAGTACAAAATAATATTTATATTTTTAATTTTTCGACGAAACCATCGTTTAGTGTATAAAAGGGATCGTTCGTTCTACTCGATTCCAAATTTAAATATATTATTCTCTTTTTAAGTCTTAATAATACTGTAACAATTCACAAACAGCCATCTAGTCACAAAATTAGCAAAAAGCGTTTGTGTTATGGGTACTAAATAACTGATACTTATATACTTTTCTATTATAAAAAAAAAACCGCCGACTACAAAAATAACAATAATCGTAACTACATTATATTATCGTAATATAGATCGTACCTACATATTGATGAGTAGAAAAAGTAAGTTGATTATTAAGTTATAGAAGAATATGCAATTATTTTTTACTTTTTAGTGCATATTAATTTGTTTTGGAATAGATTTTTTTAAGGCGGTTTTTTTTGTTAAAATTTTTGTTTATTTTTTGATTTTTAGTGAATCTGAAGTACACTTGTCTGAATATTGACCTACTAAATGTGCTGCTCATATGAGACAGGGCCGTTTAAATGTTACGAACGAAGTCAGGGAGTTACATCTATCTCAAAAAAGACTTGCGAAGAACGCAAAAATATACTTTCGAAAATGTGGCTTTACATGAAAAAAGTTTTGAACAGGGAAAATATCGAAAAACGTAGTCACTGTCTCGGCTTAATCAACGATCGTCTATCGAATGAGGCGGAGGAGCAACGTGCCCACCGACTCAGCGTGTTGCACGATCGTCTATCCAAAGAGACGGAAGAGCAACGTGCCCACCGTCTCGGCTTAATCCACGATCGTCTAACTAATGAGACGGAGTAGCAACGTGCCCACCGTCTCGGATTAATCCATGAACGTCTATCTAATGAGATGGAGGAGCAACATGCCCACCGACTCAGATTTTTTTTACATTAGTTCCCCTCCCACACCCGGAATCGAACCCGCAACCTCATGCGTTGCAGGTCGGTTACTTTGCCACTCCGCTACCATCAACCAAGCTCATCAATAATACGCAAAAGTTTCTACCACCCACTCGGCTATCACCGCTTCACACATAATACACATTAAAGTAATGTAATTATAACGCTTGCGTCATGTTGCAATGCAGCAACAAACGTAAACGCATTGCAATTTGGTTACAGACAGTTAGATATTCTGCCACGGATCGCACTCTTACTGTAAGCCGTTAAGGAGTTCCATTGATCATCATATTTGATTAAGACAAGTACTTGACCATAAGGACGTTATGGTTGGTGACTCAAATGTCCGGATAGCCTACAAAAGATCCGGCCGAGTTTCGCTAATTTGCTCTTAATAATTGAAGAGTTCCGTTACTTTGTCATGGAGCCCATAGTCATAACCTAAGCAAACTCTCATCAAACTACCCTTGAAGTACATCCTTTCCAATAAAAAAGAATCGTCGAAATCGGTTGGCGTGATATTGGGTTATTCGTCCATTTATTGCGCACATATTTAATGAAAATTTAAGACATATAGTTTTCTCATGGATACCATTGTCAGAAATGGACCAAATTAAAATGGTAGAAATGCACACCCCACCGCTTGGGGACTCCTGGCGGGGTAGTGTGTGCCGTACCATGCATCCCCACAGTTGATAAGGGGATGCCCGTCGCTGGTATACCCACAAAAATGATCCCACTTTTCCTTTACTGTCCAACCATGGGATTGGAATATATACATTGGGTTCCGCGTGCGTGTAGATATATAAATACCTAGTCTTTAAACGGGAATCGAACCCATGACTCTGACTGTTTGATTTCTGACATGCGGAAGCGCCACGGAGGTAATCACTCCTTGTCTCATTAAAGCTTTCGCTTTAAAGCAACAGCATGTAGTTTTAAGTACAGAAATCTTACATCTTATGCAGCATCTCATACAAAAAATGCTAGCAAATTTACAACAAAACCTCAGTTCCATACAGAAATCAAAATCAAAGTCAATTTTTTTTTATTTCAAATAGGCCTGAGTAACAAGCACTTTTAAAACGTCAAAAATCTCACAAAAGCGAAATGCGTGAAGGATGGTAAGCACTGGCACGTACCAAAATGCTGGTGTCGGTGGCGAAAACACGAAACCACAGCGCGTAGCGAAGGGAAACTTTATACACAATTTGTATCGGTTTTTCTTTCAAAGAAAACTTAGTGTGATGTCTCTTGGGACACACTGGTCGTTTGTTTGGTGAACTTTATGCACATTAAAAGTTGAAATATTATATGTAAAAGAGTAAAAGACGAGCTGAGTATCGGAATCAATCGGAGTGTGTGTTTTTTAACCAATAGGATTAAAGTAAAAGGAACGCGCCGCGCGCCCCAGCCGTCAACCATTCGGAGCACGTGTTTTTGAGCTAATAGAATTACACTAGAATTTAATATAAACTAGGCACCGCTTTTGTAATTTTAGGCATTCCACCCAGAGCATTCGGAAAATATACAAAATACACATGCCTCCAAAATCTTTGTATCAGATTCATATTTGGTTTGCGTAAATATGACCATGTTTCAGAATTTCGCACAAATTTCAAGTAGTTTCCTATCCACCTTCATCGGAAAACTCATATCCCTCGATCACTCGCTTGCAAATTTATCTTTATTCCAAACGTCCTTATTTACCTGAGGAATCAATTCGAGTTTCTTAACTCGTTTGGCCTCCGAAATTTGCCCACATCGACTGAACTATCTCTCAAAAGTCCTGTTCATACTTCTTCTTTTTATAATAACTCCTTCATTGTTTATGCTATCAAACTTTGGAATGTACTACCTATTGCTTTAAGACAGGCTAAATCTTTAAAAAATTGGTTAAAAATCACTACTTATCTTTAGTGTAACAACAAAACAAATATTTATTTATTCAACAAATATAGATATTTAAGTACGTTTATTTATTATATTTTATATATTATATGATTTCTTCTGTAAATAAAATATTACTATTATTTATTACCATACCTCCCTTCTACATCAATATAAAAGGCCGGGTTACCTGGAAGAGATCACTCTGTAGCGATAAGGCCACCCATGGTAAGTCAAGTAGATATTGATTGTGTAAATAATTATAAATATAAAAATATTTTTATAAGTTATTTGGTTTACAATAAAGTGTTATCTATCTACTATCAAATACAGACCACAACAATACAGATTTTTAAAAACTAGCATTTGTCTTTTATATAGAAATATTTTGATTTTAAAAAACAAATAAATAGAATAACGGGTTACAATTGTCGGCCTTATTGTCTAAAATCATATCTTCCAGGCCGTCGTCTTATAGAATATGGAGTGGATTTTTTAAATGTATATATCATTGAATAATAGTCAATATCATCATGATCTTAACGGTTAATGACGCTAGCACAGTTTGTACTTTTATTACTTAACAAGATTATTCTGAAATGGAAGGTCACTCGAGGATCTGTGGTGTACATCACACATACAACTATAATGAATTAATTATTCACTCATATTGAATAATATTTTTTATACTATATACTATAGTATTGGATATATCCTATTATAGTAATTAGATTATTATATTTTGTAATGTATATATTATAAAAATTGTAACTGTAGGTTAGATAAATAAATTAAATAAATAAAGTTTCTCCCCAATTATGATCCAAACCGCCGCCGTTCACTTGCCAACATCAAGACAATGCGCGTGCGACGTAGGTAGTCGGAGATTTTTAACTGATTAGATCGACTACGCGTTCCAAACAGGGAACTGTATTTCTATTTCGTCCACACAATATACCAAAGATCTATTTGTAATTTAAATATGATGATAGGTTGTCTGGAAGAGGTCGCTCTGAGCGATAAAGCTGCCTATTATTTAGCATAGTTTACGTAGTTTTATTTTTCCTAGATGATAAGTAGTTATAAGTTATTAACCAATAAAGAGCTATCTATGATTATTTCAAACAATCCGGTACTGTCACAAACCTACTCTTTTAACAATTAAAAACATAATTTTGAATTTACTGAATATTTTTGTATCACGAAATTAATAACGGTGTGTATCGTCTCTCCCACTCGATTATATAAGACAGAAAGTCGAAAGGGGATGAAAAAATAATTGTTATTTTCCAACCTTTTATTTTCTTAACCATTTTACATTTGTTTTAATGTAGAAATTTAGTTACTGTCGTATTCAGAAAGCAATTATTTTTTTGGTTTATATTTTGGCATAGCTACTGAGGTCTTTACTCAATGTTAACATTTACACAAGTAGATTTATTTTCGTTTTCAAATTTATCGATTTAGATTATATGTTATGTTTATATGTATTATAAGGAGCTTATTTATTTACACAAATAAATTGTTATCTCTTACCCGAATTTCTCTAATATGTATTTCTATAGCTAACCCGGCAAACGTTATTCTGCCAAATAAATAAAAAAAAAAATTCACGACAAAAAGTAGCCCATGTCCTTCTTCAAGATTCAATCTATTTCCATACAGAAATACATCATAATTCTTGGTACCACAAAAACGTGAAAATGTAACAGACACACAGACGAGGTTTACTTTCACATTTATTATATATAGTATGGATTTAAAACAAAAGTTCTCTTGTCACCGTCGGGGTGCCTTCCATTTTGGAACCAAATGGACTAAGTCGCGACGATAGTAGATCAGACAGGATGACATTGATGCCCTGGAGGATGGGATGCCCTCTGGTATGGGACGCCACCTGCGTAGACACATTAGCGGCTTCCCATCTTCCAGATACCACTCTGGTAGCTGGTGCTGCTGCTGTAAAACAAGAGGACCTGAAATGCCGCAAATATTCATCCATTGGCAGCGGATTCATATTTGTGGCTTTCGGTGTTGAGACTCTGGGGCCGTGGGGTCCACAAGCACATAGACTTTATCGAGACCTGTCAAAACACTTGTTAAAGGTCTCACGGGATCAAAAATCTGGTTTGTATTTAGGGCAAAGGATAATTGTTGCCATCCAACGCGGTAATGCAGCCAGCGTTTTGGGAACATTTCCGGCCGAAAGCGATTTGGAATCAATTTATTATTTATAGTTTTCCAGTTTTTGGTTTCTTTCATTATTTAATATTAGACTAAAATTAAACCAAATATATATGTAAATGAAGTTAATGTAATGTATTCCAAACAAAAGTATATAGATATTATATCAGTTATCTAGTATCCATATAACAAGCGCTCCGCTGTATACTTTGGAACTAACTGACGCTGTCTGAATTGTACCAGTATAACATTTTATTATTTATTATTTACGTTTGTTATTACAATATTGAAAAAATAATTTAATAATTTAAATAAATTATTAAATATTTTATCATTTTTCAAAATGATCTATAAAAGAATATATGAAATTGCGAGATACATAAACGTCAAATGTATACAAGCGAGATTCAAAAACCTTTCCCAGACCTCGAAAAATGGAGTTAGCTCACGTCTGAAAGTTTTACCAACTTTTGGTACATGCATGTTTTGAGAGTTTTCTTTAGTTTTAAGAGCTTGGCGTATATATGGCGTAGTATATACGAATACTATATAATATTTTGCATACTAATAGTATTTGTATATCTTATAATGAGATTTTAAGCGTAATATGTTCATCCATCCATTTAAGACCGGATCCTTATCTTCCAGCTAATTAATTAATGAATGAGACTGATGCGAAGTTTTCATTTGGGTTAAGGATTTGATGGTAGTGGCCATTTAAGCAATTGGCAACTTCCAACTAAGCCTAGTTGGCTTTCGTAATTTTTTTCGTAATTTTTTTTTAAATTCTTGGACGAAAAACAAAAAATAACAAAAAGAATTAACGCAAAAAGTGCACCAAGTTTCAACCTTTGAATCGCTTACAGCGAATTATGCCTTATAGTTTTTTTCGTGTTTTTTATCCAGAAGCAACATCAGTGCAGCTTATACTGCTTAAGTCATGATCATCATCTTACCGTTAAATCCCGGTTACAACCGAAACTTCCGCTTCGAAATACAAGTCGAAATTGGAATCTTAACTATTTTCTACATGTCTATGTCTCAGGAAAATTGGGGTACGATCTATGAAAAGCTAGCTAGAACTAGTTACGATAGATAAAGATGGAACTCAACAGCCTACATTGAGTCTACTATACAAGAATTGTTAGCCATACAGAATCCTAATTACGCTAGTCTGTGTGCCCATCAAGTCGAAGGCCGAGGTCATCGGAAAATATAAACCAATCGCTATTTTGTAAATATTAATGAGATTGTCATGTTTAATATAAATGATAATTATTATATTAGAATAATTTTTGCCCAATTTTAGTATAAAACGGGAACATTTCGCCTGAAATTGTCAGTTCAATAATTTCTCTCGTTTTGTTCAGTCTTCCATCAAAATGGGATACATTACGTATTTTGTATTCGTCACAGTGTTTGTGATCATGTAAGTCATTATTGTTGTAAAAACTGCTTTGAACATCCCAGTGCTGGGATTAACTTTACGCATGCAAAATTATTATCTCAGTAAAAACCAAGTTATAGCAAATTTTTAAATTAATTATTTGGGCAAAAAAGGACGCATTACATTGGAATCTGAGGAATAGCAGATAAGCTGACAGCCTGTCACAGCAGTCACGCTGCTGCCTTATAGGGGTACAGGAACATGAGACAGAAACAGGACTAAGAGTCACTATCACTTAAGGATATTTGCGACGCCAGGAGCACCACAAACACGGCGCTATCTGCATATGTAGGAGTATTGGAACCTGGGTCACAAATGCTGGTACACACGAGGTTATGATGACATGCTTAGAGACTTGTGGTGTTTACCATCAAGACGGGCTTGCTAGAGTATCACCTAGCTAGTGTTATTTTGTCGTCTATTACGATAAGCCGACCCCAGACGTAGGGAACACTATTCTACATGGATGTTATTTAGTGATATTTGTAATTATTTAATAAACTTACACTTAATTAAACTTTGGTAAGTTTAGTAAGGTTGCTTTATAAATCTAGAATGTTTTCTTCCTGCCCTTATTCTAAATTAAGTGGGGTCGGTCATCAGTTCCTTCCACTCTCCTCTATTAATCGACATGTCAACTTTCATGCCTTTTTTCGTATCATCTTTTACACATTGCATTCGTCTTTGCTTTGGTCTACCCCTTCTTTTGTATCAATCTCATTTCCAGCATTTTCCTTATTGCATAACATTATTTTCTTCGCATTATAAGGCCGTACCAGGTTAGTCTATTACTTTTCAGCTTCTCAATCACTAGCGCAACTATCAAACTACCTGATATATTCATTTCCAATTTTATCCATTTTTAAAACTTGATTTATGTACCTAAATTATCTAGAACTATGTATATACAATTTCAGATGCCAGTTGACAGCAGCGGACCTTGAACTGGAGAGGCGGCTCGAAGGACCATTAGTTATGTCTGCACTCAACCATCACTATTTCAACATGCTGCGTAACCTCAAAAGAGGAGAACTGAATAAACAAAACAATTATAATGATGTAATGTATGTATTAATGCTGTTATATAAATTTGAAAGCTATTTATATATTTTGTCGTGGTATTAACATATAATATGGAGAGGGTAGTTAAAGAAATCATTTAATATCGTGGAGTGAATCATACGGTCTTAAAATAAACCCGAATAAGACGCAAGCGATTATTATAGGTAGCTCTAAAATGATGGCAAAAATAAATTCAGCTTATCTTCCAAAAATAATAATTGATGGGGTTAATATTAATATGACCGATAAAGTAAAATGTTTAGGAATACTAATTGACAAAACACTGTCGTGGGGTCTTCAGTTACAGGAAGTCAGCAGAAAGATCTTTGCTTCCGCGGCGTCCTTAAAACGACTTAGAAACTTTCTGCCACACCATACTAAGGTTGCGCTTGCACAGTCCCTCCTTACCTATCCTTGATTATGCAGATGTCAGCTATCTCAACCTTAATGAACAGCAGCTAGACAAACTTTAGCTATTGCAAAACTTTTGCATCCGGTTTATCTTCGGCTTACGTAAATATGACCACATTACGGAATTTCGCAACAGACTCAAGTGGCTTCCAATACGTCTTCGTCGGAATGCACACATTCTTTCTCTTCTGTACAATGTTTTGTACAACCCTAAATTACCCTGTTATCTTAAATCCCGTTTCCAATTCTTCACCGACGGTTATTTGAAAACCTTGAGGCCATCACTGCATCTACGACTGAGAATGCCTGCCCACACGACTAAATTTTATAGTAAATATTTTACGGCGCAAGCAGTAAGGTTGTGGAATGATCTACCACATTACATCCAAGTCGCTAAGACCGTAAATTCGTTCAATAATCTTGTCAAGGAGCACTATTTGAAGCTGTGAACCGAATTCATATTTTTTCTTTTTTTTGTTTATTATTTTGCATATTTTATGCTATAGCTGTGTGTGTATATAATATAGACTATAATTCTTTGAATCATTGAATATCTAATGTATTTTATTTTATTTTTCTGTTTATGAATATGTATGTATATATGAATGTGTATGTGTGTATGTATGTATGTGTGTATGTATGTGTATATATATATTTCTTATTATTGTTCTTATTGAATATTTGTATTATGTAATAGCAAACAAAATTACCTTCTTTCTCTACACTCAAACGAGTTACTTTTAAAGTAAGTAATTTTACATATCCAACTTAAACGATTTTATTTTTATTTTCAATCTCCAATTTCAGTCAGCAGGATGATGATCGTAACACTATCGATGAGAACGAGATGGACAGAAACAGCGCTTCGAAGAGTAAGAAAGCTCAGCCAAACGGAAGACTCTTTGCAAAATATTTGTTTGTAAGTATATCTTGTACAACCTTCGTGCAGAGCGGATTAAGAATACTGACCGTATCATATCCGATTATTTCATCATTATCTAGTCAGAAAGAGTTTGACGACCTCCGTGGCGTAACGGCTAACACACTTCGATACGCTCGCGAAGGCCCCGCGTTCGATTTGCGTCTTGTGTCTGGGTGTTTATGTGTATTATTTTTATTGCTGTAGGATAGCAGACAGGCTTACGGCCCGCTTAGAATTTAGCAGTTACCATAGCCTATGGGTATTTGCAACGTCAGTGGTGTCGCAAACACGCTGCTGTCCCATAAGAGTACAGGAACTTGGGTCACTAATACCGGAACACAAGGTTATTATGGCGGCATACTCAAGACCAAAGGTGGTCGCCATCCAGACGGGCTTGAGGCCCTACCACGCAGCTAGGGTGGGTTGTTTTGTCGCCTTTTACGACAGGCCGACCCCGGCCGCATAGTATTCTTTCTTCGCCCCTGCACGGATAAAGAAAATTAAATAAATTATTTACGAAAGAAAAGTATATAAGCAGTATATCAGTTGTCTAGTACCCATAACACAAGTGCTATACAATTTACTTTGGGACTAAATGGCGCTGTGTGAATTATCCCAGCATATTTGTTTGCCTTAGTAACAAGCCTATCTATTTCAAATCACTCTCATATGTATGTATACACGCAGTACCGTGCAGGCAAACATGATTGTTGCTAATGTATTTTTTGCTGAGGAACAGCTGACGGCTCTGTTAACAATAAGCAGTTACCGTCGCCTATGGATGTTCGCGACGCTAGGTGCACCGCGATCACGCTGTTGTCCCAAAGGGGTACAGGAACCTAATGCCGGAACACAACACAAGGTTTTTATGGCGGCATACTTATAAACCAAGGATGGTTGCGATCCTGACGGGCTTGGGCCCTACCACATATTGTTTTATCGCCTTTTACGACAGGCCCACCTTAGTCGCAGAAGTTAGTACTCTTACTCCGTCTCTGAAAACCATTCTGGCAACATCGTTGGTGGAACAGTGGTGCGCAAACTTTTTTCGACTACGACCCCATCAGTAGAGAGAAAAATTTTGGCGAACCCTTAATAAATGTCCACAAATACGATGTATATTTACATCTAACACATATTAATTGTATTTATAATTTTAAGAAAATACTTTTTATATAACAAAATTCAGTAAAATTGACGTTTAATAAGATGTATGAGGCTATTAGTTTCTAATTATTTCATCAATGTTCCGATCTATGTTGGTAATGAAGTCACATATCATCTTCATGGTTTAAACGCGAGCGGTATTTAGTTTTTATTGCAACTAGTTTTTGCTAAATCCAGTTTCACATAAATATGTTTATACAAATTGTATGAAAACCCTGATAGTATTTTTGCTGCTTTGCCACTGATAACCAAAAATATTGACAAGACTGAGTCTTAAATTGATTTCGAAGAGGATTATCATTGATCAAATTTATCAGTTGCTCTTTCTCACTAACTTGAATATTTGACCTGTATATTATGTCGTAAAAAAATGGATCACGAATCCAACCAAGATCGTTTTCAGGAAAAACTTATTGAAAAATTAAAAACTTGGCAACCCCCAACAATCTTCTAGCGACCCCCACAGGGGTCGCGACCCCTAGTTTGCACACCACTAGTTTAGAAAAAACTACCGTCAATATAACTGGTTGGTTACATTGACCGACATTTTGATTCAGCAAATTAAATTCAGCCTTGTCCTAAAGGACCCGGATGAATTTCAATTCGTACCTCGAAAACATCATCAGCTGTTCAAATCTATCAGTTTGGCGCCTTATTTGAGAAATCTGCTTAATGTCGTTATATATATTATGGTTTTGACTGTATACAAATAAAACTATATAAGTAGTATATCAGTTGTGTAGTACCCATCACACAGATGCTCTGCTGCTTACTTTACAACTAGTAGCGTTGTATGAATTATCCCAATATATTTATTTATAACACAAGAACAGTTAGCTTAGAATAAAGGAGCCATGTTATCGGACATTCAAGGTAACACGGATATGACTATTTATATATTTATTACTATATATATATTTGATTCAGTTGTAATTTTATAGTAATTATAATATTATATTATTTACTTATGTTGTTTGTTTCAGAATCCAAAGGATATAGATTTAACTCCCTACATTATCACGAGAGCCATGCGGGATTACGATTATTAATTAATACGTATTAACGAAATTAACGCAAAGGAAATGACCTTCGAGTATAATATTTATAAATTCATTACTTCTATTAAAATTCTGTTAAAAGCACTAGCTTTTGCTTGAGTCATTTTACACATACAAATACAAAATGAAATCTTATAAACTTAATTTAACTATTATATACTGGATTCAACTAATAGATGGCGCTAGTTGTACCATTTTTAAACAAGATATCAAATTAATATATTAAATAATATATCAAAATATTGTATCGTATAGTTTAGTTTTCTTGACCATTTTTGCTCCATATATCTTAGTCGTTATTAGTGTCACCGCTAGAGTAGCTGTTTATATATATTATATATATTTATGTATATTACAAGTACTTTACGAATTTTATTTATTATATTTTAACTAGAAGGCTGGTTAAAACACATAACTAAATATTATTGAAAATAATTTTATAATTGTTAAATAAAATATTCTGTATAATTGAAGATGTTAAATAAAAATGCAAAAAATGTATAATTAGTAAAAAAGTATTGCAAATAAACATACCTATGAAGAAATTACATGATGGTATTTTTTAATGTCATATCATGATCTGTTAGTATCTTGACTTCCCTGTCGCTCCCGGCCCTGGTTCTGTCTAAGGTAAAGGCACTAGTAATTGACCACGCACCTGTAGTTGACCACTAAGGCACAAAAACCTATAAAATAATAATTTATGGCGTGTTTTTAAACTAATTCCAAATGAAATAGCCGATCCTACCATCTAGTCATCGAACTGTGCAAATTAAGTATCCTCTATTTTTTAATATTTAAATGAACTTTAATGCTTTGTTTTCCCCATTTCTCTGTATACGCTTAATTCAAAACAGATACAATAGAAAACTTTCTGTATTTAGTGATTCGAAGCTAAAATTAACTTAACTTCCCTTAAAAATAAAAGGGAATAGTGAAAAATTTATCCATAATGTTTCATTAATCGCATTAAAGGCAACTCAGTTTCAAATTTGCAATGTTCTGCTTTTCTCTTCAAACCGTTTAAGTTACTGATACCGCGAATTTTTTTTTTTTTATAATAAGTTTGTGAACCAATGACCTACACTATTTTCAAAGCATGTTAAACCAAGCTGATACAAAATGCTGACCATATAAATTGGTGGGTCATCTTACATTCCCTTATTACAAGAACAAAATTTAACAGAACTGCAATTTAATGCTAATAGCTTAAGATTTCCCGAACAGAAGATAAGCCTTGAAGGGAGGTTTTAATGTCTAATGATAACAATATTTATTTACCAACGCCTAACAAAGCTCAGAGAACATAAACACAAAATTCTAGAGAGTACAGAAGTGAAAGTACGCTACAATTTTATATCCTTCGTGCAAGGAGTAAGAAAGTACCGGGAGCGGCCGGTCGTCAACGGCGACTAAACTCTAGGTAGGTAGTAGGGCTCCACGCCCGTCTGGATGATGGATGGATGGATTAATATGTTACCATAATAACCTTGTGTTCCGGTTTTAGGAGGTGGAAATGCAAGACGCACGCCACGTAGGATTAGGCAGCGGTTGTGTGGGACCTCTCTAGGCTAACGGACGCACGTCGCTGGACCCACTGTTTCTTCAGGACGCGACGGATCAGTCAGGCCGTGGTCCCAACAGGCAGGTTCCAGTTGCCCTATGTGTTCGGCAGCATGTTAGCAGTATCTTTAACGTCGCAAACATTCATTTGCGATGTAACCTTCCTATTTGGTGGGACGTCAGCCTATCTGCAATCCCACAGCAAAAGAATAATAATTTTTAACTTATCATTAATTATTTTATAGGCTTATAATATACAATTCTGATCAACATAAGTCAAATTTCAATATCATATTCGAAATCCAAATGTCACGCTTCGATTATCACTTTAGACCGCTTTATGCAATTTTTATTACAGCAGATAAGCTGACGGTCCACTTAAGTTAAAGTAGTTAAGTTTAAGCAGTTACCGTCGCCCATGGATGTTTGCGACACTACGGGCACCGTGAACACGCTGCTGTCCTATAGGGGTCGTACAGGGTACTTATGAAATTTAGACATTATACTGACGGTGAGTATGAAACTTGCACACCGAATTGGTATGAGCTATTCAATTCGTTGTGTCATTATGTGTATATTGTCTAATATCAACAGTGGGATATTGTTTACTTATTTTCCTTTAAATGGTACATTCTTTAAAAACAAGTACATTTCCCGTAACTTGATAAATAGAAGAACTCCTTAAGAAGCGAGCCGGGAAATTGTTTTCTGTTACGACCGCCTTTATTAGGCAGTATGAGGAAAATGGCTTTGTCATGTGGATAAAGAAAATGTTGTTTAATTTTAGATGGATATTGTTTTAAAGGTGATTTTCTTGTTTTGGAAATAGAACCGTTTAAAAATATATAACCAAAAATAAATAATAGAGAGCATGGACGAACGGCTATACACCCGCCACGCAAGTCCGAAATGGATTAGCGGGTTACAGATACCAGTGATTTTGGTATGCGGGATTCCTCGCGATGCTTTTCTTCACCGTCGGTATGTGGCAATTATGTTGTAATGCCCAACACTCCCCAGTGTTGGGCTTTTTGAGCTGTTATTATTATGTAAAACATATAATATGTTATGTATGATAATATGCAACATGTTAAGTATGCTCTACAGATTTCACCTTGCTACGCCAAACGCTGGTATGGCTACGCTTACGATTCGTAGTATTTGCAGCATAGTATTTATTATGTTACAAAAGTTTGATATAATAAAATTGATAACTGTAAACTTATAACCTACAAACGTGGGCTAGCGAATTATTTAAAACAATTACATGCGCTCATGACGCCTGCGGAGCGTGGAGTGGAGTGACGCCACGGGCTTTCCGGACGCCACCGAGGCGAGCCGAACGTTATCGGCGAGGACGAAGGCGACGATTTTAGCCGAGGCTTTACGATAGCGCGCGAGCGACCACGGCGATGCGATTCAGCGGATCCGCGCGCTATATCCTCCCCCTCTAACCCAGGCGTTACGTCCCCGGAGCCGGGTTAGGCTTGCGAGGCCTCCCTCGCTTGCGCTTTTCTCGGACAGGCAGTCGAATGGGTCCAATGAACGGTGTTAACAACGAAACATGGTACCGGCCCATCGGGCTACCGTCACCAATACGCTCTAAGACATACGTTGTGGCCCCGACCACTTCCTGGATCCGGTATGGGCCGTCGCGACGAGGGATAAACTTTGGTGTCTGTCCCTTACTCGTGTCGTTGGAGCCCTGGGTCTTTAATAACACCAGATCACCTACCTTGTAGTCCGGCGCCGGCCTACGGTGCTCGTCGGCGTATTTCTTGTGGGCTGTCTGGGTCTTCTCGTGCACGTCTCGTGCATCGAGCAAAACGGTCGATAGCTTCCTAAAGAACGGTGTTATCGACGCGACGACATTATCATTGTCGAGGATAGCCCGCATGTCGGACAACACATCGGCGGGTGCGCGCATCTCGCGCCCGAAATTTAGGTAAGCAGGCGAATGACCCGTACTGGCTGTAACTACGGAATTCATGGCGAACCGTATCGCGGGGAGGTGGACATCCCAAGTGTCGTGCTCCTTGCCTACCAGAATGGCGAGTTGCGGCTTGAGGTCGCGATTCTTGCGCTCGACGGGGTTCGACTCCGGGTGGTAGAATGACGTTAGCGCTTGTTTGATGCCCATAACGTGACACGTCTGCTGCATCACCTCGCTGACAAACTGCACGCCGTTGTCGCTGATCAGTCTCCTGAGTACCCCATAGCGCAGGTATACCTCGTTCACTAAAGTCTTGGCGCAGTCCTCGCTGGTAGCTGATGAAAGAGGGAACAACTCTACCCACCTGGTGCAGGTATCTTCCAGGATGAGGATCCACTTGTTGCCAGAGGGTGTCTCTGGCAGCGGCCCAAATAAATCTACCGCAAGCACCTCGAATCGGCGTGACGTAGCCGGCACCTGCAGCAGGCCGGCAGGCTTTCGTGTGTCCGCCTTATACCTCTGGCAGGCCACGCAGTTCCTCACGTACTGGGTGACATAGGCTCTTATTCCTGGCCAATAGTACTTACCTATGATACGCTGCAACGTTCGCTCTACGCCGAAATGACCAGCTGTAGGGGCGTCGTGGTACTCGGCTAGCACATCTTCGCGCTCGTGTTTCGGCACCACCAGGCTCGCGTCATCGTCATCTTCATTTTCAGGGCCATAACGGTACAACACGCCGTCGGCCATGACGTATCCTTTGTCAGCCCATGCCCTCCCCCTAAACGGATCGTCGGATTCTATGGCTTCAACGATTTTACGTACCTCAGGGTCCTTGAGCTGGTTTTCCCGGACATCCTTGGGGCTGCGCGATGGCAGGTCGACTACTGCGAAACACAGGTCACAATCGGCATCGGCTGCACATGCGGGGCGTGACAGGGTATCTGCAATTACATTTGCCTTACCTGGGGTATATTCTATCTTCAAATTGTACTCCTGTAAGGCGAGCGCCCATCGGGCCAATCGCCCACTCGGTGACTTCAGACTCATGAGCCACCTGAGCGGCTGGTGATCAGACTTCACTATTACCTCTGCTCCGTCAATGTACCCTCGAAACTTTGAGACTGCCCACACGACGGCTAGGCCCTCGCGCTCCGTCGTGTTATAGTTCCTCTCGGCAGCGGTAAGGAGACGGCTGGCATATTCGACAGGCCGCTCGTCGATTCCCTCCCCCTGCAGCAGAGCCGCTCCGAGAGCGTACCCGCTGCTGTCGGTCCTCAAGACGAAAGGTTTCCTATCATCAGTTTGGCGGAGGATTGGCGCTGTAACTAAGAGGGATTTAATGGTCTCGAACGCACTCTGCTGGTCGGGGCCCCAATTCCAGGTGCTCCCTTTTCTCAGCAAAGACGTTAAAGGTGCGCTGATTTCGGCATAACTGGGTATGAAGCGTCTGAACCAACTCGAGGTTTGCAGAAAGCACTTCAGATGTTTCACGTTCTGTGGAGGCAACATATTAACAATAGCCGATGTCTTATCCGGATCTACCTGGATACCTCCCGGCACGATGACATGGCCGAGGAATTTGACCGACTCCCTTGCGAAGCAGCTCTTCTCCCGATTTACTCGCAGGTTGAACATGCTAAGACGATTGAAAACGGCCTCTAGGTCCGAGAGATGTCTCTCGAACGAGCCCTCGGACAGCACTAATAGATCGTCTAGGTACGCTACCAAGGTGATGCCTGGTAGATTGGACTTGAATCGGTCGATCAGTCTCTGGAACGTGGCACCAGAATTACGAAGTCCCATGGGCATGCGCTTGAACCTGAATGTGCCTAAAGGGGTTGTGAAGGAGGTGAGGTCCCTACTGTCGGGATCGACGCTCACCTGAAAGTATCCGGATCGCAAGTCCAACGTTGTCATGTACTTGGAGGTCTTTGCGGCGTGGAGAACATCCTCGATCCTGGGGAGTGGGTAGCGGTCAGGCTCCGTAACGGCGTTTAGCTTACGGTAGTCAACGCAGAGCCTGAAGCTCTCATCTTTCTTCTTCACCAGGACGACGTTAGCGGCCCACGGGAACTCGCACTCCTCGATAACGTCGGCAGCGAGCAGTTTCTGCAGCTCTTTCTCCAAGGCCTCCTTCTTCGACGGCGACAATCTGTAGGGTGGCGAAGCAAGGGGTTCTTGGTTATCACTTACCTTAATCTTATGAGACGCGAAATCCGTGGGAGGCCCCTCAGTAGCAAACTGGTCCGCTTTCCCGCGTAAGAATGCGTTCAGCGCGTCCCGCTGCTCTGGCGATAACGTGGTCGCTTCGTCACTACGTAAGGACACGTCGGAAACCTCCACTTGCATCAGGTCTGGACTTGTCACGACGGGTTGCACGAAGTGAAATACCTGACCGGTGTTATCTGAAAAATACCATGATTCCTGGGCCATGTCCATTATGACCCCGGCCTCGGCGATGAACTCGCGACCTAATAGTGTTCGGGTATTCTCTCCGGGGAACACCACGAACTCGGTGGTTACCTTTCTACCTTCCAATTCCACCGGCACCGTCGCTGCGAGGACCGTCTTCAGCTGGCGGGAGTCGTCCGCAAGCCCGATGGTGCGTTCCGTCTCCTGGAATACGGTTCCCTCCGCTCGTAGTATTCCATACAACGTGGAACCGGCAATACTGCAAGACGCCCCTGTGTCGAGTATCGCGACACCTATCCTATTCGCAATAACGACTGATACCGTGGGTTGTGACGACGCGGGTGCGGGACGTACGCGTGCGGTTTCGTCGTCGACCACAATATTAAAATCGACGGATCTGGGAGGCACGTTTTTGCCGCTACATTTGTCACACTTCGACCTAACAACGCCTGGTTGGCCGCATCCGTAACAACGTATCGGGTTAGGCCCGGTATTAGTGTTTTCGTCGTCGGAAATAGCGGTGACAGATTGCGGTTTATGAACTTTACTTTGTAGATTACGGCATTCTGCTACACCGTGGCCGTAAAACTTACAAAATGAACAACGAACGCGCCTATCACGTTTCGGATTTTCTTTCGAGTTCAAAGTGAGTTTTGCACCGGTAGTACCGCTCGGACCCGTAGTAGTGCCGCGCTCAGATGGTTCGTGTTCGAATATTCGCGACGCGCGTACGTGCGACTGAAACGATTCGCGAGTGGTCGCCTTTGTCAACGCCGACCCGTCCGGGCTCGCTGAGTAGG
Organism: Malacosoma neustria; assembly: GCA_963693495.1. NCBI lineage: Eukaryota > Metazoa > Arthropoda > Insecta > Lepidoptera > Lasiocampidae > Malacosoma > Malacosoma neustria. Next base: position 4,020,843 of record OY856397.1, read on the forward strand.
TGCACGCACTTAATTCGCGAATCGAGTCTTCGATAGCCCTCGCTTTCTCTACGAAACTATCCATATCACTGATATTATCTCTAGGTAGCCGTTTTCTAACGCGGCGATGCAACAGTCCGTATATCATATCGATTTGCATGCACACTGGTATTGCGTAAGGCAATTTTACAATTAGAGAACGCACTTGACACATGAACACTTCCGCTCGTTCCGAGTCTTTTTGTTCCGTGGCGAAGATTTCACGTAGCACTTTGTAGGCCGGCTGTGGCGCTCCATACATGGCGCGCAGGCGTGCCACGGCGTCCGTCCAGGTGGTAGCGCCAGCGCGCGCGCCACGCCACCACACGGCCGCGTCGCCCTCCAGCAGCATGGGTAGACCACGTAGCGCGTGTTCGTCGCTCACCTGTGCGCATTCTTTGAATACCTGCACTGCGTCGATGAACGCCTCCAGCACCTCGGCGTCGCGCGAGCTACCGTTGAACCTCGCGGTGCACTTGGAGAAGTTACCTCCAGTGCCCGCGGATGGGTACTCGCTGAGCGTGCGGGCGTCGGGCGTTGGCGTCGAAGCTGGCGAGTTCCAGGCGCCATTGAATGGGAGCGATCGTAGGGTTTCCACCAGGGTGCGGTTAGTCTCCGCTTGCATCCTGGCGAAGGACTCCATCACACCGGCGAGGAAGTTCTCGGTGTTAACACTCGTATAGGTGCCCGCGGCGTCTCGAGGCGGGGTGGCGTTAGCGGCGGCAGGGGCGCCCGGGGCACGTGGCTCCGGCGCGCATATGCTGCGGGTGTGTTCGCTTTCATCTGCACTCGTCCCGTCAATTACTTGTGTATTTCGTGTATTCCTCGGCATTGTGGGTTGATTCTCATTCGAAAATAGGTTCGAGGCCACTAGTTGGGCAGCCAGTGTAAACTTATAACCTACAAACGTGGGCTAGCGAATTATTTAAAACAATTACATGCGCTCATGACGCCTGCGGAGCGTGGAGTGGAGTGACGCCACGGGCTTTCCGGACGCCACCGAGGCGAGCCGAACGTTATCGGCGAGGACGAAGGCGACGATTTTAGCCGAGGCTTTACGATAGCGCGCGAGCGACCACGGCGATGCGATTCAGCGGATCCGCGCGCTATATAACTTAAAAAGCCATTTCCATGTAGTTATTTGCCTAGTGCAATGAATGTATTGGTATAATGGGAATTTTTCTTGATAATAAACAACATTTGGACTTACATATAGATAATATTATTAGTAAATGCTTTAAAATGTACGGATTTGTTATGCGTTCTAGCGTAAATTTTACCCGACCATCAACATACATTTACCTATATAAAGCCTTGATTCGTTCTCAATTAGATTACGCTGTCCCAATATGGAACCCCTTCTACCAAAAATATAATGATGCTTTAGAATCAGTCCAAAAGAAATTTCTACGTTGTGTACAATACCAATGTTTTCATAACCGCCTATCGTATGATAATTTACTTAAAAAAATTAATTTGATTACACTTGAACATAGACGATTAAATCTCTCGGCTATGTTATTGTACGACCTTTGTCATAATAGATATGATTGTATTCCCATTGTTAACAAATTATGTTACGGGATCCCTAGCAGGACGCATTGTTGTGGACCTTGTCGTCTTTTTATGACCACGCACACTCGAACTAATGCTGGTAAACGATCGCCACTTTATCGAATAGTAAATTCTTATAATTTCCTTTTTCACTCCATTGATATAGCAGCGACGAGTCCCAGTATTTATAAAAAAAGTGTGTTGAAGTGCCTCCAAGACAAATAACTGAACCTTTCATAGCTACGGCGCACTGAGTGTCTCACTCTCAATTAATGTGTAAATGTAATGTGCAATATATAGTATTCTATTTCCATCTAAATAATTATTTTTGTTGCTAGTTCTTAGTCATGTAAAAACTTTTTTTTTATGTGTAATCTGTGACAAATGTTGTTGGGTTTATATTAGTACTAACATATTAAATAAGGCAATTTACTAATCCAATACAATTTACTAATAAATACTGTTTGTTTGTCCAATAAACGAAAAAAAAATATATCTAATATATAAAATTCTCGTGTCACAGTTTTCGTTGCCATACTCCTCCGAAACGGCTTGACCGATTTTGATGAAATTTTTTGTGCTTATCCGGTATCTATGAGAATCGGCCAACGTCTATTTTTCATCCCCCTAAATGTTAGGGGTGACCCACCTCCAAAAATTTTTTTTTAATTAAATAAATAAATAAATTGTTTATTGACATATATAAAAATCCATAACAATTAAATCATTGGTCCCCAAACTAGGTTGACCTGTATATTGGGGACCCGATTCCGATTGATACAATATAATCTATGAATTTACGTAAAACTAAGCTTATTTCTATGTTCTTATTCTAAAGGTGCATGCATGTGTGAGAGTGTGTGTGTGTGTGTGTGTGTGCGTGCGTGCGTGTGTGTGTGTGTGTACGTAATTTTTTGACATTTTATTATTTATATGGCAGAACAACGTTTGCCGGGTCAGCTAGTTAAATATATAACTGTTCATGCCGGTATTTGAAGAAAAAGGAGAACTGAACAGAAAAATCAGGAAAATATATATGTTTGGTGGCGTAGGATCATTAACTGCATAATTTTTACTCTATATTAACCGATTATTTATAAGCGGTTATTAGAAGTTTACATCTCGTCGTAGTCGTAGAATAGTGACGGATCTGACATATATTAAACTTTACAGGACAGCCATTTTAAAAATACACAAGCGTCATTTTACTATGAGAATCTATCATATCCGTCACTTTACCGACCGCATAATTTGAAATCTAAAATACATGTAATTTTTTTTAATGTAGCAATAATATTTAGACAATTTAGTATCCAAATATAGTAAAAAGTGAATTTTGGATTTTTTCAAATCCGACATTATTCTACGACCACGACGATCTGTTTCGTAAGTTGTATTTGCTAGATAAGGAAGGTGAGCGGACATAAGATAAGAGCAAACGGGATATAGCATTGTTATAGACCCATTGTAGACAACCGGACAGTAAAATTTTATTGTTCACCGCATGATTTTATAGAAAAATACTAGAAGTAAAAAATATAACGAACAATCCGTGGATTTATCACTTATCGACGGATTCATCACGATTTCTACCGGGTAACTATTATATTATAATAATAATTGGATACTAATAAGTATCCAATTATTTATAAGTCAATCTTAGCAACGTATGTTTATTTATTATTACTAACGACCTCGACGCATATCGAGGGAATAAGAGTGTTTAATCAAAAAAAATAAAGAATAAAATTAACGAAATTAATTTTTAAGTCACAAAGAATAAAATAATAAAAACAAATACGTAGGTATTCAAGTAGCAATGCAATTTATTGCCTGATAATGTTCCATTGCAATTTTTTTTAATGGTGTCTTTTTCCTTATATCTACTGGTTAACAGGAGACGCGTCATTCGCTTTTCCTGTCATATGGTCAGGCAGTAAGCCGCCCTGTAAAAATTCAGGTGCTGATTTATAAGATAACCTTGTAGTGTTACATGGTCCCGCACCTGCGGAAGTCACAGGTTTAATTTCCGTCCCAGATGCGAGTACATCCTAAAACCGGTGAGTGGGATAAAGTGAGAACAGTGGATTGTAAGAGAGAGGAGAGGAAGAAAGCACTACGTTAGAAATTTGCGATACCTTGCAGTGGGCAAACCTTATATCCGTGCAGGGGCAAAGAAAGAATACTGGACTTATGCAGCCTAGCTACGTGGTAGGCCCGTCTGGATGGCGACCAACTTTGGTCTTAATTTTACCGCCATAATAACTATGTGTTGTGTGTGTTCCGGCATTAGTGATCCAAGTTCCTGTACCCTTATGGGACAGCAGCGTGTTTGCGGTATCACTAGCGTTGCAAACACCTATAGGCTACGGTAACTGCTGAATTCTAAGTGGGTCGTCAGAGGGACTGTTGTATAGCACCAGCTAAATGTCACAAATCTGAACACAGACATACGGTATTGGTACGGTCAATAAAAGATAGTAAGGAATAACTGAAGCCTAGCCGTGAAGTGGTCGTCAGGGAGGTCGAAAGTCCTTCTTGTGGGCTACAAAGACTCCACGATATTACACTCATCCCACGCTTACTTTCACCATTCATCTCATCGAAAGTGAGGGTAGTTAGTAAAATTAGGTAGCGAGATCTCATCTACGCTTTATGCAAGGATCGAACAATTAATAAATATATAAGTAAGTAGCTGAGCACTTGTGTTATTTAATAATACAGTCGACTCTCGTTAATTCGAAACTGAAAGTACTATTAAAATATTACGAATTATCGAGAGTTTGAAATATCAAATGGTTAGAAGTTCTCAAAAGAAAAAATATGTACATTCCAATTATTGAGTAAGCTACATGACTTACTACATCTATCCACTTTTTCTATTAACTTAAACTATCAGAAACTATTATTCTGTATACCTACATAATAACCAAGGAAAGAGTAATTGAAATTAAACTAACCACACGTATTAGCGCCGAAGTATGTGTCAAACTAACAATTATAATAATAAATGCTCGTGAAACGGTGATACAAGTTTGAAAGTTGCAACTCTATCCTATCTGATATTGTCGACTTTTTGACGCCTACGAGTTCGAATTAACGCATCGTTTTATTACGCAGCGATGGTTTTATATTCGAATTACCAAGTACTTAAAAATGTATAGATTTGTTTCGAAATATAAAGAGATGTTCTAGGGAACTCATGATAACTTGGAATTATAAAGAGGTTCGAATTATCGCAGGTTGGAATTAGCGAGAGTCGACTGTATATATATATCTTCAGTATATTTCCACAGAAATATAGATAGACAGATAACACGTCATTTATTATCAAGATTAATAATAATAATATTACTTATTTATTTCTTCTCATAACATACATTATAATAATGAAAGAATATGTACAATTAGAAGCTACAAAACAACTATACAATAAATTGTTGTAGAAAAATCGGCGGCCTTATCGCTTATAGTAGTCTCTTCCAGGGTTTTCAAAATATCTTTCAGTTCTGTGAGGAGAGGCGAGAAAATAAAATTCCAAATTTGAAGCATGGGTTTAATCAATAAAATACAAGGAACACGTCCGCAAGCCAATTTGTCATCTCCAACATTTCACTTAAAAAACGACCCCTGGAACTTTTAATTAGCAAATTTTTCATGCGCGTGGTACAAGTTACAAACTTAAGTACTTATAATAATTATTATATTAAAAGTATATGGCAGCTTAATGGTGTCAGGCCCAGGAATCAATAAAGGTCACGTTTTTGTCTCTCATAATGGCATTCACCACTAGGGCAATTCGAATAATTTTAGCACAAAATTTGTCATTTTAATGAGCTAAATCGATGTAAATATAAATTGCGCTTATAAAAAGATCTAGTATAAAATTGAGAAGCACCAAATCAATACGTTTTTTATTGTTGAAGAACAGCAGACAGGCAAGCAGTTACTGTCGAATAGATATTTGCATTCCTATGAGCATCACTAATACGCTGCTATCCGCGTAGGGTTACCAAAACCTGGGTCACTAATGCCGGAACACGACACACGGCTATTGTGGCGACATACTTCTATAAATATAGACCACCAAGGGTGGTTTTTTCGCCTTGTATTATTGTACTTCGCCTCTGCAAGGAGAAAATGCCATAACATTCATGACTTTCGCCTAATTTGGTCTCTACTCTGCTCCTTAAAACACCATAAAGGCGTTTATCAAAATTATTATATTCATTTTATGTTTTGATGAAGACTGTCAAAATTAACGCTGATATCAAAAAATTGCATAAATGAATAAAATTAAAATATTGCCAATACTAAAAAAATTATAGAGGAAAACTACGTCTTGAATTAAAATCCCCTGGCAAGAAAAAGTTGATAATAGATTAATATGATTATTTATGAGATTTTATGCGAACTCCAAAATAAGAAAGCAAGAACAAATAAACTATTATACTGGGAATTTACACATCATCATCTAATCCCATACTAATCAGCAGAGAGCTTTTGTCATTGTGGCGGCTAGCGACAGCTGCAAGTCAGTACAAATTGTAATACGCGTTTATTCGTTACACTGTCGCCAGTCGCCTTCCATCCGTTCCATGAGTTGTTTCTCGATTTACACAACGTTCCGTATAGTTGTGTTACGGTAATTATAGAAACTTTTGATACTGAAGAAATATATTTTATTTATCTCTATCTGCCCGACACGTTTACCGAATTGGAGTCAGAGACATACATAAGGGTACACACATAATAACCTAAAGTTATGGATACTAGACAACATAAATACTACATATATATTTTTCTTATGTAAACAAATACATACTACACATAAACATCAAGGCTTAATACGGGAATCAAACTCGTGACCACCGCAAGCGTTCCAATATGCGTAACAAACAAAATGCGAAGAACAGGTTCCGGTCAATATAATAAATAATTCGCTGTCACCTTTGACGTGTACCACCGCTAACTCAAGGACCCCACTCGAATGGCATTATCGTTTTACATTGTTTTTCGTGAGTCCAAAAAGTTAAGGAGTTTTTATTCACTGTTCATGCATTAACATAGTACTTGTACATTCATTTTATAACTAATTAAGATTTTAGTCAGCTACAGAAATTATGTTAATAGTTTATTTTTTATAAACCAATATACTGTGACAATTCATACAACGTCATTTTGCCCCAAAGTAAGTAACAGAAGTAAGAAGTAAGAATACCAACCTCTGCGGCTGGGGTTGGCCTGTCGTAAAAGGCGACAAAAAAACCCACCCTAGCTACGTGGTAGGGCCCCAAGCCCGTTTGGATGGCGACCACCTTTGGTCTTAAGCATGCCGCCGTAATAACCTTGTGTTGTGATCCGGCATTAGTAACCCAAGTTCCTGTACCCTTATGCGACAGTAGCGTATTCGCGATGCCACTGGCGTTACAAAGACCCATAGGCGACAGTAACTGCTAAATTCTAAGTTGGCCGTCAGCCTGTCTGCTGTCCTACACTCTAAATAGTTAAGCATATATTTACTATATTCTCATTTTATATCTAGTAGAACCGAAATAATGAGATATAACTCCAGTAAACTTTTAAACAAAAAGAATCTAGGCTAACTTTTATGAATGGTACTTAATATAATCTGTAAAGGGAATACCGAATTTTGTTATGATAAACAATGAAAAGGAAGATTAATGCGACATCCTTATAATAAAGGAAAAGTATTATAATAATTACAAAGGTTGATACTAATTGCAGTAAGTCAAGTCTGTTATTTTCTGACGACAATATTTTTAATTACGCGCTGTGACGTGAACTAGAGTTAATAAACTATTGTGCATCCAACCAACGACAATGTTGCTATTAAGGCAAAGTTCAAGAGATTAAACCACCAGCAGCAATAGTAATTACACCATAATCCTCGTGAAAATCTACAAAATCAATGTTTTAGCCGGAAATTCAAGCCGTTTACTATTAACGCTTAATCACCATTTTCTCATGCTCCATTTATTTACTTGTGTATGTGTCGTTAAAGAGTACCGAAGTAAAATGGTGCTGGGATTATTTTCTTTTATATGGTGTTCTCAGCTCGTGGCTGCTCATGTATGCTGATGATATCGCGCTGGCAGATTCGGACAGGGGTAGGTTGGTGCGACGCGTGAAGGCGTGGAAGGAGTCGCTTGAGAACGGTGGTCTGAAGCTCAATGTGGCGAAGACCGAGTACTTGACCTGTAACTCCACAAATCCCACACCCGTACGCATAGACGGCAACACGGTCGAGCGCACGGACCAAGTGAAATACCTGGGATCTGTGTTCCATGCGTCTGGTGACATCGATTGCGACGTCAAGGCACGCATTGCTGCCGCGTGGGCCAAATGGCGTGATGTAACTGGTGTCATTTGTGACCCCAAGATGCCGGTAAAGTTGAAGGGACAGGTCTATAAGACCATCATTAGGCCTGTCCTTTTATACGGCTGTGAAGCGTGGCCGGTGTTAGAGCGACACAAGCAAGAACTGCGTGTCACGGAGATGAATATGCTGCGGTGGATGTGTGGAGTGACGCGGAAGGACCGCGTTAGGAACTCCCGCATTCGCGGTATTCTTCATGTCCGTGACATTGTAGATAAATTGCAGGAGTGTCGGCTCCGTTGGTATGGCCATGTTTTACGGCAACCGGATGCTTACGTGGGAAACAAATGTCTGGCCATGCCGCCTCCGCCGGGCCCCGGCAGGAGGGGTAGACCCAAAAAGTGCTGGCTTGACGTCGTAAAGGGTGATATGCGTGCCAATGGGCTCACTACCAGGGATGCTGAAGATCGCACGAAGTGGAGTAGAAAAAGTCGGAAAGCGGACCCCGGGCACCGAAACGAAAGTTTGGGTGGCAACCGGGACTAACGCTAGGATGATGATGATGATGATGATGGTGTTCTCAGCTCACAGTGCATATGCAGGCATATGGACACAAATAACGCAGTTTACGAAGTATACTATAATACATGTTACTTTTTTACTGCTTGAGTTCAGCAGACAGGCGAATGGCCCAGCTAAAACAGATGGTCACCGTCGCCTATGGACGTTTGCAACACAAGAGGCATTACCAACAAAAATAGTACTACAACAGTATTTGACTAACTATTCTATTTTGACTACGTAAATAGGTAAACAAATAGCAGCGGGAGATCTAATTCAATCCGGGCAACCGGGGGGAATGTTTGAATTTCCCAGCGAGAGGCCTCCATCGTTATTTATCGCTCATATACATCTATATGTTCCATAAAAACCGACTTCCTGTTGAATAATGAAGGCTTTAAGTTCGGGATAGACTTTCATAATGACCTACTAAGCTCTAGTTTTCTTTTAGGAAAATACCTGCCTAGCCTTTTATTTATTTGTATCACACTACTTAGATGGTTTGGCCATGTCGAGAGAATGAATGAAGAACGATTGACGAAAAAAGTGTATAAGGCGAGTGTGAATGGAAGTGTTGGAGGGGGTAGACCTAGGCGGACGTTTCGAGACCAGATCAGGGACGTCTTGAAAAAAGGCCAGATCAAGAGTACCCTTAACCGAAGGGCATGTATGAAGGGAATAATGAAAGTGGACGAAACGAAACAAGTATGTAAGGATCGTAGCAAGTGGAAAGAAGTGGTCTCTGCCTACCCCTACGGGAAAGAGACGTTATGTATGGATGTACACTACTGACATGTTTACACACTGACAATGTGTAAAAAAATGCACAAAAACGACTAACTTAGTGGAAGAAGATATGTTCCGACTATTGTAAAAGCAGGGAGAACGGATAAATTTTTTCAAGTTTTACTTAGGCTTGCAGCGATATATCGGGAAGCCGATAAATATTATATCAACGCCTAAAAATATCGATATACTCGTGTGTTGAGACACTACTGAAAGTATTCAGGCGGCATTTAAATGCAAAAGAGGATTGATATCATTAAAAAAATACGCCAATAAATAGCTGACAGTTTAGTCTACACAATGGTCTACAAAACTCCAAATTTGAATTTAAATTTTCGAATTTTTATCCAATAAATGAATGTACAGATTGTTTTCAACGTATATTCTGTCGGAATTTCTGCACTTAATCACTATTTTTTTGCATAAATTATCGTTTTTTTTAACTGAAATCTGAGCTGAGCTGACCATGATTTTGAGATAAGAAGCTCTGTGACATCTCCTACCAAAGAGATCTTTTCCTAAAAAATATGGATACCTCGCCCACAGAAGCCGCCCAAGTCGTGGCGTTGCTGGATGCAGGCCATAGTCAGCGTGTTGTGGCTGCACGATTGCATCTAAGCCTCTCTGCTGTCAATAGAGCGTTATCGGGAGACTGGTATGTTTACTCGCCGTCCAGGATCTGATAGACATCGAGTTACGTCTGAGCAAGATGACCGATATATTATGTCACTTTCTCTAAGAAATCGCCACTTTAACTCTATTCAACTGCAGTAGCGGGTCCGCGAGGTTCGAGGATTTACTGTAAGCGATTCTACCATAAGAATAAGATTAGCGGAGCGTAGTATGTAACCTCATAAACGAGCAGATGGCCCAAAATTTACGGTAGACCATAGAAGAGCGCGCCTCAACTTTGCATTTGAGCACTTATATTCGTCATACCTTCAATGGAGCAAAGTTCTCTTTTCTGAGGAGAAGCTGAAGAAGAATCTGTGTGGTAATTACGGAAGAAAAAAGGTGTATCGAAGAAAGGAAGAGCGTTTTGCACAGTGCTACTTTGAAGAAAGAGCCAGTAACGGTGGCGGTTCATGGTCGGTTTTGGGAGGAAGCGCCGATTGAAAAACCGAACTTGCGTTTGTATCTGGACCTCGATTACAGTCATTAAATAGGTTACGTAACATCAAAGAGTGTCTGGAATCTCGTGTAGTATCCTACGCACATTTTATAAGCGAATACTTCATTTTTGTACAGGACAATGCTAGGGTTCATACCGCAGGCATTGTAATTAAATACCTGAATGAAGACGGTATTGCGGTTATTGGCTGGCCAGCAAGAAGCATGGATATGAATCACGTAGAACACCTATGGGATGAGTTGAAGAGACGAATTAGAGCGAGAGATCCTGCTGCAGAGCCGCTTGGCCAGCTTAAAACAGCTATATTAGAAGAGTGGGATAATATTCCATAACACAAGATTGTGACGCTTATCCGTTCCACGAGGAACCGCGTGGAAGCAGTGATAAAAAACTTTTTTAACATTTTTCTGTTTTACATCTTTGTTTCTTACATTTGACAATATCTTCTTAAAAGGTAAAAACATACCTGTGGAACAAAACACAATAACTAAATAAATTTAATTTTAATTTGAAACATTAATATTCGTTTAATGATACCTAATAGTATCCACAATTAAACTGGCATTATTTATATTTGTGCCTAAATATAAAAAATCAGATCATTCAAAACCAAACTTTTGGGGTGTATTGATTTTTTTGAAGACAAGTGTATGTGAATTATTTTTGATGTGAATTATTTAGTTTTTAATTGTAATGAGAAAAATATAGAACTGAGGTTAGTGTACCTCCAATTTGTTTCGTTTTTTATTAATCCTCACTTCTGGTTCCTATATATATATATATATATATATATATATATATATATATATATACATATATATATATATATATATATATAAGAAACATGTTGTCTTATCTTCATTATTTAAGTATTAATGTTGCGACGATCTCCGTCGCGAGAGCGAACGGTTTCACGTTAAAATGTCGGCGGAAGTTGTCGGGGTTCGATTCCGTCCCGTTTATGTATTTCTAGTATAAATTTATTAATCAATCAGTGCGAGGTATCTTTGTATGATTCCAATACAGGCCAATCCCTAGTTTGAGAGTCAAGAATCACTTATACTTTTGAACTGGCTTATGGCCAGAAGCATATTTTAAGTTATATTAGTTGTTAATTTATTATATTTTTGTTAAGGGTAATATATTATTATTAACAAAAAAGCTATAGGAGTATAGCAGTTTTGTAATACCCAAAACAGAGCGATTGGCGCTGCTGCTTACTTTATGTTGCACACATCGCCATCTATGCTCAATTTGTGTAAAAGTGGTGAAACAATTGTGATTTGCATAATGTGCTTCCTTAATACTGAATTTTCTTATAACGATATGGCTAAAGTATAAAAGAAGTTAATTGAACCAGTTGTGGCATAGCACTATCGATTCAACAACAGACCAAAAAGGTTGTGACAGCTATGACTACACTGGCAATGAAAAATATTATATTTTCTTGTCATATTCTGCGAAATAATTTTCAATCAGAATGACAGATAGGGATTGAGAAAACACAATCGGCTTTTGTATTTGATTTTGTAAAAGTATTCATTAATATAATAATAGTCAAAATCCTTGTTTCTTTAATCTGGCAACCAGTTGACGGTACACAGTACTCCACACAATAATTCGCATAGGCTGCACGAAATGTGGAAGCCGTTGCATTGGAAGTTCGTCATACGAAATGATAAATAATACATACATATTGTGACAGAGTAGTGTGGTATACAAAGGAAGGGATTTATTTTAGTTGCTGTGGCAAGACAGCAGACAGACGACCCACTTAATAGTAAGCATTTACCGTCGCCTATGGATGTTTACGAGACCAAGGACACCGTCAACACGCTGCTAGTATACTTAAAGATCAGGTGTTATTGCCATCCAGGCGGGCATGGAGCCTTACCACCTAGCTATGGTTATTTATTCGCCTTTTATAACAAGCCCCCGACCGCAGGGGTCAGCTTTCTTACTTCTGCACAGAGAATGCCAAATAATAAAATTGCTAGAAAAGATAATGCCCATTTGTGTCCCAGAAATGCCCAGATAAAGCATATTACAAGATTGCTCTAATAAATAAAAACTAGAATTATGTCGTTAATTTTAAATCATATGAAGCACAGGATAAAAAATTTAAAAAAGTAAGACGTTCTTGTTGACATTCCAGTACGTATCATCGTTTCAATCATTAATTCATGCTTTATTTATTACGGTCTGGAATCACGTGCAAATAACTGACATGTGTAACTGATAACATAGAGATAAGTATATAAAAGAACACTGATCTGGCTTAGCTTGTGTGATGATCATGAAGTTCCTAGTGAAAAACTAATAGCAATGCTGTCTGTAAACGATAAAATGTATAAAAAACCAATAGGAAATTATCATGTTTAATGTCCAAATATCCGGATGACCGAGCTTTGCTCGGTATTTTTTTTTATAAATTGTGTTTTTTGGAAATTAACAAAGAAAGAAAAACAAACCTCAAAGCAAACGATCATTGACTTCGTGTTACTTAACAACGCCATCTGCTGGAATAGCTTTAGTGTTGTTGTGTCGTTAAAGCAATTTAAAAAAATTAGTATTATTATTCGCCGATAGATGTCAGGAAGAGTCATTTTTCAGTTTAAATTGGGACTACTCAAACGCCACCTTTTGATATTTTCTAGAAATGATTCCTAGCTAGATCGATTTATCGCCCCCGAAACCCCCCGTATACTAAATTTCATGAAAATTGTTGGAGCCAATTCCGAGATTCCAATTATATATATATACAAGAATTGCTCGTTTAAAGATATAAGATATCTTTTGAACTGGTGCTTTATTTGACATTAAATCTAGATATCATATAAATACTGTTAAAAAGTTATCATATGACATAGAGCTGCAATTTGCGTATTGCATGGCATTGCCGACTTTCAGCTCCATACTACCAAAGAAAATATGGTTGGATTACGTAAAAGATGACATGATGATTAAGGGTGCTGTCGTATAACGGATAACAGAGGAGAGGGAAAAAAGAAAGCATTTTGAGCAACCACACATAATATGGTATAAGGGCTGGATGAAAAAGACCTATAGCAACGAGCACTGGAGAACGAAAATGATATAATCGCTCGCGAAGTAGGCATTCCTCGTTTATAGGACTTTGTGGTGATCGGCGTGGCGAATGTTCGACTGCATCGACTACGGCCCCTAGATTCAACTCCACGCCCACGCTTATCGGACCTGACAGATGGACAACTGAGGTCGTGAGATCATCAAGCCACAAATAGGCCAATACAAGCCGCTGATGATTGCCAAAATTGCTCCACCAAGAGAGGCGTAGAGCTTTGGTGAACCTCCCCAACAGACAGTGGGAAGAAGACTGGTATATGGACAACGAATACACACAAATTAAATTCAAAACATTGTTAGAAACGAGATATATTATTATCAAACAAAATGGCGATCTGTGTGCTCGTAAATACGACTGTATTTATGGTCGGCTAAACCTTTTAGCTTAATTACCCAAACAATGGATGGCCATTGGATAGTGCGGCCCTTTTTAATCCTCATTACGGGGTATTTCGCTGATTTCGGAAATCTGAAATTACACAATTTTGGGTGTACGGGTCCTACAAAGACTTTGAGGTGTGAAGCATCCTTGTCAGGGTTCAGGAAGTCGAATCTAAAGGCAAATTTAGACAAACACTTTTAGTATTCTTCCTGTTCTAGGAATTATTAGATGTAAGGGATCCAACCAAGACTGGGATCTGAATCATCGTTGACGGAGTTGGGGAAGTCGAGTCTAAAGACCAAATTAAGGCAACTACATCTAAGATTTTTCCTGTTCTGGGAATTTTTGATGTAAGGGGTCTAACCAAGCTTTTGGAATCCGAAGTAGAGTTTCCATAACCCAATCTTAGGCTAAAATTACGCATCGAAATCAATAAAGAATAGATGTGTAAAATTATTCATTTAACTATCTATGTTACTTGGTATGCTCCGAATAAAACCCCATTGATTTTAAAACGTGCGCTGGAAAATCGCACGCGGAACATGACAACACGTGCCAATGCTTCCATGAACACGAGATAATGGCATGATATTATGTATTATTTTACAAAACTGATTTGTTCAATTCTAATTCTAAAAACTGTAATTTAATAATAATATAATTTTCTGGCAAGGTGTTGGTCAAGATTAAGGATTGTATAGTTTAGAAGCCAACGATTTATGTTGGCTCCCAAAAACTAGTTAGTAGTTATACTCTATCCACTTTACCAAAAAATAAAATGTAAACAAACAAACCAATGTTTCTCAAACAAAGCTAGGATAAAAACAGCATGGCGAGTATAATCCGACCGTAATAATAAAACACTCATTCCAATCGACAATAGCACGTTGAACAGTATACTTATAATTAGCAGCGTATAAAACCAGTAAGAGATTTGGAAACATTGTCTTTTTAGGTTCTTTATAATGTAAGTTAGTTGTAAATATGTAAATTAATGTTGTAAATATGTAAATTTTATATGCATTATATTTATCATTCATAATTGTAAAAATAAAATTACTTTATGTTTTTTTTTTCTAAAAGTAAAGAATAGTAATATAAAAAAATAAGAATGTAGGAGATATTTCTAATAAATAATTAAAAGTTGCTATGATAATTTTTATATCGTGTTGATTATTATAAAATCGACATCCAAAAAACCCTTTTTACGATTTGTTTATATTTTATTTTTTGGTAAAACGGATAAGGTATAGTTAATAGGTAGTTACGTTTATATTACGTTACAGCTTTTATTTTATTTATCAATTATTGTTATTTGTATTTGTATATAATAAATAATAATAACATGCTGCTAATTAATATTATGAGTCTAAGCGTTATTCTTTTCTGACTGTTGTGTATTATTGCTACATTTATATTTAATATTATATATGCAGTTATGAATAAAGTTAGATGTTGCTCCCGATATCCATGTCAGCGTGACTTCCTTGAGGCAGCTTAACAGTGTACTTTGTAGATCATTTACGGTGAATTAAGCAGTTTTGATAAGTTATCTCAAATGAGGAGATACAAGAAAAGACTAAGGTCATAGCTCGCAAAATATGCTTGTGGCGATGGGACACGTATGTCACACGACCGACAGTACTAAGGTCTCTATGAATGGAGACCGTGTCCGGGCCAACTCAGTGTAGAACACCCGGTAAACTGATGACATTGAAAAGATAGTGGCTGGATGAGAAAAGCGGAGGATTGGGTGTTATGGTGTGATCTTGGGGACACCTATGTCTAGCAGTGGGTGATGTAAAGCTATTGATTTGTATTAAACCATATATTCATCATTCAATTACGTTTTACGAATTTTAAACAATTTCTTTATTTGTGAAATAATTTCTCTAAAAACTTCTAATTAAGGAAATAAATGTAATATATGAAGAATTAATTTTAGCGTTCGAAATCCGTAGACTTTCGTGAGAACCGCTGTCAGTCCGGCACGAAACGTTATAAATATCCATGAAGTAGGAAAACGAAAAGAATGTTACAGCGAAAAAAGTACATTTGATTTTCCTTTTACGCTTTTCTTTCGGAACGTGAAAACTTGTATTAAGTTCCGAAATAAAAACCAACTGTGGAAATATTACATTTCTTTAAGAGGTCGCTTAAAGAGGTGCAATTCGGAAATTGGCAAGAAGTTTGTAGATGTTTAAACTTTTTTGTTTCTTTCTCTTTGATAACCTCTGGAACGCCAAAATGCCTGCGGTGGTCACGGACCTGATTTCCGAGTGTTTATGTTTCGGGTGTTTATGAATAAAATTTTAAAAGAAAAGTATATAAATACTATTTTCTTTGTTTAGTATCTATAAACTTCGGTATGCTTGCGGAGGTCACATATTCGATTCCCGTCTCACGTTTGGGTGTTTACAATATGTATATATTTACGAAAAAAAACTATACACATATGTAGTATATTAATAATAATAATTTATTTCAAAATCAAGTCCCATGCATTACAATTACATTAAAAATTCAGTCAAAATTAATATTAATAAACTACAAAATAAACAAATTAATAAACTCCAAAATCATTGAATATAAACTCAATTTGAATTTAAATTTAAATGGGTCCAGTTTCAGTAAGTTTAGTAAATATGTTATATGTTAATATTAGTTATCTAGTACCCATAACACAAGTGCTATGCTACTAGTGCTACTACTAAAGAAAATTCATATTACGTATTCTCCGCCTTTGGAATTAGCTTCTGAGGTTTCCCATCGTATGATATGGAATCTTTCAAAAAAGGTGTTACAAAATTCCATCGGGGCCGGCAGTGCGTTGGCAACGCCTCTGATGTTGCAAACCTTTATAGACGACGGTGAGCACTTGCTACCAGCTGGCCCGTTTGCCTGTCCTCTGAACTCCAGGTATATAAAATGTATTTTACTATATTTATTCTTAATTTACTTTATATTCCAATATACATTAGCAGGGAGTTAAAAAGTTCAAGAAGATAGTACTTTAACATGCAAACTTTAGAAACAAATCTCGTATAGAACAATACACCAGATGTTGTTAACTTATACAAGAAAACAACGATTTAAATTTAATACTAGATGGTTCTCGTCTCCATTCTGAAGATAGTTTAAAAAATGCATTTCAAATTTACAGATTAATTACTGATTAGGCAAAGAACTTTATTTATAGTGCCATGTCAGTGACCATTTTTATTTTAATAGGCCGGCCAATTATGTGGACACTTCAGTTAATAAGATCGCCGTGTTAATCCGTTATATCTTATGTATTTTATGGTTTCTAATTGTTTTTTACTTAAATGATGCTTTTAAATAATTAAACACCTCCCAAAAATACACACACAATGACTATTTAATAAATGAAATGTTATCCATGCAGGGGCGGAGAAAGAATACTAACCTCTATGGCCGGGGTCAGCCTGTCGTAAAAGGCGACAAAACAACCCACCCTAGCTACGTGGTAGGGCCTCGAGCCCGTCTGGATGGCGATCACCTTTGGTCTTAAGTATACCGCCATAATAACCTTGTGTTGTGTTCCGGTATGAGTGACCCAAGTTCCTGTAGCCTTATGGGACAGCAGCACGTTCGCGATGCTATTGGCGTTGCAAACACCTATAGGCGACGGTAACTGCTAAATTCTAAGCGGGCTGTCAGCCTGTCTGCTGCCCTCGCAAAAAAAAATGATTAAATATTTTTTAAATTAAAACATAGCAAGGAAACGTGACCTAGTCGAAAATTCGTAAGACGGAGGGAATTTTGCTCCAGTAATACCAACCTTATTAATAATGACTTAAGGTTTATTTTATAATGTAACTTTAAAATGATTGCATTACATTACTTATACATATCTATTCGAATTGCAACTTTATTACAATGAAATACAGTTGAGTTTTTGAAGTGAAAACTTCTTTATGCGCGTTGAGCACTTTTTGGGTGAACAATTCTTGGTTTGTAAAGAAGTGTTTATGACCAATTTAAACTTTAACCCTTGATCATAAGCACTTCTTTATAAACCGAAAATAATAATCTAATAGCTCGACGATACAATTCATAAGTTACTTAGTTTTCACTTCTATCGGCAGTCCTCAAAGACTGCCCCGCATTTTTTATTTATTATAATCAATATAAAAATATTACTTCAAACAAAAGTTGTAAAAAGTAAGTCAACAAAAACAACACGTAACATGTTGTGCCGGCCCCATATAAGTGGGATAAGGACAGGAGGAACAATATACTCACATCCATTCAGTACACCATCTACGTTAAATCCAATATCGAGACTTGCTAACTTTTGACTTTCCTAAATTTGTTGATACATTTTCCTTGTTCACAAATTTAAAGCTCATTAAAATGGCTATTACTAAATCGTAAATTACTAAATAATATATTGTATGTTTTCTCTTCAGATAAGACCATTTTAAAAACTTGTATATTTTCATATTGTATATTGGTCTAGTGTTGCGAAATATTATATGAAAAACTGCGAGATGGATGGAAGAACAAGCTAAGTCAGGTTCTGCATTTTTAATGAATTTAGCCTTAATATCAGTATTTTTTATTTTATTATTTATTTTGTTTCTTATGATATGCTAAGGATTTATCTGTGATGCATTAATAAATATATACATTTAGTAATGCGGGTAGAAGTGGATTAAAAAATATAACGTAGAAACGTAAGGAAAAAGGAAAACTGCAGCAAGTTAAAAGTAGCGGGGCTTAACCTGACGGTTGTGTCTACAATTTTGAATCTTCGTTTAAAAACTAGCAACAATATGATATAATAGACGGTAAAATACTAAGAAATGGACAGTGTAAGAAAAATAATTGATAAGTGAAAGTGCTTTTTCGATATTTGTGGTGATTAACGGTCACGTTGGTTTTATTTTGTAACTTTTATAAACGGCACACGCGTTACGGGTAGAAGCGGTTTTGTTTTGGCACCGGTACGTAATACCGGTGTCAAATAGTGTTTTGGAATTTACTCGGAAAAGTGCTCCGTGGAATCCCATTATCACAGGGGATCGTTTTGGGGGTTGATCTGAACGGTCATGTGGGTGATGAATGTAGGGAATTTGAGCGTGTTCACGGTGGATTTGGGTACTGTAGCCGCAACAAGGAAGGGGAGGACATCCTCAATACGTGTACGGTTGCCGACTTTGCCATGGTGAACACGTATTTCAAAAAGAAACCCGAGCATCTTATCACCGACATGAGCGGGAGGAATGCTACCCAAATCGACTTCCTACTCACTAGGAGACACCACATCACCAAAGTGGCCAACTGCAAGGTCACACCCGGTGAGTCACACTGCACAACATCGTGTTCTTGTTGTGGTCCTCTGCGCTAAGCCTAAAGACAAGACATGGTGGTGGAACGAACTATAACGAAAGTATAATGATAATTTATTAAAGTTTAGGGGTGTCTGGCAGGGGGTAGCAACTGTCAGAAGTGTCCGGCAATGGATGACGAGATTTCTAAAGTTATCCTGAAGAAAATATAAAAAAAATTGAGCTTTATACTTTAACTAATTTAAGGTCCTATTTTATGCACCTTTACTGCCTGTTAACTGCCCAAGTAACCACAACCCAAACTCTATAGTCGCTGGTCGTTCTTAACTGTATAGGGGACATGCACAGAAAAATTATCAGCCTTTATAAAATGACGAAGGTCTGGCCCTCCTGGGCTCTTGCTCTAGTATATAAAATAATTTCTGGTCGTACGTTACAAATGCAGCTACAATACATGACAAACAAGCTAACGAACTCCCTAATGACCCATTCATGAACATTTATTTCAGGGATCCCTCTAAAAATTTTAAAACTGTTTTTTATTTCTGTAGGACAGCAGACAGGCTGACGACTCGCTTATAATTTAGCAGTTACCGTCGTATATGGGTGTTTGCAACGCCAGTGGCGTCGCGAACACGTGGGTCACTAATGCTGGAACACAACAAAACGTTATTATGGCGACATACTTAAGACCAAAAGTGGTCGCTATCCAGAGGGTATTGGGGCCCTACCGTGTAGCTAATGTTGTTTTGCCGCCTTTTACGACTTTTCGACCCCGGCCGCAGAGGTCAGTATTCTTTCTCCGCCCCTGCACGGACAACTACCATCGTTTTCATGATTTTTGTAATGATTCTTTAGCTCCGATGTAATTTGAAAACTCAATGAAACGAAAAAGCGACACACAAAAACCAAAATGATAAAGAAACAAAGCTACAAATAGGAGCCTGCGAGAGATTGAGAATAAGAACATTTAGTGCTTGGCCAGAATACAACGCGGGCGCGGGGCTGTCGCGGCGCGGCATACTTAAACATATGAAACCTTATTTGAGTGTCCGTAGTGGGCACGCGAGCGGTTTCATATGTTTAAGTAGCCGCGCTGCGACCGCCCTGCGCCCGCGTGTGCAGTCTGGCCAAGCACATACGGTGATTCCTATAATCTTTGTCTCCTCTTTGTACGGCATTTCATAGTTTTTATACACTAATATTACACTTCTGCCGTATATGAATATTTTAGCACTGTTAAGGTGCGAAGTTGTGAGCGTACCTATTGCCACGCGTATATGTATCGCAATAGTTCCCGCCGGCCGTTTCGCGGTAAGACGCGTTGCACATTTGAGCGTTATAATTTCCACGACAACAAACAAACACACTTTTAAATTATCTTCAATATCTCCATTCAATCCTTTACAAAGCTTTCCTTCGCGTTATTTCAAACCCAATCTTAAACACCTTGAATCAAATTTCCTACACTCATTTCCTCCCTTACCTATCGCTTACTTTGCAAAGATTCCATGATCTTAATGTAACCGAGGCTAATTTATGAATTAAACTGTAAGAGAACCTTGAGAATTATTATCTTACCAATTAATTAGGTACTAATTTTAATCCATATGAATAAAATGATAGAGGTCTGCAGTTGTACGCGCATCACGGCAAAATTACTGCATAGATTTCAATTTTTTTTCAATTTTCCAAGTTTTATTTTTTAGACACTTGGCCCTTATCAAAAAAAAATATTGCGATCTTCCCTTCTTCCTGCCCTTATCCCAAACTAGTTATGTAGAGTCGGCACAACATGTCCTGTCCTTCCACCAAGAGTATCGCCAGCTTATGACTAATTGGGGGAATGGGGCAATATTATGCAGGATAAAAAATATGAACGCCTGGTACAATGGATAGCATTTGGTCTACCCCTCCTCTTAAATATCGAAAACTTCGTTCTTCGATCAGCGAAGCGGGCGGGAACGACTAGTTCCTAAATAAAATTAGATTCTCGTACCAAATCCAAGTCATTGATATGATTTTAAATTGTTAAATATACAGAACCCTTTAAATAATAGTTTAAATCTTCGGATTTTAAGTACGGGCAACGGGTATGGTTGTCACACAAGTAGGTTGTCACAAAAGTTATAACGTAAAAAGTGACGAATGAATGAACCTGCTGTATGAGTCAAAGAAGCAGGTTGGTAACACCTCCTTCCTTACTTCACCTCAGAAAAGCACTTTGTTTTTTTCTCACACCAAAAGTAATTTTTTTGCATCAGTGTCGAACCCTGTAAGTATATTTAATTTTTGGGTTTTCATATTTAACATGTCAAATAAGTATTATTTGGTATGGAGATGTTTGTTTATAAATACTACATTTACTACATTTTATCTTTGATTTGGGTGGTTATTTTAAAAATGTATTTTTGGGCTGGTTGTCTCGTTTCGACAGGGACTTGTTGTCGTATATATAACCGATTCTTGTACTGGCTATTTTGTTGGTATTTCGGGCTGTTTGCTACATAATAATTAAATTAGAGAAATTCTGATCAGGGCCTTGTGTCACTAGTATTGATGTTGCGTGCTGTGAGAGAAGTAAAAAACTAGCGTAAATCGCAATGCAAAATATTTGGGCATTAATTACCTTTTTTTAATGCTGTAGGACAGCAGACAGGCTGACGGCCCGCTTAGATTTTAGCAGTTACCGTTGCCTATGGGTGTTTGCAACGCCAGTGGCATCGTGAACACACTGCTGTCCCATAAGGGTACAGGAACTTGGGTCACTAATGCCGGAACACAACACTAGGTAATTATGGTGGCATACTTAAGACTAAAGGTGGTTGCCATCCAGACGGGCTTGGGGCCCTACCACGCCACGGGCCACGGGGGTTAGTATTCTTACTCCATCCCTGCACAGGGAAAAGTCAGTGTTGTAAAAAAGCTACAACTGATGAGATAAACAACGTATCAACACCAAAGAAAGAAAAGGAATCAAAAAGTGGAAAGCATCTATAGGAAAAAAAATTAAGAAGAAAACAGTTGACAACGACGAAGACGAAAAAGAGGAAGAAGAGTTTTGCATAATCTCCGTGTCTTCTGCTAGCAAACCTACTTAAATCTGGCTTCGTTTTGCATTACATTAGTTGTTAAACTCAAATTTAATTTTGATTAATTAATTTTATTTATTTAGTTTGAAGATCATGATTGGCTTACAAATAACTCAAAAGCTGAATTCATTGTTTTATTTTAATACAAATATTAATATCATTCTATTAAATGTTTCTTTTTTTATCCTACCTTGTTACTATGTGATTTCCTACCCCTAACACTGTGACAGGCAACCCTGACACGGGGTTAGAAGTCAATCAAAAGTTTATTTTTTCACAAAAAAAATTTAATTTGTCCTCAACAAATAAATTTCAGACAAAAGAATTTTATTATTTTTAAAGTGATATAAATATACTATACATTGATATACAAATATCATTGATAAACGAAAAGCAAGAGTACTAAAAATACAAGAGAAAAAAAATGTGACTTCGAACCCTGGCCTCCCCTACCTCATAAAATTTGACGTACATAGCGGTCTTAAGATTTTCAGGGCATCTTGCGACCTTTATATAACGATCGGCATATTTTCCGGGTCAAATGTACCTATATTGGGGGTTAGGGAGTGCTTCATGAATTCTAATTTAGAGAGCTTATTATAATGCGATGAATTAGCATTTACATTGACAGTTTTTTATCTACAATATTTCTGAAAAATCTGTCTTGGAATTCAGGTGGATTTTATGTATTTATGTGATTAATTTGGCCACAGCGAAAAAAAATACATCTTCAACTCACCATCAAAGGTAAAATTCTTTTATTGTCCGTTCTTGTCCAAAGAAAGATGCAAGAAAGTGCACCAGTCTTACTCAGTGACTCTTAACAATGGAACGCATTCATATGCACGTAAAATATAATTGCGAATAGACGTCAGACACCGCTAGCACGTTGTCCTCCTCGTAATTCAACTGGAACCTGGGTCACTTATACTGGAACACAACATAAAGTGGCGGCATATTTGGAGACCAAGGATGGTTGTAGAAGGGTTTGAAGCCCTACCAGCTATGGTTGCTATGCCACCTTTTACGACTGGCCGTCTCCGGCTGTAGGGGTAAGTATCCTTTCTCCGCCGAACGACTGGACGACTGGACGGAGAACAACTTTAATTTGTTCTGTGATTTCATGAACTATTCATGTATTATTGTAACATGTGTAGTAAAATAAGATGTATTTTCAATCATCGATATAGTAAACCAAGTTTTTTGAGTCCTATCCAGACCACGAGCAAATCGTAAATTTTTTGAATTTTGTTTTTGAATATATTTATGATACAAAACTTAAACTTGTTAACGACTGCGCTTTGATACTTGGTTGCAACTTACGTCGTTAAATATAAACTTAACGAAAACTTAACAACAGCTTTTCAAAGTTGAGAAACTTTTCGAGACTAAACAAAATGAAGGTACCATAATTGTATATTATCTTAAAATGATATTCTGTATAGTACGTAGTGTGATATACTAGATATAGAATACTAACCTCTGCGCCCGGGGTCAGCCTGTCGTAAAAGGCGACAAAACAACCCACCTCAGCTACGTGGTAGGGCCTCAAGCCCGTCTAGATGGCGACCACCTTTGGTCTTAAGTATGCCGCCATAATAACTTTGTGTTGTGTTCCGGAATTAGGGACCCAAGTTCCTGTACCCTTATGGGACAGCAGCATGTCCGCGATGTCACTGGCGTTGCAAACACCCATAGGCGATGATAACTGCTGAATTCTAAGTAAGCCGTCAGCCTGTCTGCTGTCCAACAGCAATAAAAAAAGAAGAAGCTGCCATACAATTAAACACTGTTGAAATTCATACAGATATTCAAACAGAAATCGAAAAATTCGTTTATTTCGATATCATCCGTGCAGGGGCGGAGAAAGAATACTGACCTCTGCGGCCGGGGTCGGCCTGTCCTAAAAGGCGACAAAACAACCCACCCCAGCTGCACTCCCAACACCGGAAAGTATACATAAATGTTGGTCTAAAATTTGGTCTATTCCAGTAGATCACAAAAATAACGAATGGCTTGATAGTGATAAATCCTTTGTAAATATTTCAACCATTACTCCAAACATATTTCATACAGTTATAAAAAATGTATAATTAGAAAGCTGCAGGGTATGATAAAATTCATAATTATTGGTATAAATACTTGACATATATACATCTACAATTACTTAAATTTATTTATAGAAAACCCTCATTCATTACCCACGTTTAAAACTCAAGGACTCACTCACATGATACCTAAAGATAAAATAGATATACAAAATCCAGCAAAATAAAGGCCAATAACATGCCTTTAGAATATTTACAAAATAATCACCTCTTGTATAAATAAAATAATATATGCACACGTAGATGAAAACAACATACTTGCTGAACAACAAAAAGGTTGTCGTAAAAATAGTCAAGACTGTAAAGAGCAACTTATAACAGACGCAGTAGTTTCCAAACAAGCTCTTATAAAGAAAATAAATATTTATACCATGTACATAGAGTATAAAAAAGCCTTTGATTCCGTTCCACATAGTTGATTAATATATGTTTTAGAACACTACAAAATCCATCCAAAACTTATTAATTTTCTAAACACAGCAATGTAAAACTAGAAAACTACACTAAAATTCTAACATTTAGAAACTAAAAGTATTAAAATTAATAGAGGTATATTCCAAAGAGATTCATTAAGCCCGTTATGGTTCCGCCTTGCGTTAAGCCCATTGTCGTCATTTAATCGCTCCAATAACAATGTTATATTAAAATATGATGAAACACATTACACACTTACCCACCTGATGTACATGGACATTAAAATATATGGCTCCAGCTTATAAGGCATAAATAATCTAGCAAATGTAAAAGAATTTATTTTCAGATATACAAATGAATTTCGGAATAGATAAATGTAAGATTCAATCAATTCGAAATGGAAAGATAGAACAGAATAGATACACAACAACTTGTGGAGAAAAAGTAGAAACAGTTGATGATGAAACGGGTTATGAATATCTTGGATATCACCAAACTAAACAAATTCATCAAAAGTAAACTAAATACAATCTTACAGAAAAGTTTAAAACACGTTTACATAAAATACTGAACTCCCAACTCAATGCGAAAAATACAATAAAGGCTATGAACACTTATTATAGCATAAGTGTTCATAGCCTTTATTGTATTTTTATTTTTAATTCTCACATATTCATTCGGCATCATTCACTGGTCACAGATTTAAAGAAACACCAATGACTAATCAATACAACTATGATGAAATATAGAAAACACCACCCTCGTTCATCCACAGAAAGATTAACATTACCTAGACACGAAGGAGGAAGGGGGATAATTGATATACCAACAAATAACTACACTTCGAAAATTCTTATAACAACGAGCACAAACATCTCATCCGCATAAAGCTGCTACTGATGCTGATGTTAAATTAATTCCCTCAATTTGCAAGAGATTCATTCTCAGAAAAACGAAGTCATTGTATCAGAAACGCAGAAAATAGATTCCTGGATGAAAAAGCTTTGCACAGCTGTCATCGCTGGGAGTTAACTCATCCGGACATTGACAAACCCGCGTCCAATGCCTTTCTCAAGCGTGGTGTATCATTTACCAGGAACTGAAGGCTTCATACTCGCTATCCAAGACCAAGTTATAGACACGCGAAAATATCAAAAGTATATTATACATAGCAACAACTTCCAAACTGACATCTGCCGACATTGATTCCGAAACTCCGAAACCATACAACATATAAAAACCGATTGTGTTTGTTCAATTCCCATCTGTTATTCTGATTGAAAATTATTTTGGGAGGTAATGACAAGAAAATATAATATTTCTCATTGCCAGTGTGGTCATAGCTGTCACAACCTTTTTAGTCTGTTGTTGACTTGATAGTGTTATGTCAAAATCCATTATCACAGACAAAACCGTACATTGCAATAATGAAATGAAATGAATGAAAAATAGACCCAATATTACCCTTCTCGACAAAGGTAACAAAAATTATATATCATAGACATTGCTATTCCAAACACACACAACTTATAAAACATTTGTGGCGTTTAATAACGCACCTCTTTTTATGATGGGAGATCCAGAAGCACGACATTTTGGCATAGAGATAATTTGTGACAAGAATAAAACAAAAAAGCAACAACGCCAATTGTCAGTAAAAGATATTACCTCAAACCACCAATTCTAAAATATTATTGGTTTATCAGAAGCTTTGTTTGTGTAGCGGTCAGTCATATATTTCTATAAATAAGTGTTATAATTCTTGTAATTATTTGAGTTATCAAATATACGAACTGCTGTAAATTGCAACGTGTTGTATATATATGGTAACAGTTTAGTTGGAGTGAAAAGGGTATTTCTCCTGTAAATTAGCAGGGACTCTATCCAGAGCCCCTCACATTCATTCAGAAAAACTAACCAAATACACTCCTATGTACAGAAATAAAGGGGCAATGGCAAGTACACGCAGTTAGAAATATCCCTTTTTATTACTATGGGGCAGCAGACAGGCTGACGGCCCGCTTAGAATGTAGCAGTTACCGTCGCCTATGGGTGTTCGCAACGCCAGTGACATCGCGAACACGCTGCTGTCCAATAAAGGTACAGGAACTTAGGTCACTAATGCCGGAACACAACACAAGGTTATTATGGCGACATACTTAAGACCAAAGGTGGTCGCAATCCAGACGGGCTAGGGGCCTTACCACGTAGTTAGGGTTGTTTTGTCGCCTTTTACGACAAGCCGACTCCGGCCGCAGAGGTCAGTATTCTTTCTCCACCCCTGCACGGATAAAGACAATCATGGAAAATAATATCCTTATAATACTTTCATCCATAGGTATTCCTTAAACATTGCGCAAATATCTAGAAGAGTTAAACATTCCATATACAGTTTGTAATCCAGCCCCAAACAGCCGTTACTGAATACCAGTTAATTATGAAATTTTTCATAACCATAGTATTAGTTTCTTTAGTCGTTTGGTTAAAAACCCGCGGATAAAGAAAAAAAATACCTCGTAACAGAGAAAACAAATTAAAATAATAATAATAAAAAGTGGACAATTCACACAGCGCCATCTAGGCCTAAAGTAAAGTAGCACTTTGGTTATGGGTACTAGGTAACTAATACACTACATATATACTTTTTTATAAATAAATACATATTATTCATAAACACCCAGACGTGAGACGGGAATCGAATCCGTGACCTCCGCAAGCGTGTCGAAGTGGGTAAGTCATTAGGTCACGTAGGTTTGATAACCTCTGATGTACGACATCATATGTCGTTATGTATTATCGCCCTGTTCACAACTTATACAGTTTCTTTTATCAAAACAAATGCAAAATTTACAAAATATTAAGCGAGGCATGTGGTTGCGAAACCCACTAAATCGTTTTTTGACCAAATGGCGATATATCGTTATAAAACACTCTAAAGTACTCTAAACTATATACATACTATTAACTTTTTATTGTACAAATGCCTGTATATTCTATATATTTCAATATTATATTTTTATTTTATTTTATTTGAAAAACAAACTGTGGTGAATTGTTAAAACTAAAACTTTATATAAATCTAAAACACTATTAATATGTTTTCGCAGGTTAAAGGTAAAGTACAGCTTACATCTAAACAATTTCCCAATACCCGAGTCGTTTAATACAGTGGTGCGCAACCCCTGTGGGGGTCGTCAGAAAATTATTACGGGTCGTCAATTTTTTAATTTTTCAATAAGTTTCAAAGTTTTTTCCTGAAACCGATCTTGGTTGGATTCGTGATCCATTTTCCTACAATATATGCAGTTCAACTATTCAAGTTAGTGAGAAAGAGCAACTGATTGAGTAGAGATGGAATTCAAAATTAATTTAAACCTCAGTATTGTCAAAATTTTCGGTTATCCGTGGCAAATTAATATCTCGTTTTAAACAAAAATGCCATCAATTATACCTACATAATACAATTTTCATCAATATATAATTTATATATAATATATATCAATATATAATTTATGTGAAACTGGATTTAGCAAACTAGTTGCAATAAAAACTAAATACCACTCACGTTTAAACCCTGAAAGTGATATGTGACTTGCAATTACCGAAATAGATTGGAACATTGATGAAATAATAAGAAACTCATAGTGTCATACATCTCATTAAAGGGAAATTCTACTGATGATTGTTATATAAAAAGTATTTTCTTAAAATTTAAAAAAAAGTAATATGTGTTGGATATAATAATGTATACAATGAAATCGAATTAACCACCCCATTACATATATATTAAAAAAGTTTATATCATGAATTATTTGCAAACAAACTTTTGGACATGAAAGATAAAAACGATCGTGAGGACGTATTAAATAAATCTAGATGAGAATTACTGGATACTAAATTATGCCAGTAAATCTTACTAAGAATAAGTTCTGTCTACACTTCGTGGAACAATAGGGATCAGCGTTTTCGTTTCGAATCAATGCCACTAAATGAGCATGAGTTTAGTTCAATTTAAGAGTATCCAAAAAATATTGTTATAGTGAAAACTCACTACCCACCCACTAACAACAACAGCGTTCTGTCGTTCACTTTGACATCAGATGGCGCTTTGTCATCTTGTACTCCTTATCTACGAATTTATAAGTGAATCTTTGTTTTCGTAAAAAAATAGTTTAGACAATGAATAAAATGTATAAAAAAGTATATATATAAATAATTTATAAACATTCAATATTCGTTACAAAAATACTACAACTGTATTTTCATAAAACAATTTCAGATACTGCATATCGATGTTACAAACCATTCTAAATAAATTGCCAAGAACATGCAGTTCTTGAAGGCGACAAGATTTTTAAAAATAAAATTTAATGGCATCTCATATACAAGGGTACCGAACTGCAGTTTGTTCTCAAAGCGCATTGTCGGCTACAGACGTTATACATACTGCGCGTAAAATCGACTAATAATAAATTATAACAGGTAACAACAAACAGTTTTAAAAGCCTAGACGTTCAAGTCGGACCTTAAGTCATACTCTGATGAAAATGAATAAGGATTTAACACCAGCTTTTAATAATACTATGATGATGTTCTCATGATTTCCCTCGTCGCCAGTTGTGTATTTTACGGAAATACGGAGGCGAAAATAAATCAAGACCGTGTCTACGAATCAATTGATTTATTATGTATCCTTATATAGTTAGGTATTAGAGTGGGGAAAGGATGAAGACAGCAGCCACTCCCTAATTTTTTTTTTGTTGAGAAGTAAATACTCTTTTTACTTCTGAATGAATATTGGCATGCTAAAAACATACTCAATGATAATTATTTAATATTTCTACAATTACAGTAGAATTATTGGTAACTGGCCTTGCTGGCCTCAAAAGAGAGGAGATCGTAGCTATAATAGAAAATATTATTATTTTAGAAAACGCTAGAACAATTACATCAGGAAAGTGAGAAGACAATATAGAAGAAAATATGATACAGCGAAGTTCTCACATGTCGTACGAACACGATTATACGCTTAAAAAAGTCATAGACTAAATATTTATAGATAAAATTTGTCTTTCGTGGTAGTAGATCCTGCAGTCACGGGCACTGAACCAGCTGAGGCCGCAGTAAGCTGGACGCCATCACGCTTGAATAAAGAATCTGGCTGACATAGCTCTGCTTCGTAAATGTTCGCCAAAATCGTCGACCGTATGTATTGGGGTAATGTGGTGTTATCTTTATACTGAGAAGCGGTCTGACAACTCAACGGATTACGAAGAAACTGGCTCATGTGCTCACCAGCTAACTCTGAACAATATTGACCTTTTTTGGATTTGTTGAAAATATTCAAGTTAAAATCTTCAATAGTTCTCTCTAGTTCTCTTTAGTTATAGTTCTCTTTGCCTACATTCCAGCTCCTCTAATCTTCTGCATCCCTTTTTGTGAAAACAGTTGCATATGTTGTCATATAATGAATGACAAATATTTCTTGAGGTTTTCACATGGTCACAAACGGAAACTTAAATTACTGCGGTAGATGTGTTTGTGGAAGGACCGCGTTAGATATCTGATTCGCGACAGCCTTCATCTTCGTGACCTTGCTGATAAAGTGTAATGCAACATCTAGTAGTGTAAATGTAATACAACATAAAGTGTAATACAACATCTTCAAGGGACTCGATTTTTGTAAAAAAATCAAATGGATGTGGATAAGTTTTAACAAGAGCATCTGTCATCTGATCCCCTGTTGTGAGTAACAACATATACTTTCCCAATGAAAAATATTATTCACAGTCACGTCTTGCCGTTCTTCAAGAGCACAGTCTCCGATTCCATGCACCTCGACTACTCTCCATGCTTTCCTGAATACAAATCATGATTATGATGACATTTTTGGGGATGATATGAATAATTATAGAATAATTATTCATATAGATATTATAATTATCTCTCAGCTTCATACCATACAGGTTGAAATCCGTCAAGCCGTTTAGACGTTTAGCCGTGTCTATCCGTGCAGGGGCGGGGAAAGAATACTACCTCTGTGGCCGGGGTTGGCCTGTCGTAAAAGGCGACAAAACAACCCAACCTAGCTACGTGGTAGGGCCTCAAGCCCGTCTGGATGGCGACCACCTTTGCTCTTAAGTATGCCGCCATAATAACCTTGTGTTGTTTTCCGGCATTAGTGACCCAAGTTCCTGTATTCTTATGGGACAGCAGCGTGTTCGCGATGCCACTGGCGTTGCAAATACCTATAGGCGACGGTAACTGCTAAATCCTAAGCGGGCTGTCAGCCTGTCTGCTGTCCTACAGCAATAAAAAAAATAGACGAGCTTTAACTTCGTATATGTTGTTAAACATAACCCGCCTTCTATACAAACTAAATAAGCCTGAAGTCGAAATAACAACGAGTATTTCCGTAACCTTGTTTGCTTTGCATCGTGAGTAACATAATGCATATACGTTATTCACGTTCCAAGGCACACAGCTTCTGATTTTGTTAACAAAACGATGTGACGTTTGCATTTCTAATATAATAATTAATTAAGAAAGAAAGAAAGAAAAATACATTTATTTAGAGCTACAAATAAAACAAACTAAACATAAACAAAAACAAAAAACCTATCTTATAATTAGCCCTAGAAATGTTTTAACTTAGCATAACTGGTTAAAAAACCAGCACTGGTCTTCCGTTAGAAACTGGCCGTGACGTCACGTTAACAAAAATTTATTTTAGAATATTACAGAAAATGTCTTATACTAATTTTATAAAACAATAAAACACAATTAAGCAATTGAAAAATAAAGTACAATTTGAGTTAAAAAAAAACATATAAAAGAGAAAAGTAGAATAACGTACGCAATGGTTTTTAGGCATTTGTTGTGACAATTTTTCTGTATGCACCTGCTTTGAATTGCAATCCAGATTGTTATGTTGAATATCTAAACTTATAATTTCTTTGGTTGTAATTTGTTTTGTGCATCAATAAAATAAAATAATGCTTCTTTTCCAATTCGCTATATCTTCTGCATCCCTGTAAGTCCCTGAAGTCCCCTGACGTTAAGACAGCGCTTTTTTGTCTACCTCTCCTGCCCGGCGGAGAACGAGACATTTTTTCTGTGGTCACTTCTGAAACGACGATTAAAAAAAAAATACATGAAAACCACTACCCTTCAATAATTTATCGTTGAAACCCTTAGTTCAGGCCAGTCTGACAGAGCACAAAGCTTTAAGCGCAGCCGTCTATGGGCGCGAAACATGAATTACCTTGGGCGTTTTGCAGTGGTGCCGGGCTTGAAAGTGTTAAGTAACAACAATGTTATTTTGCTAACGAAAAAGACTGTCTAAACTATTTTTTTTATTGCTAAGTAACAGTAGACATGCTGACAGCCCACTTAATAGTAAGTAGTTACCGTCACCTATGGATGTTTGCGACGCTAGAGGCTCCGCAAATACGCTATTGTCCGCTTAAGAGTACAGGAACCTGGGTCACTAATGCCGGAACATAACACAAGGTTATTATGGTGGCATACTTATAGACCAAGGTCGATCGCCATCCAGACTGGCTTGGGGACCTACCACGTAGCTAGGTTTGTGGCCTTTTACGACAGTCTGACCCAGGCCGCAGAGGTTAGTATTTTTACTCCGTCCATGCACTGAGGATATTATTTTTGAAGGTAGCTATGCTAGTTTATTACTATCACCACGTACAAATTAATGAGCTATTGTGATCGCCACACATTTGACAAAGCCCACCTCTTTGATATAATAATAATCATTTATTTCGGAAAACAGGTTCCATACATAGTCACAAAATCATTAATTTAAATAACTAAACTAGATAACGAAATCAAATAAAATGAATATAATGATTCCATGCAGTAACAATAATAACAATATTATTCTTAAAGTAATAATAAACCAGAAAATAAAAGAAACATTAGATAAGATATAATAAATATAGACATTAAACCGGATAAAATGCGCTTGGCTAAAAAATTTTTGAAATTTAAATGGGTTCAGTTTAAGCATGTTTAGTTAAGATGTCAAATTTTTATTTTTGAAGAATGTGACACTGAACCCATTTACCCAGCAGCATATTTATAACGAAGCAATTTTTTGACAGGAATCGCTCGATCTCATCCGGTTCCAGCATGTGCTTTCCTAGAATGGGATTTCGTTTATGCATCAGGGGACAACAATAGCACAGCAGGAATACAGGCGTTTCATCTGCCTCATTACAGAATCTGAAGACTTTGATATCCCTAATCCTTACGATTTTGAGGTGTTTTTATGCAGCAATGCCGGGTTAGCGCTCTCGTTAAGGTGCATAACTGATTCCTGTGTGCTAGTGCTTCGACCGCAAGCTTCCGGTTGTAGGCTTTTACTAGAACTTTAGAGTAGTTTAGACCTGGAAATATGTTCCAGCGCTTAATAAAATCAAATTACACTGGTATGGTTATTCTTCTTCTTCCTGCCTTATCCCAAATGATATGGGGTCGGCACAACATGATCTTCCATTCTCCTCTATTAGCTGTCACGTTGAGTTGGTATGTTTATTATAATAATATTAATCAAAAGTAAATAAATACCTCCTTTTTTATCGCTGCAGAACAGCAGAGAAGCTGACGGCCCGCTTAGATTTTATCAGATACCATCGCCTATGGGTTTTTGCAACACCAGAGACATCGCTAACACGCTGCTATCCACTTAGTGGTACTAGAACCTGGTCACTTATGCCGGAACACAACACAAGATTATTATGGCGACATACTTATAGACCAAGGATGATTGCCATCCAGACAGGCGCCCTACCACGTAGCTAGGGTAGTTTTGGCGCCTTTTACGACAGGTGGACCCCAGCCGCAGGTTAGTATTCTTTCTCCGCCCCTGTGCGGATAAAAATGATATAACAGCCTTCGCTGTCACCTTCACAAGGTCACAGACAGCGCTGTACTAGTAAAATAAATAGTTTTCGAGCCATTGCGGCCACTAAATCCACTTGAACTAAAATATGAATATTCAACGTGATTTGGTACCCCAGGTCTAAACTTTAGTATTCATTGCAGGACTTGGAACAAACGCCTAGAGAAGGTTTTGTCATACAAACACTACAGTCTGGATCGGATATAAAGAGAGAGGATGTGCCTATTCTTTTCAACGAAATTATTATTATTATTTTTGGTTTATAGCTGTAGGACAGCAGACAGGTTGACGGCCCACTTAGAATTTAGCAGTTACCGTCGCCTATGGGTGTTTGCAATGCCAGTGGCATCGCGAACACGCTGCTGTCCCATAAGGGTACAGGAAGAACTGGGTCACTAATGCCGGAACACAACACAAGGTTATTATGACGGCATACTTAACACCAAAGATGGTCGCCGTCCAAACAGGCTTGGGGCCCTACCACGTAGCTAGCTAGGGTGGGTTGTTTTGTCGCCTTATACGACAAGCCGACCCCAGCAGCAGAGGTTAGTATTCTTTCTCCGCCCCTGCAAGGATATAAAATTATTATTGATAAAAGTGTTACTGTGATTTTCTGTATAGTTTTAAGACATAAATATTGGTTACGAAAGTATAAAGTATGAACCAAGGATGAATATATACTTTAACACCTG
The DNA here is from genome assembly GCA_963693495.1 of Malacosoma neustria. NCBI lineage: Eukaryota > Metazoa > Arthropoda > Insecta > Lepidoptera > Lasiocampidae > Malacosoma > Malacosoma neustria. Next base: position 4,055,265 of record OY856397.1, read on the forward strand.
TTGCCTTGTTTTCATTGTGATATTAAACCTTAAGGCGGAAACATACTAACGTATCGTGGCGTGTCGTGACGCGTCAGAAGCATATCAGTTTCATATGTATGTTTCCGCCTTTTGACAAATCAAAATCAAATATGCCATCTCGTCTACAGAAAGCATTAAATGCATTATATCCAATATTTTACTATAAATATATGTCGGTCGGAAATCAAGGCACGTCGGCAATACCGTCAACAATACCGTCGACAGAAAAACAAAACACCGACATGTTATGCTAGAATGAAGCCCTTCTGTTGATATAATAATAAAACAAACATGTCACCAATCACCAACATGTCGACACCGGCACCATGTAATTTTTTGACAATAATTATTTTTATTTCTTTCTTTCTTCTAACTATCATATAGTGGGTAGTTAGCATGTCTGCTTTCCTACAGCAATAAAAATTCGATTGACAACACGACTGGTTCAATAGTGACATAAGTCATCATCATCCCAGCGTTGTATCCCGGTTGCAACCTAACTTCTATTTCGGTGCCAGGGGTCCGCCCATTAGCCCATTAGCACTCATATCACCCTTTTGGACGTCAAGCCAGCACTTTTTGGGGCTATTCATCTCCGTGACACGCAGTTCTTGCTTGTGTGATAGTTGTAGGCGAAATAATTTATCTCGGTGTCCTCGTATATTGTATGACAAGTATATAATCAAAGGTATTAACCCATAACTGGTGACATAACCAACTTTTAAATTCATTCTTGTGTGTTCGGAACGCAATTCGGGTGTTCAACTGTCTTAACAATTGATATGTAATAAAGAAAAGTTAAGTTAACAGTGAAATCAATATTTTGATTAAAAAACGAAAGTAATTTTCTAGCTCAATTGATATTAGTTGATATACCTATACAAATAAATAAAATTGGAGGGTCTGTTTGTAAAATTAAAAAAACAACAATTTTTTACAATTTTTGTCTGTCTGTCTGCCTGTTTGTTCTGGCTAATCTCTGAAATGGCTGGACCGATTTTGACGGGACTTTTACTGACAGATAGCTGATGTAACAAGGAGTAACTTAGGCTACTTTCATTTTAGAAAAAAAAAATAGTTTTAGTAAAAATTATCAGTTTCGAAAATTTAGTAAACCAATTTAAGTTGACCTCAGATTTATATCATCAATCATATGAAATAGGGTTTAGCTTAGATTGGACTTGGAGATTCGAACGCACGTATTCTGGAGGCGACACTGACTGTTTGCATATTTCATTTATATATATTTTAGGATTTATAGGGTTTCTAATCCAAAATAAAGCTTAAGATATATCCAAAAAATGCTGCCCAAAGTCACTATTAGCCCAAAGTCATTAATATAAGCCCAAAGTCATTAATAAAAGTTTCTACAGAAAGAAAAAAATAAAGATAAGGAAAAGTTATTGACAATCAGATGTGAGGTCGCGGCGAGTGAAGGGAGTGGTCAATTCTAAGAATTCGCAACACGCACAACGCTTGTGGCACTCCATGTCACTGGTTAAGGGTTAATAAAAAGCCTTGCGATATAGGTTCTCATTTGGTGCAGGGATCCATTATTTTTAAAAACAAAAGAAAGGGTAGTTTTTTTGCCAAAACCATAAACTACATCTAGTAACTTTACATCATTGTTTGCAGTCTCGCTTTTCTACGTACAATGGCGTCTGCGTTAAACAAAGCTCAAACGACGACGCGGGGCGTCTTTAGCTCTTAATTACAATTGTACACTACCCAGACTAAATGCTGTAAAAGCAAAGCTCTTCAGGCTTTCAGATATGCCTTTTATTTCCAATAACATTGGAGCTTGCACCCTAAAAAGATTTTGATTTTTCTCCATGCAGGGGCAGAGTAAGAATGCTAACCCCTGTGAGGCCAGGGTCGGCCGGTCGTAAAAGGCGAAACCCTAAGCTACAGTCTAGTCTACGCCTAGCTAGCCCTAAGGCGAATATCAAACCCTAGCTACGTGGTACGTCACAAGCCCATCTGGATAGCAACCACCCAGTGATTCAACCAATATCCGGTACTTTATCCATTATAGAGGTTTGAGCTTAGCAGTGGGATGGGATGGGCTGGACGGACTGGAACAATGGAAACAGACTGTCGTTTAGGCTACAGCAGAGTAGCTAGTCAAGTTTCTTTCGTCTGAAGATTCGTCCTCTGTACTCTGGCTTCTCCCTGGTTGGAACGGTTTATTAACCCTTCACACTTGGTTATTATAGAATTACTCACCCGCCACTAAGACCCCGCTGGACCGTAACGGAAGCGGGCACTACGAGATCTTGCTCCACTTTATGGTTTTGGCTAAGGTCGGGTCTACGTGGGGGTCGAAATGAACTGTGTCGTGGGGGAACGATCTCCTCGAGAGCCGGCCCGCGCTCCTCGTTAGCGACGTGGTATTCATAGTGGATGTCTTGGTAAGGGATGGATAATTGGAAGTGCGGGAGCGGAAACGGATTGTGGTGTGGGTGTGGGAGCGGGAGCGGGAAGGCAAAGACCGGTGCATGATCAACGCCCGGCGCATACAACACTGATTATATATTTGTACAGGCGGATTTCGGTATGCACGTTTCCGATGTTATCTCTTCTGATTAAGAGCATTAATTTAAATATTGCGAACGGTCCAGCTTGTCTTCCGACAAAGGGCTCGTTTAAAGGCTTCCACTGTATCTTGACTTTTGCTGTACGAGTCCATATTGGTCCCGCTATTCTCCTCGTGTCATCTTCCCAGCTCTTTGTTTGTCTACCTCTATTCCTTTTGCTGTCTCTTGGGTACCACTCTGTTAATATTCTTGACCATTTATCTTTCTTGTCTTTCATCATATGCCCCGTCCATCTCCATTTTAGTTTACTGTGCATTTTTGAAAAAAAAATCTTGTCATATATTTTAATTTTACTCTGTCTCTTCTTTTAATACCTAGGGTGCTTTTATCTAAGCCGTTCTAAAAAGGCACCAGCAATAAAAGCTTTTATTTATTTTTAGTTATGAGAAAAATACAGCGTTTCAGAGCTGCAAAAGGTGCAATTATTTATTTTGAAGACGCTTCAATACACTCCTTTTATAAATTCTGGGTCTCGTCGTCATGTTATTTTAATAAGTACCGAAAATTACGTCGGTAGTCGACGTAATTTTAAATAAAGACTAACTGTAAAGTAACCTTTCAGCTGAGTAGTTTCTGGAAAGTATAAATACGAACACTGTACAGCCGTACAATAGTGTCTGCCGCTACACTTGCGGCTATAACGACAGCCGTATACACGACTAATTGCGCAGATGGGCGTTTTGCAGTGGTGCCGACATTTTATAGAACTGAGTTGCCGCTTCTCTAATACTTTAATTTATTATTAATTATAATTTATATTTAATTATACTAATATTATAATTATAATAATATGATAATTATAATATAATGCGAGGCGAGATAGCGACTCCATAGAGCGGCTGGTAGTGCAAGGAAAAGTAGAAGGAACCAGATCGCGCAGCAGGTCACAGGGAAACCGTGTGTCTGACTGCGTCAGACAGTCTGCCAGGGAGCGATGGCGTGAGATGATGCGGAGAGCTGTGTCCGCTTCTACCACCAACGTGGATGCCTCGACGTGACCACGACCGCTCTGTCAAGAGCGAAACGAAAGAGAAGAAGAATATTTTGAATGTGAATGTAACTCTATTTGTATGTTACGTATTCACAGCTAAGAACTGCACCAATTATGATGAATTTCTGTATAAATAAAAAAAGGGGCAGAGTAGGAAAACTCTCTTGGTGTCTAAGTATGCCACCATAATAACCATGTGTGGTGTTTCGGCAGTAGTGACCTAGATTCCTATACCCCTATGGGACAGCAGCGTGTTCGCGATGCCCCTAGCGTCACGCAAACATCCATAGGCGATAACAACTGCTTACTAAAATAAAAGATAACTAAAATAAAATACTACTATAAATACTAAAATAAAATAAAATAAAAGATTGGACCTTGGAGAATGGCATAGGCTACTTTTTGTCGCGAAAATTAAATGTGAAGGGGGTGAAATAGGGGTGAATAAATAAAGCATTTGTTACAATATTAGGATCAATATGTTCAAACGGTATCAATTCTATTAAATATCCAACAACGGATGAGAATTCGGTCCACTACAAAAGTTTTTTTTTATGTGGCAGAACAACGTTTGCCGGATCAGTTCGTTTACTATATCGCACGCTTAATAATAAATTGACCGATTACGATTTAGGTCTAAAGTGAGATAACGGGCAGCATTGTAACGACGCCCTCTATCGGCTAAACTAAGATTTATTTCGATATCTGTTTCCCACACTGAGTTTTTTTTAATGCTGTGGGACAGCAGACAGGCTGACGGCCCGCTTAGAATTTAGCAGTTACCGTCGCCTATGGGTGTTTGCAACGCCAGTGGCATTCCGAACACGCTGCTGTCCCATAAGGGTACAGGAACTTGGGTCACTAATGCCGGAACACAACACAAGGTTACTATGGCAGCATACTTAAGACCAAAGGTGGTCGCCATCCAGACGGGCTTGAGGCCCTACCACGTAGCTAGGGTGGGTTGTTTTGTCGCCTTTTACGACAGGCCGACCTCGGCCACAGAGGTTAGTATTCTTTCTCCGCCCCTGCACGGATAAATTACCGCTATTTAGTTATAAGTCAATATATGGGATAGGTCTTAAATGACAAAACGTTTTTTGCGATTTCACAAAAAACAGATTTCTTGAGTTAGCTCAGTTTATTATTAAGCGTGCGATATGACGACTCCGGTAGCAGGATTTCGGAGATTGAAAGGCGAGGGTGTTGAATTCAGTTCCCATTCCAGGTGTGGATCTTTCTTACTAATTGCATTTGAGACGTAATGCGGAGGCCTACGCTCGCTACACATAACCTTAAATAAATTTGTATAAACTTCCTCTCAACTCAGCACTGGGAGGACAAACTGGAGAGTCTTTTCCTGTATGTAAGCGTACGGAGTGATCCGATAGTCGCCTTTCACGCGTCCATAGGAAAGTGAGAGAATTATTGTATTATGTCTAGCTAAGGGCTCATGGTCAAACGTGATATACATTAATATTAATTAATTAACAACCTCCGTGGCGTAACGGCTAACTATCGATACGCTTGCGGAGGTCATTGGTTCAATTCCCGTCCCGCGTCTGTGAGTTTATGAATAATTTATATTTATTCACAAAAGAAAAGCAAATATGTGGTTGTCTTGAACCTATAACACAAGTGCTATTTACTTTAGGGCTAGATGGCGTTTTGTGAATTGTTGCAATATATATATTTATTTATTTATATTTTCCTGCCGTCATCCCATTATATGGGATAGGTATATGTTAGTAGTTATTACATCATTCACACCCTTTTATGCATGTGGTCTGTCATGAAAACGAAGAACTAATCTGCGTCACATCAGACGATACCAGCGCCAGAACGTTTTGAGCTTTGCAAAGAGCACACACACGCCCGTTCGCAGTCCATATTACCAAAAATCTCCGAGGACCGAGGGATATGTGGGACTCCGGGAAAGATGTTCGACCATCCGACTACCCACTAAAAACCCCGCTGTTCTCCTATCGCCTACGCCCGGGCCCACGGATATATGGCCTGCCGATCTCGTGGCCCGGGCCGGACATTACCAAAAATCAATCCATCTTTTGTTTTACCTACCCATACTTCTGTATCCATTCGCTCCCATTTCTAGCATTTTCCTTATTATTTGGCATTTTTTTCTTCGTCTCATAAGCCAAAACCACCCTATTGATACATGTTAATATATTACTACTACCACCTGATCCCGCCTGCTTCGCTAGGCGAATAACACAAACAGTAAATCGGAAAAATTAAAAAGATTAGTGGACTCTAAAAAGTAAGTAGCCTAGAACTAAGAAAAATTTATATATATATGTATATGTTCCGCAGCTTTAAAATGATGGTGTTTCAAAGAAACCCCATTTTTCTTTACTAGCCGGAGGGAAAAATTGTATATAATTACTAGCTGACCCGGCGAACTTCGTACCGCCATATTTTATTTCTCTAATCGCAACTGAGGAAATAAAACCCTTCCGGTAAAATCGAACAACGCCATCTATTGGGTGTATTTGCAACTTAGATGACAAACAATATTGAAAATTTTTATCGATGAATCAATGTACACCGCCATCTATGAGAACTTCATAAAACTAAACAGTAAATAATTAATTGATACATTTAATTCGTTTACATTCACGACATAAGCGAATAATTGAGATGATAACTATCCTATCCAGTAAGTTAGACCAAAATACGGGTATATGTGAAATTTGATTGAAATCGGTTCAGTAGTTTTGGAGTTTATTGGCAACATACATCGTGACACAAGATTTTATATATATAGATATATAGTTATATATAATTATATATATAACTATATATAATTATATATATAGCTATATATAATTTATATATAATTATATATAGCAATATACCTAGTCAGGTCATAAATTCTGTCACATGTTTAATGTAAAATAATTGTAACAAGTTTATTCATTATGTAACCATTTATATACCAAAATGAACTTAACAAAACATAGATTCTTATGACATTAAAGTTTATTCAAAATGACCTCCGTGATTTTGAATACAAGCCTTCAATCTGCGCGGCCAGTCCTCTATCGCAGCACGAACGAGGTCCATGTCAATATCGGCGGCTGCCTTAATCAAGGATGTCTTGAGTGACTCCAAATTGGGATGAGGCTTTGAGCACGCCTTTTCCTCCAAGTGTTGCCATATCTTGTAATCTAACGGATTCAAATCTGGACTGGAGGAGGGCCAGTCTTCGTGCCGGATGAAGTCGATTTCACGCGCCGCCAGCCAGTCTTGTGTGCTCTTCGCTCTATGAGCTGGCGCCGAATCTTGTTGGAATACCCAGTGCCTGTTATTGAACATGGTATGAGAAACAGGTTCCACAAGGTTCGTCAGGACTGTATTTTGATACACAACAGCATTCGTTTTTACACCTTTCTCACAAAAATGTACCTCTGTTAAGCCCCAATAAGAAACTCCCAACCATACCATGAGCGAGGATGGAAAATGACCTCGTTGGACACGCGGAATACGGTTGCTCGCTTCTTCACTACTGTGTGCGTACACCTTATCATTTTGTTTGTTGTAGCTCTCTTCTACGGTAAACATTTTTTCATCCGAAAAAAGAATTTCCCGATATTTTTTTCCCGCGTACCGCTTCAACAAAGCGCGGCATCTCTTCAGTCTCAGGTCCATTAGACGAGCATTCAAACGATGTCCTGTTTTTCTTCGATATGCCCGAAGCCCTAAGTCTTCATTTAACACCCTTTTCACCGTGGTTCTGCTTAACCCCATCTGTAGGGCCAACAGTTTCTGCTTACGTTTGGGATTTCTTTGAATTCGTGCCTTCACAGCTTTTATCACTGCTGGAGTCCTAACAGACCGAGGGCGACCACTTCTTGACCTGTCATCTACACTAGAGTCTTCATTGTATCGTTTGATGGTACGATAAAACGAATCTTTTGGTAATATTCAAATTTTTCAGTATGTTAAAAATTTGAATTGGCGCGTAACCGCAACGATGCAACGCAATAACTGCAACACGGTCTTCTTTAAGCGTCCACTCCATATTTAAAAATGAGTAAAATTCTAAAAGTTATACATTTTTATTTTCATGAACAATTCGAAATTCTAATTCAATAAACTTTTTTGTGGCCAGCATTCTAAAAGAAAAGTTTTTACTGTGTGACAATACTTATGACCTGACTAGGTATAATTTATATATAACTATATATAATTCATATATAATAATATAAGGCCATTTTCTTTAATTATAAATATATTTTTTTCCTTGGGTAAAAACAGAACTTAATTACGTAAACCCTTCAAGTTTCATTTTCGTGACAAAAGTAGTCTATGTCCAAAGTCTAATCTATCTCTACGAGTATACTAATTACTGTGTCTATCTCTCCCAACTTCACAATATTGTCAGAAAGTTCAGAATATTTGGGATAAAGCTTAGAAGTAAATATTAAGGTTTCGAATGGAAAACGCCCATTCACCTTTGAGTAGGAAACAGGTGGAAACAGTAGGAAAGCGTCGCAGTGTTCGCGCCTAGGGCTCTCACGCAGTTATGTTTACATCATAGTGTGTCGGCCCTTACATAAGAGATTAGTACAAGTCATGAGTTGTTGCGATTTTATGCACTATATTATACCTCTTAGACAATTTCTTGTTTTTTAAAGACCTTTTCCTTTTATTCGCGTAGTGCAGGGAAAACAATATTCTGTTATTTACCTTCTATTATCTAAACAAAGAATGTTAATGTCAAACATAAAAAAATGTTTACCAAGCATCTAAATATTAATACCTGGTGACGGTATCTGCTTATTACTATGTGGACCATCAGCCTGTCTACTGTTCCAGAGAAGAAAAAAAGGCTGCATGAACGTACTCCGTATGGGGAATATGACTTTCTAAGACACACACATGCACGCACGTACGCACGAACGCGCGCACACACACACACACACACACACAACACATTATTTTATTTTATTATCATTGTTATTCTTCTTAATATTGTACATTTCTGATTTCGTAATATAATCAGTAACTATTCTTATTTAATTCAGAATTTATTATTGCCATTTATACTTTTCTTCATTTTATAAAGATTATATACCTATATATATAAACTTTATAAATTGTACTCAGTTAATAATATTAAGAACGTATATATTGAGACATTTCACACAATGTCATGTAGTCCCAAACTAAGTTGCATAGCACTTGTATTATGGGTACTAGACAACTGACATATTGTCACACATACACATCAAAATTAATCATTCCTATCACATCAATCATTATACACATCAAAAAAGTCTAAGCAACATGCATGATATTACAAATTTACCATTTATACTAATTAATTTCTAAGTCTTTACCCAAAGTGCGTAGGTATGTAAACTTTTTTGTTATTGATGACATACAAAAATTGTTGTAAAAAAAAAGGTTGTAAAAAAAATTCGATTGTTTTGTTTTTTTCATAAAATTAAATGAAAGGGAATTTGTTTGAATTTAAGTGCGTTTTTATTGCTACGTTTACTCTTGATTTTATAATTTTACCAACCATTTAAATAAAGTTAGCGACAAAATTTAATTGTTAGATATTCTTTACGTCATGGAGCGACGGCAAATGAAATATAAAGAGCTGTAGAGATGTTGCAAGCGGGAAGTAATCAAGCTCAGGTATCTCGGCATTGTGGCATTCATAGAAGTGTTATTTATCGTCTTTGGCAGCGCTACAATAATACAAGGGAACCCGCTGAACAGCATCCAGGCCGTAAAAGGAGTACAACCACTCGGCAAGACCGGTATATACAACTGACTGCAAGACGCCAGCCGATGTTAACCCCTCGAGAGATAAGTTTGAGGCTACAAAATTTATATTTTGTTGATGTAAGTCCCCAAACTGTGCGAAATCGACTGCATGAGTACGGCCTACGAGCTCGACGCCCAATTAGGTGTCCACCAATATGTCACGGGAATCGCGCTCGTCGAAATGAATGGTGTAGAGAACGCAGAACATGGACCCAGGAACAATGGGATAAAATTAAGTTTTCCGATGAGTCGCGATTCGGGTTTAGGCCTGGTACAAGAAGGGTGTGAGTGTACCGTCGGCCCGGAAATACTGAAAGGCTCAGGTGCATTCAGGAAGTTCATCCATACAGTGGCTCATCCACCATCCTAAAATTTAAATAAGCACATGTTGCTTAGACTTTTTTGATGTGTGTATATACTTTTATTTTGTAAATAAATACATATTATACATAAACACCCAGACGCTAGACGGGAATCCGTGACCTCCGCTAGTGGACTGACGTATGTAAGCCGTTACGCCAGGAGGTCGTCAGTTCATTTGTAATATACTTAATATGAACCGGTTTCGAACATACAGACTGTGCCTAGTTTAGTGCCGAGTGGTATCCAATCTTGTAATTTGAACCTGTTGACGATTTTTGTATAATTTTCCTCACCCATGACGCTAAGGACAGAATTGATTCCCCAACAAAGAAAAACCGTATGGTTAAGCTTGACTGCCTACTCCAAACAAGAAAATCAAGTGGTTAAAGCTAACCAAGTGGTTAAAACTGACTGTGTCTAAAGCTTATACTTGGAAGGGATAAGAATGTGGGTCCTGTCACAGGGCGAATCCTTTTTTAGAGATGAACAAGTAATTGAAAATAAATAATTTTTAACAATTTTATATGATAAAAAATCGCTTATGATTTATACCAAACGTATAATCCTGTCAGACTGTAAGGAGTGGTGTGCATGAACTATCCAGTATCCTTCATGTGTAGCTAATGTATTATATGCTTTATTTATGCGATGTTTGCTTGTTTCAACTAAAGGCGACATCTCCAGTGGCTCAGTGTAGCCTTTTTCAGAAAATTCTATGCAATTTGTATGTTTTAAAATTAAAATGAGCTTGATTACTCAAATATAAGTATTTCTTTATGTTTTATTAAAAATCTTTCATATAAGCTTGCGTAAATAATAAATATTAATATACTGGGACAATTCGTATAACGCCATCTAGTCCCTAGGCACTTATGTTATAGGTACTAGATAACTAATATATCACATATATACTTTTGTAAATAAACAAACATTATACATAAACACCAAGACACTGTGACCATACCAAGTTAATACAACTATTCTTATACTTAATCGATACTATAAAATTAAGGAAAACGTCGTTGTTGTTGAACAAATTTATAAGTAGGCAGAAAACTTTAGGAATTTACTCTTTGTTTACTCACGTGCTCTACAATTTTAATCTGTCAACAGCACATATGTTTCCTAAACGTGTGCTTGTTGATGTAAAACACAGTGTAATATCAGGACACTGGGAACTTCGTGTAGAAGGATGGGGCGACGATTCTGCAAGTCTAGAGCTTCGTTGAAGTCCAAGTCGTATTAGATGTGTATGTGTGTTTAACAACTCTTGACGTTGGACGGGAAATAAGTACATGTATTCCAACAGTATATGTTGTAGTATATATATGTAGCTTTCGATGTCTCAAATCACCGGTTAATAGAATCTAGGTTTGCTACTTTGGGAAAACACAACGTAGGTGTCCAAGCCGTAAAGGCGATCATAGGCCAGAGCATTACCAGAACCTGCAGTTCATCGAGTTCGGTGATTGATAGAAATTAATCAATTTATTATTTCTATTTTATATGAAAATGTGTCATTTTCTCATCAAACCGGATTTCATATGTGTGACAGGTCATTTTATCATTACTTTTTCAACCTACTTAAATACGTAAATCAAACTTAAGATAATTATCTCGATTCGTCGTTACTGATCAAATCTCCTCGTTCATATAAATACACCGGTGCATACACGGATTTATTATACTAAGCGTCGCGGGGGGTGAACGTTACAACACGAGACGGGAATCGATCCCGCAAGCGTACTTAGGTGCGTTAGTCGTTATGTCACGGAGGTCACCAATGGACGATTAATTTAGAAGGCAATTTCTATACTAACTGCAAATCGGAACCTCTTTAACAAAAATTCAATTGATGGACTCGAGAATTGAGAAGAAAGGAAGAAGAACGGAGATCGCTTGAATAGCCACAGAGTCACGGTTTTGTTAGAATATACTATGTGTTTTATCTCCGCAAACAGTCTTCCTGGTGCAACACCAGGATAGCAGCATTTCGTCAGGGTTAGACTCGAGACTCGGGGATAGATTAGGCTCCAGGAGTACGAAGGAAGGCCGAGGTGATTTTAGAGAATATATTTTTGACGTATGACCTCTAGTCAAGGAGCACACGGGTCCCTAGCATGAGAATTCTTATACTACCTCGAAATTTTTAATCTCTTATCTACGAGTGTAACAATGAAATCCCAAGCCAATCGGAACTTTCTAGAACGGTTCCACGGGATGGATGAACGTGATGGCGAACTGAGGTAAATACTTACATTGATCAAAAAGTTCCCGGATTGGCATATAGATGGCACCAGATATGCAAAATCTATCATCGATCTATCAGCGCCATCCATTGTAAGGTATGTGTCAAAATTTCATGACAATTGGACCGCGTGTTCTCAAGTTATTGTTGTTTATGTCAAGTAACTTTGGTCTTTGTCAAAAGGTGGATACGAAAAAATTTCGTGTTGGTCAAGCATTGTTTTTTGATCGGAAAAAATGCGAAAGACGCAAAAAGTGGCTAAATAAGCACTATTCGGACTCTGCTCCAGGGAAATCAACCGTTTGCGAATGGTATAATGAATTTAAACAAGGTCGTAGCGACGTCAACGACGCTCAACGCAGTGGGCGCCCAAATACAGCTGTTAACGAAGAAAACGTCAAAAAATCTGTAGAATTGTTTTCACCGACCGCAAAATTAAAGTCAGGTAGATAGCTGACATTTCAAAATTATCATATGACAGCGTGCTTACTATTTTATACAACAATTTGGGTAAGGAAAAGCTCAACTCAAAGTGGGTGCCGCGTTTATTAACACCGGTTAAAAAACAACAACGAATCGACGATTCGGAGGCCTGTCTGAAGTTTTCGCCCATAACAAAGCGGATTTTTTGCGTCGGTATGTGCCATGGATGAAACCTGGATACACTATTACACTCCAAAGTGAATGCGTTCGTCAGCTGAGTGGGTTGAGGCAAGTGGAAGCATTCCCAAGCGACCAAAGACACAACAATTAGCTGGCAAGGTCATAACAGTCATCAGTACTCTGGATTGCGCATGGTATTTTGTTTATCAACTACCTTGAGAAAGGAAACAGGATCAATTCTGAATACTATACAGCGTTATTGGACCAAAAATGAGCGAAGAAGTAAAGGACAAACGGCCCCATAAGGCAAAGAAAAAACCACTGTTCCACCAAGACAATGCACTATGTCACAAATCAATGGCTACGATGGTCAAATTGCATGAATTGCACTTCGAATTGCTGCCCCAACCCTCGTATTCGCCAGATTTGGCCCCCCAGCGACTACTGGCTGTCCGTAAACCTGAAAAGGATGTCCCGGACAAAAAGAGTTAGCACCAACGAGGAAGTCATTGCCGAAACAGAGGCCTATTTTACGAGCAAACATCAAGCGTTCTATAAACATGGCATCGAAATTAGTGAAACGTTGGGCCGATTTTATCGTCTTAGATGGAAATTAAGTCGATGAATGAAAACAAATTTTGCAAAAATTTTGTGTTTTTCTTACTTAGTCCGGAAACTTTTTGATCAATGTGTTATTGCATGCTACGAAAGTTTGGTTAATTTATTAATTCACTAAATCCCCATATCTAAAGTTAACGAAGTCCATTGGCATGTTTACTCTTCGATATGTTTAATCTCAGACCCAGAATATTAACAACACAGATATTAAGCTTTATACTTTGCGCTCTTTGCACAATAATAACAGTCTATAGCGTCACATAGCTCGGGCCGCTCTTAGAGGGTATGGACAATAAACCCGCCATGCTTGTGCAAGATATTATGCATGTTTCTTCACGATGTTGTCGTTATGCTATACTATGCACATTAAGCGTGAAAACTACCTGAGTGTAATACCACTAAGTTACCAATCACCTTTAACCTCTCAAGCATATCTCTTGTTTTTTTTAACTTACAGGCACTGGCAAGATTAGGCAAAACGATTATAAATAAAAATACAAATTAATTAGTTAACCCCAGTTAAATCCAGATCTCCTGGCAACGCTGAGCTTGGATCGTTAGGGGACGTGGTTGGTAGGTCCCCTAAACTGGTGACCCCGACGTGATGAACTCACCTACAAATTCAAATTTGGAACATACTCCATGCGAATGATTATTATGAAGACCTCGGTGGTGTAACGGTTAAACACTTGTTTCTAGTCGTAACTGTAGGTGATAGGGCCCGAAGTCCAGTTGGATGACAACCTCCCCTGTTCTATAAGTATGCTGCCATAATAATCTTGCTTTGTGTTCCGACATTAGTGACCCAAGTTCCAATACCTCCTTTTACACTCGATATTAAGCGTTATTTCTGTAGATACTCTTTGTAGTTTGTGGACCCGATATGCTAACGATTAAGGGTAAACCTGCCAATCGTCGGACGGGTTACGACATCCGTCAACTCAACCCTCGTCAATATGACGGTAAATTATTACAGGCATCATGTAAATACGATTTATGGAAAAAATGTTAGATAAAATATTTGACATAAATTCTGTTTGTCCTTCGATGACCTGAGCGATGATAAGAGCATGTACATACATACATACATATAATCACGCCTCTTTCTCGTAGGGGTAGGCAGAGACCACTTCTTTCCACTTGCTACGATCCTTACATACTTGTTTCGCTTCGTCCACTTTCATTATTCCCTTCATACATGCCCTTCGGTTAAGGGTACTCTTGACCTGGCCTTTTTCAAGACGTCCCTGATCTGGTCTCGAAACGTCCGCCTTTTTTTTTTTTTTTTTTGGTCTCGGGGAAAAACCACTCTTGACGGGTTCCCTCAGCCCGGGGGGACCGAGGGATATGTGGGACTCCGGGAAAGATGTTCGATCATCCGACTACCCACTAAAAAAACCCCGCTGTTCTCCTATCGCCTACGCCCGGGCCCACGGATATATGGCCTGCCGATCTCGTGGCCCGGGCCGGCGCCGGCCCGCCCTTTGTCTTGAGGCGGGCCCCTTCTAAAGTGTTGGCGCCAGGGGGTCAGGGTTTCGTCCCCCCGGCGCTCTCCTACCAACTCTAGGAGTTGAGGGGGGCCGCGGAACAGCACGCAGCCCTCACCCTCGCGGCAATAGTGCGGGCGGCGGGTCCTCCCCCGAGGGGCCGCCCGCGGCCGCTTTTTACGGCGGCCGGAGGTCATTACTGGCCCTCCGGCGCCGCCGGCGTGGCCTGCGTTGGCGGGAGGGGAGTGTGGTGGTCGACTCCCGCTCCCGCTCCGCCGCCTCCTTTGCGGACATGACTGCCTCGCAGAAGGAGGCGACGGCCGTCCATCCAGGATCGCCCCCGACCATGGACAGAACCAGGGCCGGGAGCGACAGGTCCACGCCGATTTGGGCGACGAGGGCGCGGCGCTCCTCGCGCCACGCAGGGCACACGGCGACAGTGTGGTTCACCGTGTCCTCCTCGTCGCCCGCGCCACAGTGGTGGCACCCTGACGTCATCTCCCGCCCTATGCGACACAGGTACCTCCCGAAGCAACCGTGCCCCGAGAGGACCTGCGTCAGGCGGAAGGTCAGGGCGCCGTGGCGCCTTTCCACCCATTCGGCCAGGACGGGCCTCACCGCTTCGATGGTGGCGAGGCCCGCGCTAGGGCGCGCGAGGCGCTCCTTCCACTCCACCATGAGTACCTCATCGCGCAGCTCCGCCCGCTTTACCTCCACTTCGCGAGGCGCGGGGCGAGAGCCACGCTCGGCCACATCCCGGCGCCACTGGTACAATAGCGCCAGGACTCGAGCCTCGAGGTCCCATGGTGGGGATCCGGCCAGCAGGGAGGCCGCTTCGAAGGACACCGTGCGGTATCCCCTTATCGCCCTGACGGCCAGGACGCGCTGCGGCCTGCGAAGCAGCGCCGTCGTTTTGGCCGTCAGGCGATCCGCCCATATCGGGGCTCCGTAAAGGGCCATCGACCGCACGGTTCCCTCAAAGAGCCTGCGGCACACTGCGCCCGGCCCGCCGATATTCGGCAGCAGACGGGAGAGTCCCGCCGCCGCCCGAACTACCCTCGGCGCCAGGCGCTCGAAGTGCGCCGCAAAGTCCCATCGCCCGTCGAGCACCAGTCCGAGATAATTCATGGACGGCCCGACGGCGATGCGGACGCCTCCCACCGTTATGCTCAGGCCCGGTGGCGGCCTCTGGCGGGGCCCGTAGAATATAAGGGCCTCCGTCTTGTTTAAGGCCACCTCCAGGCCTAGTAGCCGGATTCTAGCCACCGTTTGCGCCACCCCAGCCGTGCCCAGAAGGCACGCCTGGCGGGGGCTCCTCCCGCGCGCTATGACGAGCGTGTCGTCGGCGTAGCATATGACGCCGACGCCCGGGAGGAGCGCCCCCCTCAGGACCCAGTCGTATGCGATGTTCCACAGCAGGGGGCCCAGGACCGACCCCTGCGGAACACCGCACACGACGTCTCGCCGACTTTGCCCACCCTGGACCGGGTAGACGACGGCACGATCGTCCAAATATGCCCCGACTATGCGACGCAGGTAGGGAGGCACCCGATGGTACTTGAGCGCCTCCCGCACGCAGCTCCACGGCAGGGTGTTGAAGGCGTTGGCGATGTCGAGTGACACCGCCAATAGCACCCTGCCTCGAGCCACCGCGTCCTCCGCCTGGCTCCTCAGACGCGTGATCGCGTCAATGGTGGAGCGCCCCTTTCGGAACCCGAACTGTTCGTCCGCCAGGTTCGGCCCCTCCGTCTCTAGATGCCGGACGAGGCGGTCTGCGAGGATCCTTTCGAAGATCTTCCCCACCTCGTCCAGCAGCACGATGGGCCGATAGGCGGACGGTGAGTCCGCCGGGCGCCCCTCCTTCGCGATCAGGACGAGCCTCCCCGTCTTCCATCTGCGGGGAAACCGGCCCGATCGCAGACACGCGTCGAAGAGCCTCAGTAGTCGGGGCTCCAGGACGTCGTGGGACAGAACCCACGCACGCCCCGGTATGCCGTCGAGGCCGGGGGCGGTGTTCTTGGCCTTCAGCCGCAACATCGCTGCCCCCAGCTCTGCCCGGTCCACGTCGGGCATGGGGTCGTCGTCCGCGCTGGGGTCCCTCTCATCCCAATGAGGCGGGACCATGGCGGGAGGCGAGTGCTCAGCCCTCGTGGGGAACAGAGCGCCGACAAAACCATCCACCTGGCGCGGGGGGAGACTCTCGGTCAGCGGGGGCGCCCACGGGCGGAGCTTGCCCCGCACCGTTTTGTAGGGTCGCCCCCAGGGATCTTGATCTAAGCTGGCCAAGAGTTCCCCCCATGCCGCCGCCTTCGCCTCGCGGATAGCGAGGTGGAGGTCGTTTCTAGCGCTCCGGTACTCCCCGTAGAGCCGAGCCTCCGCGGCCACTCTGTCCGCGTCACGGCGACTCCGTCTTCGGAGCCTGGTGCACTGGCGGTGGGCGCAGTTGCACGCCCTGCGGAGCCGCTCAAGCTCCGCATTCCACCAGTACACCCGGCGCGGGGGCTGGTGTGGCCCCCGCCTCGGCATCGCCGCGTCGCAGACGTCAGTCATGAGCGACCGCAGGTTCTCCGCCTCCTCGTCGACGTCATCGGGAGGTACGTCACCCGGCCCTGACCACGTAGCAACGGTCAAGGCCTCGCGGAAAACCTCCCGATTCATCTTCCCAAGTGTCCAGCGCGGACAGTCACCAAATGGGGTCATCTGGGCTGGAGGCTCCCGCTGACGGGCGGAAACGCTGAACCGGATGTAACGATGATCCGACAGCGTCTCAACGCCCGCGAGCACCCTCCAGCCTCGCACACGGCGGGCCAGGAGGGCCGACGCGAACGACACGTCGACGATCGACCCCCCCAACTGCCTCACGCACGTGTGCACGCTACCCCGGTTTAGGATCTCCAGACCCCTTTCCACGGCCCAGTCCTCAACCAGCTCACCCCGCGCGTCAGTCCGCGGGGAACCCCAAGCCTGAGATTTGGCGTTGAGGTCCCCGAGGACGAGCACGGGGCGCGGGAGGAACCGCTGGACCACGTTGCCCAACTCTTCCATGTACCCTTCAAAGTCGGCGAGACTCCTGTTCGGGGAGAAGTAGCCGCCCACGACCACTATCTCCCCGAATCTGGCCGCGGCGAAACCCCTGCCCCTCACCATTTCCGTGGGGAGCGGGGTACCCGCGGCGGTCCTGGAATGCAAGGCCACCGTGCCGTCCAGGTCCCCGACCCAATCGCCTTGGGTGGGGATGTAGTACGGCTCGGCGGCTACGGCGATGTTGATATTCCACTGCGCCAAGCTCTGAACCATGAGATTCTGAGCATTGGCGCAGTGGTTGAGATTCGCTTGGAGGAGATGGATATCCATTATTTGGTTGAGATATCCATCTCCTCAGTCCTCCGTGCCTGCGCCTGAGGGGGGGCGATGTCCCCCGCGGCAGCTTCGGCACGACGGCGCTTTCTTCTTTCCTTTTCCCGCCGCTTCTTGGCCTGTCTTTTGGCCACGAAGCGGCTGGTCCTTTCTTCTTCCTTTTGTGCCACTTTCGCGCTCGCCGGTCGGCCAGTGCGGCGGCAGGTACAAAGAGGCGAACCACCCCCGACCCTATGGTTGGCCGGTCTGCTGGCCGCCGCGCAGACCACGCAATGTGGCGTGGCCTTACACGTGACGGCCCAGTGCCCCGGCTGGCCGCAGCGGTAACACGCGTCGCTGCGGCTCACGGGACACTTGCAGTTCACCGCTAGGTGGCCCGGCGCCAGGCACCTAAAGCACCTCGGCTCTCTCTTGTCTAAGACCTCGACGAGAGCCGAGGCCCAGCCGACCGGGATGTGGCCAAGCTTCTTCAATTCGTTGGCGGCTGCCACTGGGACAAGCACGTTTGTTGTGCCCGTCCTATCGCGCCCCACGCGTACCCCACCAGAAGTGACTTTTTCCTTGGGGCAACCCGCGGCGCGAGCTATGGCAGCCGCCACGTCACACGCCGTCGTGCAGTCGTCGAGGCCCGAGATGCGCACCTTGACGCACTTCTCGGGCCTTGCGATTTTTACGTCTTCCTCGGGGAGGGCATCCCTTAACCGCGCGGCGAGGGCATCGGCCATCGCTCCCTGGTCAGAGCCAGGTACTAACATCATGCGGGCTCCCGTCCGGGTGGTCTTCATTTTAAGGCCACCCTTAATCCCAAGGGCAGCGATGTCCACTTTACTTTTCGCCTCCGCCAGGAGGCCCCCGTAATTGACGCCCCTCTCCGTTGCTTCGGGGCGGATGGTCAGCGTGACCGCAGCGGTTTTGGGGACCCTGAATTTTTTGGGACCCCTCCTCCTCCGTTTCTTCTCAATATTCGGAGGCGGCTGCTTCGACCCAGATGGTATGGCCGATGCCACCTGCCTGGCCACGGGAGGCTTAGGACCGGTCTTCGCCCTCCTCTTCTTCTTTGTGACGACCGTCCACCCATCCTCCAGAGGAGGTGGCGGAGGCACTGCTGTCCTTCCGGAAGCCACTGGTTGCACTCCCTTTGAGGGCGCGGCTGCAGCCGTTGTCTTGCCCTTCTTCGGGGTGGGGAGCGGCGGGTAATCCTTTTCGGACAAGTCAATCCGGGTGACCGCCCTTGTCTGCCGCACCTCATGGGCCAGTGGTGGCCGGTAGCGAGGGGCTGGCAGCAGGCGGTCCTTCAGCCCCTCCAACTTGGCGTCGATCATGGTCCCCACTTGGACCATGACGCCGCGCATGAAGAGCTGGTACTCGTCCAACTCAACATGCGCTGCTGGAGAAGACTGAGATATTTTCTTCTTGGATGTAGTGGCGACGGGAGTGGGCCGGCTGGGCTTATCCACTAACGCCGTGAGACGAGCCACCTCTTGCCGGAGATCGGCCACCTCGGCCTTCATCCGGCGGTTGGCGGCTGCCAGCCGTCCCACCTCTTCCGTTTCGGTGCGGCACGCGAGCTCGGAGAGCACCTCCCGCACCGTCTTAACGGAATTCTTAAGGGCCTTCTGGCAGGTGCCCTTAAGCCCTTTCGATACCCTGGCCACCTCTGTGACAGCGGCCAGGGCCCCCTCTACGCAATCTTGGAGGTCGACTACTGTTTTTGTAGCGACCTCTAGTTGCTCCTCTTTTCTTCGTGGACGTGAGGAATTTCGAGACTCATCGGAGAGCTCGGAGCGGACCCGGTTTTCTATCTCCTTCTTGCGGAGTTGGTGGCGGAGCTCACTCTCATACTTGGCGAGCTCTCTCTCCTCCTGCCGGGCCACTTGCAGCTCTCTCCGAGCCCTCCCGAATCCGACATATTGCCCTGTAGACGTTGGGCGGCCTCGCCCACGTTTAGACGGTCCGCTTTTACTAACAGACCCGTCCACAGAAGCATCGTCTTCTGATGTTGAGGTTCCGGGGTCATTTTCCCTCACGGAACTCCCCCTAGACCTAGACCCCCTCTTGCGCTTGCCCAGGACGGATCCCGGACCAACACAAGAGGGAGTGTTCACTCGAGGGCTCGTGCCGCTCGGAATCGTCCGGAAGGACACCTCCGAGCGGACCGAACCGTCCGAGTCTCCATCTCCCACCACAATGACTCCGCCCTTCACGGGCAACCTCTCTAGAATCACCAGAGGTGACCTATCTCGCGGAATGTGGGCCCCCCCAGAATACGCTGGGCCCGTGCCTACACCCGAAGGCGTAGGGGAGGATTCTCCACCTTGTTGGGTGGTACCTCCCTGGGGTAGTTCTTTTCCATTCGGCGACTGCATTTTCATCTTGTTATATGGTGTGGCGCTCGGGACCAGGTTTTTTCCCCCTGGCCATGCAGCCCATCGGCGCGCCACGGAACCTTAGGCTTCGGGTGGGCTGTTATAGGTCCCCCAGCCCCAGCCCACAAAGCTGGGGGATTCCGGACGGGACTCGCATCCCCGTCGCGTGCTAGTCAGGCGTGGGTACGACTACCAGACGACACTCCAGAAAAACCAGGGAGTCGCCCAACGTCGTAGCCGGCCCAGCAAGACCAACCGACAGCGAGGATGCGATTCCCGCCCCGGGAACACTCTCTGTGCAGGCGCAGTCGAAATGGGCATGGTTTCGACTACCAAATCAAGGCCCGGGGCAAAACCCGGGACCCCAACCACTATTCGCAACCATCCCACCGGAGACCACGCCATGAACAGAGACTGAAGTTGGGAGAGGATGTAAGAGGTAGACGGGAAGAAAGGTAGGACTCTGTCGCCTCGGACGGAGAGGGGAGTGAGGCGACGGATGCTCGGGCACCTCGGGTACGCAAACCCGTGCACTCCTCGGACAGAGGAGCGCCCCTGAGGGGTCGAAACGTCCGCCTAGGTCTACCCCTTCCAACACTTCCATTCACACTCGCCTTATACACTAGGGACGTAGAGCATGTACGTTGGGTAAAACCTTTTACCTCGTGTGCTTAATATTGTTAACAGTAAATCAGTGTCTTCTCTCTCTGTCTTTTCTCTCACTCTCTATGTTCATATTTATTGATTCAAAAACGTATAATATAACGTACATAAGGGAACATACCATAGCACGTGTTTTTTTTTATTGCACTAGGACAGCAGACAAGCTGACGGCCCGCTTAGAATTTAGCAGTTACCCTCACCTATGGGTGTTTGCAACGCCAGTGACATCGCGAACACGCTGCTGTCACTAATGCCGGGACACAACACAAAGTTATTATTGCGGCATACTTAAGATCAAAGTTGGTAGCCATCCAAATGGGCTTGAGGCCCTACCACGTAGCTAGGGTGGGTTGTTTTGTCGCCTTTTACGACAGGCCGACCCCGGCCGCAGGGGTTAGTATTCTTTCTCCGCCCCTGCATGGATATTCAATTTTTTACACCTTTGATCGGACCATCCGTATACCTACCATATGAGAAGAACCTCCCCTTCACCTCGTAATTCATAAATACAGTTTTCAATCATTTGTTGCAAACAGAAAGTAAAGATAATTTGGCTTTTAAGTCTTTATTAATAGAGCACTAAACGCTACACGCCATCTTTGAATATAGCTCGAAGAAGCGCGAAATTTCCTTTAAAGGATATTGACTTCGAAAACTCCTTCTCCTTGTGACCAAGCGTGGTATTTTGAAAACCCCCTGAACGGGCCCCGTAATATGATTCCCTAAGTGTATTAAAGGTTTTTATCCGTCCAGGGTCGGAGAAAGAATACTAACCTCTAGCTACGTGGTAGGGCCATAAGCCCGTTTTGATGGCGACCACCTTTGGTCTTAAGTATGCCGCCATAATAACCCTGTGTTTTATTCTGGCATTAGTGACCCAAGTTCTTGTACCCTTATGGGACAGCAGCGTGTTCGCGATGCCACTGGCGTTGCAAACACCCATAGTTTTGTTAGATTCCAACAGCGTTAATTAAAAGATGGCAAATGAATTTAAATATTAGGCAGCTAAGATAGATGACGTCTTATCTGATCCAGTGACTACAAAAATTGTCTGATAATGTCTCTTAGGAAAGCTATGGTTACATTATATATATATATATATATATATATATATATATATATATATATATATATATATATATATATATATATATATAGATAGATAGATAATACTTTATTGTCACCAACTTAACCTAATGATTATAATACAAGTTAAAGAGAATATTGTAAATATTGGAGACAATGGGCGGCCTTATCGCTTTAAGCGATTTCTTCCAGGCAACCCATATATAAATTTCTTATGGAGAATACTAGCACTAACTTATCGTGCGGTGTATACAGAAAGAAAAAAAAAAATCTACATGAATGAAAAAAAAAAAAATACATGATTCAAATCGAGGAAATAGTCATCTATTAAACATGGCCTACATCTTTAAGTAATGTTCGACAACCATTCGCTTGAACACTCCTAAGGATTTTGCCTCTCTGATAGTGACGGGAAGTGAATTCCACAAAAGAGTGGCTTGATAAGTAAAGGATTTACGACAGTATGAGGAACGGTGTCCAGGAACTTTTAGAAATCTGTTGTAGTTAGAGCGCAAATTACGTGAACAAGAGGAGCGGAGAAAGTAAAAACATTCTTTTAAGTAAGTTGGTAAAAGAGGATTGAAAAGAATGTTATACAGGAGAGACAGCAAATGAACATTCCGGCGAAGTCGGATAGGTAACCACTTGAGCCTTTTACGAAATTCTGATATGTGGTCATATTTGCGCAAGCCAAATATGAACCGGATACAAAAATTCTGAAGACGTTCTAGCTTATTTAGTTGCTCTTCGGTTAAATCAAGAAAACTAGCATCAGCATAATCCAATAAAGGGAGCAACAGGGACTGCGCAAGAATAACTTTGGTGGCTGTCGGAAGAAAGTTTTTAAGCCTTCTGAGAGATGCAGATGATGCGAAAACTCTTCTGCTTAGTTCAGCTAGGTGAGGTTGCCATGACAGCTTATTGTCAATGATGACACCAAGATCCTTCACTTTGTCGCTATATTCAATTATTGTGCCATCAAATATGACTTGTGAAATGTTGTTCCAGTCAATGTTTGTTATTCTGCGAGAGCTACCTATAATTATAGTCTTAGTTTTGCTAGGGTTCACTTTAAGGCCGTATTGTTTACTCCAAACAAGAATTTTAGCTAAGTCGTCATTAGTTGTATCTATAGCATCATTAAGTTTTTCAAGAGTAGCTTGGGTATAAATTTGAAGATCATCTGCATACAGGTGGTAAGTAGAAGAAATGTTACTGGTAATTGAATTAATAAAAATGGCGAATAATAGCGGAGATAAAACGCCACCCTGAGGGACACCCGCCGATAAATCACACCACGATGAAAAATTATCATCAATGCGAATGCGTTGCCGGCGCCCAAACAGATAACTGCGAAACCAGTCAATTGCAGTTGGAGATATGTTCATAGAGTATAACATTCCAAGGAGTAAGTCAAAGTCAACACTATTGAAAGCACTGCTAAAGTCAAGTAGAGTTAAAACAGTCAATAGTCCAGTAGCCATACCGTTACGAATGTCATCAGTAATTTTAACCAATGCAGTGGTGGTACTGTGGCCAGGGCGGAATCCTGATTGGAAAGGATTCATAAGACAATTTTTATTGAGAAAATCACTAAGCTGTCGGTGCACCAAGCGTTCTAATACTTTTGATATAAAAGGAAGGATGGATATAGGGCGGTAATCAAAAAAGGATGGATTTAATTTTTTTGGTAAGGGAAGAACATAAGCTTCTTTCCATATGTCAGGAAATACTCCAGATGATATAGATTCATTAAGAATATGAGTAATGATAGGCGTAACTTGGTCCAATATAGGCAAGATCATATTACGGCTAACACAATCACCACCAACTGCATTAGATGTTATCGATTTTATGCTTCTCTGAACATCACAATCTGTAAATTGACAAAAAGTAAAAGGAGGATATTTAGGAGTTGATAATTTTGAAAGATAATTTAAAGTATTGGCCTTAGTATACTGATCAAAATTAGCAGTACAAGAAAAATGTTGGTTTAAGTGATCGATATCTAACTCGTTTGAAGAAGAAGTATTAGATGACTTTCCAACTCCTAATGACTTCAAAAACTTCCAGATTTTACCTGGTTCTTCATTTTCAAGTGATTTGTGGATATGTCGGCGTTGTGCATCCCTACACACCCTGTTGCAGTGATTTCGTACTTGAATATAATGAACCCTGTTCTCTTCAGTTGGACGCTTTTTATACTTTGTTTTTGATACAGATTTTTTGTGGATTAATGATCTGATTTCGTCTGTCAGCCAAGGAGCAGGACGATGTTTGACCTTTATATTACGCATGGGTGCATGTACATCATACAATCCTATCAGTAAGGCATTAAACGCACGAACCTTTGCATTGACAGTAACCGCATTAACAACCTCAGACCAATCAATTTCTTTAGCATCTTTAATAAGTTTCTCGACGTTCATGCCACTAAAGTTTCGTTGCCGGATTATTTTTGGCTTGATTTTCGAAGGACGCAATTTATAGGAAAGAAAAATCAAATCATGAAAAGAAAATGCGTCCGCCGAACATTGACCGTAATTAGATACGAAGTTTGGAGAAGAAACTAAAATTAAGTCAAGAAGTGATGGAACAGAATTAGGGAAATGATGAGTTGCTGATAGAGGAAGAATGACTAAATTACTAGATCTCACAATATTTTCAAAAGCTAGAGAACGATGGTCCCGTTTTAAAAGGCATGTATTAAAATCACCCATTATAATAATGTGATCATAGGACAGGGAAAATTCTTCCAGGAGCTTTTCAAATGAAGGGAAAAAATTTACTTTGAGAGAAGGACTATAGTAAACTCCAAGAAGTAAGCGTTTATGGGCTATAGTTAATTCTATAAATAAATATTCACCTGCATCGACTGATGGTGGCTGCGCAGATGTACTAACAACTTTATGAGGAATGTGTGCACGAATATACAGACCTACGCCACCACCCCCAGAACCAATGCGATCGTTTCTGATCAGCTGGAAGCCTGGTAAAGCATAAGAGGTAGACGAGAGACATGGCTTTAACCAAGTCTCAGACACGAGTATAGCGTGGATATATGGGGACGAATCAAATGATGCCAGTATATCTGTAAAATGAGCCGGAATGCTCTGCGCATTTATATGGATGATGTTGAAATTCAATGAACATTTAGAAAACTTATTAAGGAGGATATTTTGGAGAGGAATGTCACAATTACCATCACTATCAGACGAACAAATCGAATTGTCATTGTCACTAGTTGATTTTGACATAGGCTTAATCAATCTTGTATATAAGACAAAAAAAAAAAACAAAAAAAAATTATAATAACAATAATTAAAATAAACAATCTCTTATACTAAGTTAACCACAATTATCAATCACCCAGTTGTGTTAAAAAAAAACGTATATTATTTAAACATGTAAATCTATATAGGTATGTATATATAGGACACAGACATACAAAGTATCATATAAGAGTACTGACAAAAGTCTAATAAGTATTAAATAAATGAAAAAAAAAAAAAAAAAACATACAGGTATAACCTACACAGCATGATAATATCGAATACAAACAACAATTATATTCTTAAATATGTACCTGTACTAATTGTTTTACAAGCTAATACCTGTATAACTTAAAAAAAAATAGTTTAATATTAAGAACTAAATATAACAATAAGACTAAATCAGCACATTACATTCCCTAATTTGACTTTAAAATGAGACAGAAATCACCTATAATTAGTATGATGATATGTAAATAAATGCTAAACAGTATGTATGGTGCTCCATAGAAGATAAAGCTTGGGGTGACAGGACTTAAATCTTAAGAATAAGAACCATTATATTGACAACGAAGTAAAATTATCTAATCAATTTATGTTCTTAAGTTTGATGCAGATTAGTGTATAAAAAAAAAAATATATTGAAATAGTAGTAATAGATATAATTAATAAGTATACATAATAATTAGATTTTTCCTTTACTTATGTTATATTTTAGCTTTACTATATTATAATATATATTAGTTTTACCTGATTTTTGTGATTATAATAACTTATAGAAAACTTGCAGCAATATTTCAACCCAAGCTCTGGATCTAAGGGCACAATAGGGATAAAAACAAAATTAAAGTAGTTTCCTATTAATACTATTGTATGTGACTCTTATTTAGAAGGTAGAATTAGAGACACATCAACACAATGAGTCATTAAAATTAATAAAACAATAGCAAAGCAACAAAATTAACATCACTTCTTTGTTGGCTTCTTTTTGGGGGGTTCTTTGGCTACAGCAACAGCTTTTTCTTGGTGACAATTTATTCCATCCAAATCTCCAAGTCTAGTGATGCGGTGTCGTGTTCCATCTGATCCTAACACGAAAACTATTCCATCTCTGGTCCAGCAATTCGTAAGGCCACAGCGTTGTCTGGCACTCATGAATATCTCATATCGAACCTTCGTAAGAAACTCGGATAGAGTTACTCCTGTACCTTTTAGATTGGTTTTTGCCATCCATATGTTATTTTTAGTTGATAAATCTTTAAGTTTGAACAGAATAGGTCTTGCCCTATTTGAAACCGACCTGCCCAACCTGTGACAGCTGATAATATCGTTGAGGGCAAAATCAGTTAACTTTAGTTTTTTACAAATTACATTTTTCACTAGTTCAGCTGTATTTTCTTTTTTATCTTCCGAAATGCCATGGATTAATAAAAATTTTCTTCTGCTCCTCATCTCCAGATGGTCCACTGATTGCATGAGGAGGTCCAGCTGGCTCTGGAATGATCTTAGTGCTTCCATTATAAAAATCTTAAAAGCTGAAAACTCCGAAACAATATTCGAAGTACTAGAAGAAGACTCTGAACCTTTCTTGAGCTCACTTTCAAACATTTTTTTATCAAATGTATTGGACATATCGTTGATGGCTTTCTGCAGAGTATCCATTTTTATGTGTTATTGGTTGTTGCTAAAAATTCGCAGTGATATTACAATGTCAACTTTATGGAGATAACACAACACCAGGTGATTTACACTAATTTTTCAAATTAAACATGAGGTTAGGAGTTGAATTTAAGTACTAATTTGAGACTGACTTATTAATTTAGTCAATAAAATTTAATTAAAATTTAAGACACGTACAGTTATTCACTTTTCTCATCTACCCTCTGAATGGAAAGCTATATATATATATATATATATATATATATATATATATATATATATATATATATATATATATATATATATATATATATATTATTGTACTCAATGAAACATCTATCTGATGGCTTCTTGCCTGTAGTGTTTGTGCTAATTACTACGTAAAATTACTAATAGTAAACTTTTACATTGATATCGACAGCAGAAAACGAAAATGCATCAAAGTCGAAATTTGGTAAATATTTCTATCTTTATTAATTAACGAGCTATGAATTTTTGAAATCATTTTTCGGCTCTGGTGTCTAGACCCAAAGCAATTGCATAGTTTATAATAACATAGTTTATAATAACACTTGTTTTAGGGGTATTATATACATACTTTTCTTTAGTAAACATATAAAAAATATATATTAATACGTAGACGCAGGCGGGAATCGAAGCCGTGATCTAGCAAGCGTACCGACGAGCGTTAGCCGATATGCGATTTCAATCTATCGAAAATATATCGATTATCAATAATTTTCTTTCTTATGGTCTAATTCCGTTACATTATAAAGTATATAGTAATAAATAGAATTTATCATAAATAAAAAATTAATAATAGAATGTACTCTATCCCATTTACTGTTATTATAATATTTTGTTGAAAGCCACTTCGTTTCACAAAAACATTTCATAAAAAGCACTCGCGTAGAAGTGAGAAACGTGCAATATTTGACCGCAACACTGCATATTTTATGTTGACGCGGCGTTACATATCGCATGTGCGTCGCCGTGCCAAACGGTTGGTGGCGCTTTTATTACGTGCACTGGTTTTAATATGGCTTGGCTTTCGTATATTATTTCACCAAAGATAAATGATTAGTACAGACTGCGGAACGACGAAACAGGTTCAGTCGACTTATATTTGTTTGATCCAAAATTTTGTTCTAGTCTTGCAAGGCCGTCTCTACCCGGCGCAGGGGTTCAAGGGTTCAAGGGGTGCAAGTGTACCCGGGCGCAGAGTCCTAGGGGACGCACGCAAGTCGAGCGCTAGAAATTTCGATATTTCATTAAACTCTAACTCGTTCAATACAATTTATTATACAATTATTTATTGTATAATTTATTACGTCAAATACATGCACAAAATATAAATATTATTTTATTAAAATTACATTGCGTTTTTTTTTGGTTGAAAAGAGGGCGCAGGCTGATCACTCCGCACTCCGGCGTAGAATATGCTTAGACAGCGCTGTAGTCCGGTACATATAAAAAGGCATGCAGTACAGGTTTTCACCTAGTGAAAGAAATTGTCCTTAAAAAAGCTTAATTTGACAATTTTTACTCAACAAAAATGTCTTCAAATACGGCGGTCACGCTAGCAAGATAGTATGTTGATATTTTATCGACAGATCATAGATCATCATAGTGTTCGATCCTTGAATAAAGCGCAGGTAATATCTGTAGCTTCCTGATTTCGTAAGCTACCCTCACACTCGATGAGGTGAATGGTGAAAGCGAGCGTGGGACGAGGGCAGTATCGGATGAGTTTCTGTAAAGCGCGGGAATTGTCAACGTTCAACCTCCCTGAGGCTTCAGTTACTCCAAACTCTCGGCCATGCCAAAACTTGTGTTCAGTGTTAAGATTTGTGAAGTTTAACTGGTGCCGTGCAATAGTTCCTCTGCAAGCAGACCTGAAACGAACCGGGAAGGGTGAAATCAAGGTCAGTGCGAATTTCTTTGCCCACTACAAAGTATCGTAATCAAACCAAAAGCTCTCCCTTTCAATCGCAATCTTTGATGATATTCATAATGAATCACATATTTTCATTGCAGCCAAGTTCCTGATGCGCTTCAGTTGTAATAACTGTATGTGATCCGATTCGTCCTGTCTTTCAAACTATTTAAAAGCAACATATAAAGCTTCAAAAGCTTCTGCGTGTGATGTTACATGACATACATCGCCAGTTTCAGTCTCTTCTTCATACTTTTTCCCGTTACTGTTCAAATCGTCAATGATTTCTTCATCAGATACAATTTGGAATACAGGGTCTTTACTATCGCAGTTCAGCCACTCCTTGATATTCTCTTCATTGCACTTGAATGCTAAGAATTTTTATTGATTCTGTTATTTCCTTGAAATCGTCCTGCAGTGTAATTGAAGAATTGGACGGAGTCTTTAATAATTTATTCCATGCCCTTTTTAATGTTGACTATTCCACAGAGTTCCATGCTCCTACCAGTATATAGCAACAATCTTTTAAATTGATTTCTTTAAAAAAATTTAACAACGTTTATTCAGTCCTTGCCTAGATTTAGGTATGAAATTACTGCTCAGCCAATTTTCGCCGACTACCTTCGTGTCTGTTTGAAGCGAGGGTAGTTCTAAAAATATCTCATATGTAAACGTTTGACAAACGGATTACCGTTTTTTGCACCGTGTGCGAATAAGAAGCCCTTTTTAAGACTCCACATAGTATTGGCCGTGCCAATCTTCAACCTCAACAACATAAAGAGTGCAGTGTACATAAACAACAGTTTTGCAAGAGAGACGCCGTGCGTGATATACTGCGAGCTGCACCTAAGCGGACCCAGACCAAGGAGGTGGCAAGGTTGGTGGAGTTTTTTTGTGCCTTATCTAGTGTGGGGACCAATCCAAGAGAAAATATACAGTCCACTCCTTTTCAAGCCAGCGTCCAGTGACCCTAGTCATTGATAGAACCCCACAACGTTTTTATTTTACTGCTGTCTGCTGACAAAAGACGACTCAGCAGCTGCTTTCTGTATAAACGCTTTATGTTAAAGTTTCAATGACACTTTGGTCCACAGGTTACAATATTGATGTTACGTAAAGGGAGAAAAACTACTGTAAATTTCCCATTTTCTCAACTTATTGTTCCAGCGAAAGGGTCCGTTGGCGTATTATTTAACAATAGCAATATATTCTCCCTCTTTTCCCACGGCTTTTTGAAGTTTCTTCACCTCAGGAATACATGTATTCTCATACCAAATAAGAAAAATATCTGTGTCCATCCATGCTTTTTGTTCATTAGCGTAAGTTATGGAGATTTTGACGTTTTTGAAATAGCGCTGATTTTTTTGATTTGTCAGTAAGTAACAGTAGCAATCGAAGTTTCCTTTAGTGTTCGCGCAAACTATAACCGTAATTCTATGTTGTATTAATTTCGAAAAGTTCAATGATATATATGTATATACCTAGTCAGGTCATAAATTCTGTCACATGTTTAATGTAAAATAATTGTAACAAGTTTATTAATTATGTAACCATTCATATACCAAAATGAACTTAACAAAACCTAGATTCTTATGACATTAAAGTTTATTCAAAATGACCTCCGTGATTTTGAATAAAAGCCTTCAATCTGCGCGGCCAGTTGTCTATCGCAGCACGAACGAGGTCCATGTCAATATCGGCGGCTGCCTTAATCAAGGATGTCTTGAGTGACTCCAAATTGGGATGAGGCTTTGAGCACGCCTTTTCCTCCAAGTGTTGCCATATCTTGTAATCTAACGGATTCAAATCTGGACTGGAGGAGGTCCAATCTTCGTGCCGGATGAAGTCGATTTCACGCGCCGCCAGCCAGTCTTGTGTGCTCTTCGCTCTATGAGCTGGCGCCGAATCTTGTTGGAATACCCAGTGCCTGTTATTGAACATGGTATGAGAAACAGGTTCCACAAGGTTCGTCAGGACTGTATTTTGATACACAACAGCATTCGTTTTTACACCTTTCTCACAAAAATGTACCTCTGTTAAGCCCCAATAAGAAACTCCCAACCATACCATGAGCGAGGATGGAAAATGACCTCGTTTGACACGCGGAATACGGTTGCTCGCTTCTTCACTACTGTGTGCGTACACCTTATCATTTTGTTTGTTGTAGTTCTCTTCTACGGTAAACATTTTTTCATCCGAAAAAAGAATTTCCCGATATTTTTTTCCCGCGTACCGCTTCAACAAAGCGCGGCATCTCTTCAGTCTCAGGTCCATTAGACGAGCATTCAAACGATGTCCTGTTTTTCTTCGATATGCGCGAAGCCCTAAGTCTTCATTTAACACCCTTTTCACCGTGGTTCTGCTTAACCCCATCTGAAGGGCCAACAGTTTCTGTTTACGTTTGGGATTTCTTTGAATTCATGCCTTCACAGCTTTTATCACTGCTGGAGTCCTAACAGACCGAGGGCGACCACTTCTTGACCTGTCATCTACACTAGAGTCTTCATTGTATCGTTTGATGGTACGATAAAACGAATCTTTTGGTAATATTCAAATTTTTCAGTATGTTAAAAATTTGAATTGGCGCGTAACCGCAACGATGCAACGCAATAACTGCAACACGGTCTTCTTTAAGCGTCCACTCCATATTTAAAAATGAGTAAAATTCTAAAAGTTATACATTTTTATTTTCATGAACAATTCGAAATTCTAATTCAATAAACTTTTTTGTGGCCAGCATTCTAAAAGAAAAGTTTTTACTGTGTGACAATACTTATGACCTGACTAGGTATGTGTGTGTATGTGTATGTATAATTATATTAAAATTATTTATTTATATTGTTTATG
Source organism: Malacosoma neustria (assembly GCA_963693495.1). NCBI lineage: Eukaryota > Metazoa > Arthropoda > Insecta > Lepidoptera > Lasiocampidae > Malacosoma > Malacosoma neustria. Next base: position 4,087,178 of record OY856397.1, read on the forward strand.
TGTATATTGTATGTATGTATGTATTTCTGGAACATATATATTTATTATTATATTCTTATATTTATAGCGCCATCTTCTCGCCAGATATTTTATCCAAATTCCTTTTGAGTATGGTTGCCTGGAAGAGATCGCTGTGAGCGATAAGGCCGCCGATTTTTCACCGTCAATTTATTGTATACTTGTGCTGTAATTTGTAATTTTGGTGATAAATAAAGCGTTATCTATCTATCTATGCTTACTCACTTTGTGCCCCGGTGCTGCATTTTCACGACGCGATACTAGTAATCTGCTTGGTAGAGTTTTCCAATTAAGACCTGTTTCGTCGGAATTATATACAAAATCTAAATAGTATTCATTTTCATCTAGAAATGCTTTATGCGTTTGTGCTTTATTAAATGCGTCTATAAATGAGTCAGCAGAGGCAACATTAGCAGACAGTATTTTGGCTTGAATCTCGAATTCTGTGTCTAGATTTGAATCTTGCCAACCATCCACAGCTTGCCTTGAAATAAGTATCACCACCAAGCTTTTGATTAAAATCCAATACTTTTTCACATAAAATAGGTCCAGATTTGGGCTGCTCGCTTACTCTCTTTTGTAAGAATCAAGTAAAAACTGTGTTCTCCAGAAATACATTATGAGATTTTTTCATGGCTTTACATTGTGAGCTTCCATCTTCACACTCAAGCGCCCAGGTGAATTTCAATATGGTATCAGAAATCTTTTTGATATCTGATATCGTAAAAGTTCCTACGCCATACATTTGCGCCAAAATACTGCCAGATTCACCATTTTTAATCTCTCATTTATCTTCACTTTGTCATTAAGAGATACTACTACTCTTTTTCTCTTATATATTATAGATTTCTACCGCAAAACGTATACAGAAATGTAAACAAAAAATACAACTTATCAGTTGAACGCAATCAAATAAAATTAAACAATAACAAACACTATCGCACAAACAAATGAGAGCGGGAGTAGCTACACATCGGAGGCGGGAATGAACTCGTCGTAACATCTCGTTGTGCCGTCAAATCAAGAATGAGTCCGGATAATCGGATATTCGGATAGTCGAGATTCTACTGTAATCCATACTAATATTATAAATGTAAAAGTAAATTTGTCTAGCTGTTACGTTTTCACACCTAAACCGCTGAACCAATTTTAATGAATTTCGGTATAGATAGATTGGACCTTGGACAGGCTACTTTTTGTCCCAAAAATCTTGTAGGTGGGTGAAATAGGAATAAAATCAGAAAAACCTCTTTTTTAATTTTTATGGCAGAACGTTTGCAGGGTCATCTAGTATCTTATAATATAAAAATGAATCGCAAAATGTGTTGGTAAGCGCATAACTCAACAACGCCTGGACCAATTTGGCCAATTCTTTTTTTTAAATATTCGTTGAAGTTCAAGGATGGTTTTTACGGCGAGAAAAATTCGAATAATTGCCGGAAAGACTATAAAAACAGCCCTTTTCTTTTTCCCATACAAATGTTTTCTAACTAAAACGTAGTCAATTTGAGCTTTATTGCTACTGTATAAAGTTCATATTAAATTACAAGCACTCACTGTTGTCTAAGCAATGTAGATGTGTGTTCCTAACGTCAAAGATCATTTCCAATTTAAGTTAACCTCAGATTTATGTCATCAATCATATGAAATAGGGTTTAGCTTGGGCTGGACTTTGTAGGTTCGAACGTACGTATTCCGGAGGCGCATGGTTTAACAGTTGCATTCGATAATACTGACTGTTTGCATATTTCATTTATATTTTAGGGTTTATAGGGTTTGTAATCCAAAATAAACCGTAAGATATATCCAAAAAATTCTGCCCAAGTCACTATTCCACGCGGACGGAGTCGCGGGCACAGCTAGTTATAATATAGAAATAATAGGGGTTTTAACCAAATAATTAGGGTTATAAAATGAAATATTTAATAACGAGTCATTCACGTCTCCTTCTTTGCGAAGCCTCTGGCAGAACTAGTTCAAGACATTCACGGAACTGCAGAAACGCTATAATCGACTTTAAGTTGTTTACGATGGCAATCTTGCGGTGAGCCACACAATTCTGACGGCTTACCGCAAAACGTCAAGGAACATTTAAATTTAGATTACAAACGATTCAGCTGATTTACTAATATTGTACAAAGCTTAAAATCTACATAGTATTAAAATCAAACTGGGACTCTGGCATAGAAGCTTCTTGATGACTTTGGATAAAACCTCAATGATTATAATGACCGGATGGATTCTGGTTACCAGTTCGAAGGTCATTTAGAATAAAAAAATATTATGTACATAAGGAATTCCCATACTAGGTGACCCATTCAAGGGGAAGGAAGGTCTTCAAAATACCTCACCACTCGGTCAGTAAGTTTTCGTCACATAATCAATATCCTCTAAAGATATCTATCGCTTTATATACCTAGATATATTCAGATATATGTCGCGTTTAGTTTTTAATTTTAACTATAGGTGTGCATGCCTTTTTGGCGTGGCGCTGCTATCTCTCTAAATATAGTCAATTAGGGGCCAAATTTTTTAACTTCCTGTTTGCAAAAATATATTGAATACCGTATTTATGAATTACTAGATGCAAACTAGACGGGGTCTTCTCATATACTACAAATGGTCACCAGAGAGGGAGGAGTGGAAAAAATTTTAAATAGGTCATGTAGTATCGATACAGTCGCTAATTATAATTACAGCTCATAACGTCCAGCGGGACGAATTGGCTCCAGACTCCGTATTATATTTATTTATTGCTGTAGGACAGCTGAAAGGCTGACGGCCCACTTAGAATTTAACAGCCACCGTCGGCTACGGGTGTTGGCAACGCCAATGGCATTGCAAACACGCTGCTGTCCCTTAAGGGTATAGGGAACTTGGGTCACATAAACCGTAACACAAAACAAAGTTATTATGGCGGCATACTTCATCAAAGGTGGTCGCCATCTATATTGGCTTACCACGTAATAGGGATGCACGTTACGATTCGATTTTTATGAAGATCGATTCAATTGAATACGATCTAGCGATTTTTTGAATCAATTCACTTCAATACGATCTTCATTCGAATCGATTCATAAGTTAAGTGAATCGAATCCTTTAGATCGTATGTATTATAAAAACATTGTTATGAAGAAAGATAGATTACAAACGAATGCCGACACTATAATTATTTACATTATTAGTTTGCAATATTTATGACGGTACAAAGCGAAGCAAGTCGATAGGCAAAAATAATGAAACATGATGCAGGTAGTTCTAAAAAGTCCTCGTTGATTTTATTTTTCTTTTTGGTCGTTTTACATATCACCATGATATGAGTACCATAAAATAGTATGGCAACAGTTGGGTACGATGGCCTTAAGATATTTGGCGATTGTGGCTACCTCTACGCCATCAGAACGTCTTTTCTTTCTCGCTAACATAACATTAAATGAAAGTCGCAATAGACTACTGCCGGAAAGGGTTTCAAAATTATTATTTTTAAAAAGTTTGGGCGTGCAGGATTGGCATTTTTATTTTCGAAATTGTTTCCTTTTAAAAATTCAATTTTCAAAGCCAATGTTTTTTCCCTTATTTTTTAGTAATTTTCATTAAAGTTTGTATTTAATAAAAAGAAATATTTTATTTGTTCAAATTATTGCAAATTTTGATTTGATTTTTGAATCGATTTTTAGGAGATCGATTCAACAGTATACGATCTGATACAAGAATCGATTCAGAGGCCTACGATCCATAAAATCGATTCAAAGAGAAAAATCGTACATCCCTACCACGTAACTAGGGATCTAGGCAGTGTCTCCATATGTAAATTGAGAGTTACCGTGTTGCAAGGGTGAAAATACGGTGTTTTTGAAAAAAAATACGGTGGATCAGCTAAAAGTGTACCGTGTAAATTACCGTGTCATTTTTCAACGAATAAAAAACCATTATGAACCAAATCAAGTCCAATTTTAATAAATTACTAAGAATATTAAAAAAAACATACAATATTAAAATTAATGTACTGCTAGCATGTCTTATAAGAACGCTCTTTTCCGAACTGATACATGAGTTACAAAGTGAACAAATTGCTTTATACTCATCCTTGGATTTTTTTAAACCGTGTAGAAACTTCTTTCCGTTTACACCATTCAACTTTAAACTTCTGTATAAAATGCTTCCTTTTTATTTCAATTCTAGCTGGTTTGATAGAACAAGTTGGTCTTGTGTTGCTATCAGAACTTTCAGCTTCATTGAACCAATAATAAGCTATTAATAACACAACTCACTCACACACAATAATAAAATAAATATTAAACATATAACCGAAAAAACCTCTAAGATCTAAGACTTATAATTTAGGATTATTCAAACAACAAAAGCTTGAAACAGTAGATTTCTGTTTCTATATGCATAATCTAGAAAACACAACGTCATCTATTCATCACACTTAGGATTTTGATAATTACATTTCACTCCTTCCTGAATGCTTGAATAAGATCTAAAATAGTTTGTTAAGGTTTGGTAGTTTTTATCTGAGTATGAGGAAGTAGATTATATTCGGGGATTACAAGCAACAAAGAGCAGTGTTGCCATTGCAAAAGATGTTAAGTTGACTGAGATTTGTTTTACGCACGGTACACGGTAATCCCATATTACCTTGACGGTAGAATAAGACCAAATTACGGTGCATCTACGGTAATTACCGTGTATATGGAGACACTGGATCTAGGGAACGTATTAATTTACATAGTTACTTAACTTACTTACTATTGAGCTCTGTCTGTGTATTATTCAGAAAGACGCCACGCTAGTGCTATACGTATTTCACCGGTGCCGTTTTTTATTGCTGAGGAGCAGTAGACAGGCTGACGGCCCACCCACTTAATAGTAACCAGTTACCGTCGCCTTTGAATATTTTCGACGCTAGGGCCCGCGAATACGCTGCTGTTCGGTACAGGAACCTGGGTCACTATTGCCAAAACACGGTTATTATGGCGGTATATTTATAGACCAAAGATGGTTGCCATCTAGACGGGCTTGGGGCCTTACCACGTAGCTAGGATTGTTTTTACGCCTTTTACGACCGGCCAACCCCAGGCGCAGGGGTTAGCATTCTTACCCGGCCTCTGCAGAGCAAAATCTAAATATTTTTAGGGTCCAAACTCAAGCTTAAAATGAATCCCATCTTATTGGAAATAAAAGGCATATTTGAAAGCGTGAAACCTTTTTCCTTTTAGTTTCTTGTAGTTCTGTCCAACGAGAAGAAATGAAAGGCCTTTTTATTCTCGTTTCTAAGAAGTTGTTTATCTTATCGAATATATAGATTTTTTTAGGTGAAAGGCCACAACGAATACTATTCAATTTTCCTTACCGGAACTACATTCATCCGTTAAAAATTAATAAAATTAAAAAAAAAGCCGTAAATTAGATAACCAGATTTAGCCTTATGCACCTTAATCCTGTTTCTGCAAGTTTAATCGATGAGGAAATTGTGATTTATAAATAATAAACAAAAACTGGTTCTCATAATTATTAATAGCTTAATATTTTTTTACATTTGAGACTACATTACGTTTAATAATAAATAACAATAATTTAATAATTAACAATAATAATATCTAATACTTTTGGAAGATTAACAAAACATTACAATTCAATATAATATATCAATTCTAAACAGTGAGCGAATAAGTGTCCAAAAGTTTTGGCTCGACACTCGGGGGTTCATTTTAACCACCATCTAGCTGCACTATGCCTTTGGTACATTTTTAAATGGAGATCTTGAAAGATATATAACTACACCTACGGTTGGCCAATTGTTTGTTGAGGCTGCTATGCCAGTCACTAGCATTTCGCAGCTTCAGCACTAAAGGCATTTGAACGAACACCGGGGTGGTTATACCAGCGACGTACATCAGCCTAGAGAAGGGGACGTACGGGTGCTTTGCACGGGGAGTCCCATCCTACCACGCCGCTCGTTCCCACGCGGTGGGGTGTGCGGCATACATTTCCTCCTCCCAAAAAAAAAGTTGTATTCATCCTAATTGAACTATTGTGATTGTCACAGATAAACTATAGCTCATTATTATAACCTGCAACGCTCTTATAGAGTAGCAGTCTTCTATCATACATAATCATAATAATAATCATAAATCTTTATTTGTTAAAATGCAGGTTATCTATACAAATAAATAAAATTGGAGTGTCTGTTTGTAATATTAAAATAACCGCTTTTTACAAAGTACATTTGGATGTATACACAGTACATATACCAAAACGACATTTTTTAAATTTTTGTGTCTGTCTGTCTGTCTGTTCCGGCTAATCTCTAGAAATGATCAATTTCGGAAATTTTACAAATCCAATTTAAGTTGACCTCAGATTTATATTATCAATCATATAAAATAAGGTTTAGCTTAGGCTGGACTTTGTAGGTTCAAACATACGTATTCAAGAGGCACATGGCGTAACAGTTGCATTCGATAACACTGACTGTTTTCATATTTCATTTATTTATATTTTAGGGTTTATAGGGTTTGTAATCCAAAATAAGCCGTAAGATATATCCAAAAAATGCTGCCCAAAGTCACTATTCCATGCGGACAGAGTTGCGGGCACAACTAGTTATTACATAATGTTATATATGTACAAATAAAACCCAATACATTTTTGCCCTTATGTGTACAAATATTAATTATAATAATGTTTTGTCATATATTTAAGTGAGGGTGTTTTGAATACTTTAATCTGGATTTTCTTAACCGACAATATGTATTGTGCCCCCAAATATAATAAGCAAATATCAGGTTTTTATATATCAAAGTTTCGGTGGCAGACTAGTCATAATACTTAGTCAAAATATTGAAATCTCAATAAATTGCACATGACAGATATTAGTTTGACAACAAAAATATTATCACTTCATAGACATTAATTGTTAAAGTTTGATTTTATGCCATAGATTTAATTGATGGTACACCAAGACGCAGTCTGTCTTTCAAATTTAACAGCCTTTTATACATGTGTAGTTTATTTGTTGGATATGATGGCTTTATCTCCTTTTCCTGAAAAAATAACATATTATATTCCTTAATATAACCAAATAACTATGATCAACAAAAATGATTTCACACTTACACTGGGAAAGAAATCAATTTCCAATATTATAATATCAAAGAATGTTGCGATAACAATTACAGGCCCAGACTTCCTTTCACATACATCAAGATGTACAGCAAATTTGTCATCTGCCAACTGAGCTAGTTTCTCAAATATAGGCTTAGTAGCCCTCTTCTGACTCGACAGCCTGTACAACAAAATCTCCCCAGCCCTTGTGCCAATTAAAACAAAATCAACATAGAAAAACAGAGCAGTTATTGGTGGAAAATCCAAATACAGATGCTGATGTTTGTCTGTCTCAATTTTAAATAAATTTCTCGAATAACAAACAAAATTTTTATCATTCATTGCACATATATGCTTAATTTGTCGTATCCATTCTGGTGGACAATTTAAAGACTTCCTAACTACTTTTCCATCCTTAAATATATTCAGAATATTGCCACAATCAGTGAAAACATGAATAATTCTTTCATCATACTGTATTGATTTAATATCATATTCACAATGATAAATTAATTTGGAAGACAGATTAGCGAGATACAAATCACATTTGTAAATATCTCTATTATTAAAAAAATATAACTCTTCACCATTTATTACAAAATTGTCAGCCTTAAAAAAGGCTTCAGACATAAATGATGGATTGTCCGTCGTCCTTTGGACCAATATTCCTGATTTTAACAATATCACTGTAGCAATATTATTATTGTGTATTTTAAAGCAATTTTTCTCAGGAACCACTACAGGGATATACTTCAAAGTATCTGTATCATATAAAACAATGCCTCTGGTATCTTTTAGAGGTAGTACCCCGTAGCTTATTCCCAGCGCATGGCTTTTATCATGAAGTGAGAAATTGTAAAATTCCCGCATATTAATGGGGAATTTTGTTACTTTCGACCACAAATGTAGATTTTTATATATATTATACCATTTGCACTCACTTCCTGCTTTACTTTTGGCAATTTTTGATGGATATTTGTATTCCTTTACACACATTTTCTCCCATATATGGTCCGAGTAGTCGATTATTTCTTTCCATGTTTTACATACTCTTTTACATTTCCCTACTGTTATTCCGTCGGTTTTACTTATAATTTCTGATATAGTTTCTACTGGCAAGCAGTTTATGTCGGTCATAGTTCTGAAAATAGCTGAATTTTATGTTGAAAATACTGAAGTAAACACTCGCATATTATTGGCCTGTAATCGAAAATTGAACACCAAATTACATTGTGAAGATAGTTATCAATACTGTAGAAAGTATGTATTGTTTTTGATATGAAAAACTATTTAATTTTAGTTAAATTCAGATATTTCTTACTTGTTTACTTTTCATCGACCGTCATGAACTCGTGATTTTGACATTTATTGTTATGAACTTATGAAGCTGGTAGTATTGGTTAGGGGTGCACGATATAAATCGATATTTCATAAAATATCGATATATGGATGCGATATATCGCTTCAACCCGATATTATCGAATCATCCAGTATCGATATGTATTATCGATATATTTAATCCGATACATCAAATATCGTGAGAAATTAAAAGCACAAGCACACAATGTTTCGAAAACGCTCTGCAGTTTATTTTCTAAAAAATGTTTAACTTTAGTGTGAAATTGTTAAAAGTGTAGAATAGTTATAATTTTGAATGAAGATTTAATCAATGATAAAGAAAGTATAAACTATTGAGTGAAATTGTCTAACTGGAATCTAACATCAGCACCACGTGATGTCGGTCAAGAGAAAGAATGATGAAATAAATTAAACATCTGGTTTAAATGCCTTGATGCTGTCATAACTTCATTCAAAGAGGTTATGAACGTTCTGTTTTGTGTTGATCGCTTCGTTCTCAGTGCAAAATAACCTACACTATAATGTTTATTAAAATTCGATCCATAGTTGACGGAGATATCGCAGAACATAAAAAAATACTCGAATTGAGAACCGCCTCCTTTTTGTAGTCAGGTAAAAATAACTAAAGAACTACAAGAGCGAACTAGTTCGCCATCGGCTTTCGAGCTAAATATATTGAACGCTCCCAATAGCAAATGACTGTGGCCAGGAATATATTTATTATTTCAAATTAAAGTATAGTTAAATATAAATTACTTACGATATATCGAAAATATCGATATATTTTTACAATATATCGTATAGTATCGATAGAACAATATGATATATTATATCGAAAAATATCGATCCTTTTTTTACGTGAACACCCCTAGTACTGGTACCGTATTTGACGTACAGTTTTTTTAATGTGACTTATAACACAATATTTTTTTTACCAGTCAGATTAAAAACAAAATTTTGTTAATAATGTTTTGTAAATATTATTTTTTATTCTATAAATTTGGATTAATATGAAGAACTATCGGTCTATCTACTTCTTTATCGCCAAATATAGATGCAATTGCTTTGATATAGCGTGTCTAATATATTGAAATCCATTTTGGATTAATGTCTAATTTGAAAAACCGTACATTTTTTTCCAAGTGTTTAACAAGTCAACCCTCTAACTCTAGATTAACTATTTAAAAGGTCTTAAACTTTTCTAATTTTATTAATGTTACAAATCTTTTTACAAGCTTTTAATACTGATGGTATAATAAATACCATATGTTATGCAATATACTTCTACTGGAACTTAGTAGTTAGTACAAACCATAATAATTCTAAAACAATACTCGTATGGTGGTTAACCATATGAATAAATAAAATCCACTTGCGCGTATAACATTCGTTTTATTCCACTATTACAAGGACCGTTAGAGCTACCATTTTTACCGTCTTTTTCTCTAACTGTCAGTTCGTGTGTGTTGTCACTATAAAGATATGTCTGTTGGCCTGGGTAAAAGGCCCAACACCACACTTACATTGAACCTGAAAAAGATACAGGAAAAATAAAACAAATTAAAAAACAACCCAACAATGCTTTAATATCGAAAAATAATCACATTCGCAATTTATAAAGGACTAATTGTATATCTTTATTCTGATATAAATATTACTTGATATTAAAAAACATTATTAACATTTATATAGAGCATTCACAACTTATACCCAAGCCTTAGTTATGAAAAAATTTATGCTTATTAAAAAATACATTCCATTACAGGGCTAGATAAAAATTGTAAACAGGCAAATAAAACTGCCTCGTTAGGACACGTTGTAACACGTTGCGAAATGGCAGTACATTCATTAGGATCGACATCCCTAGTGAATTAAATATGACTTCTAACTTTCTCTTTCTTAGATTACATTTTTTTATAGCTGGGGATCAGCAAACAGGCTGACGGCCCACTAGTAAGCAGTTATCGTCGCCTATGGATATTTGTGTACAGGAACCTGGGTCACTAATGCCCGGAACACACGGTTATTATGGCGGCATACTTTTAGCTATACCACGTAGCTAGGGTTGTTTTGCCACCTCCTGCAACAGGCCGCAGGGATTAGTATTCTTACTCCGCCCATGCACGGAGAATATGTCCTAATTAATGCTAAAATTGAGATGTCAAACAATGCTTCTGCAGGCTGATCCTGGAACTGCCTATCCTACGCTTTACGTTACCTATTATTAAAACATATATATTAAAATTATACAAGGATACATAATTTTTATCAAAAAAGTTTATTAAAAACATTTACAAAGTGTTATATAACGCAAGAATTGATTCAATAATAAATTATATAAAGTCAAAAATATATTTTAATCAATCAAACACAAACATATATGTCCAAAAGGAATGATTATAAGGCTATATGCTACGCCGCGAGGATGAAGGCTGTTAAGTGAAGGGTGTTATTCCGCGTGACATTTAGGATTACACAAGAAGTAACACAAAGGGCGGGCCTAAGCCGGCCTAGACCAACGAGATCGGTTTTTCAGTTGTTCTTTAGTCAGGCTAATGGAGAATAACAGGGATTTAGTGCATAATCTCTGAGTATACCATACCCTCCGACTCTCACACGATTTTGAGGCATAGAAAATGAGTTTTTCCTCGAAAAAAAGGTAGACATTAAACTGGGAAAATAGATTTTTTTAAATCATAAAACTCTAACCTAACCCATAAAAAGCAAAAATCATAATGCATACAAAATACAGAAGTCACAAACAATTAAACATGACCATAGCACTCACTATCACGTGACGTCAATGGCCAATGGTGTGGTGATGCAAATAGGGATAACCTAAACCCTATGACTTACCAGCGTACCTCAACTTTGAATATTATCAAATGCAAGATTAACACATTGACTGCCAATTACTCGGATCCAAGTGGGGCGGGACATTAGAGCGTGTAACGGCTTTTCATTTTGGCTCCCAAACATTTGTGCTAAGCACACATGGGGGTCCAAAGAAACAATTATAGTAATAATAAAAATCATTGCCGTATTTTATCAGACATTACTTAATCATGAATCGACTAAATTTCGAACATAGCAATCTAAATAGTAATTAAGTCATATTTGTCAGATGAGTTAATTCTGTGTCAAATCCGCCCAAAATCGAGCCACGCAGTGGCTATAACGGCAACACTGTCATTTCTCAGTTTTCTTTATGGAACAACAATCAATGTGTTAAACTCAAGTAACTGTAATTTTTGACTTTTACTACTACTATACTCGATTGTACTTGAAAACAATTTCACTAACTCGTATCACGTGTAGTGGATATTATAGTTTTTAGATTAAGGTTATTAAATAAAAGCCCCGTGGTATCATACTCGGTTTCATAGAATACGAATTTCACGATGATAGGCACCGCTTAAGCAGTTGTGATATATCGAATTAAATCAAGTGTAATTTACTTATTCATGAATAGTTGTATTTTTTATTACTGTAGGACAGCAGATAGGCTGACGGCCTAATTAGAATTTAGCAGTTACCGTCGCCTATGGATGTTTGCAACGTCAGTGGCATCGTGAACACGCTGCTGTCCCATAAGGGTACAGGAACTTGGGCCACTAATGCCGGATGTGTTTAGGCACAGTTATTATGGCGGCATACTTAAGACTAAAGGTGATCGCCATCCAGACGGGCTTGGTGCCCTACCACGTAGCTAGGGTGGGTTGTTTTGTCGCCTTTTACGACAGGCCCACCCCGGCCACAGGGGTTAGTATTCTTTCTCCGCCCCTGCACGGATAAATAAGGAGATAATATTGGGACTATTCACACAGCGCGCCATCTAGTCTCAAACACTTGTGTTATGGGTACTAATACATTAAAAACATACTTTAAATAAACACACATTATACATAGTATCATCGGGAATCGAACCTCAGCAAGCGTACCGAAGTGTATAAGTGTATTCATATCCGAAAATCCGAAAATAAAAGTAACGAAATGTGTTCGTGACTAACGTTCTGTTACTTCAAGTGCTTGCCCGTTACATAGTAACGAATACATACGGTTTGTTACAGTTCTAATATTGTCCATTCGCTCTAGGGAAGGCCAGATCTGTTATTATTATTTTATTATAATTACTTATTATTAAAGTGCCAAAAACATAAAACAGAATTGAGTATGATTCTAGTAAAATAATAGGAATTAAATATACGTTCTAAACACAACCGAAAATCACAATACGATTCAATATTACGTATTTACATGCTTGTTCAACATAAAAATCACACACGGCATTCAATGAGTTAACCCTTACCATAAGATATCCAAGACTAAATACAAATATGCTAATGTTTTGATTTTAGCACGACGAAAATTAGACAGTTCTTTCTTTTTACCGTTCTGGAACACATATTGTCTTGGACATATCGCATGCTTAATCATAAACTGACCGATTACGATTTAGGTCTAAAGTGAGATAATATAACGGGCAGCATTGTATCGACGCCCTCTATCGGCCAAACTAAGATTTATTTCGATATCTCTTTCCCACACTGAGTTACCACTATTTAGTTATAAGTCAATATATGGGATAAGTAGTAAATGACAAAACGTTTTTTGCGATTTCCCAAAAAACAGGTTTTTTGAGTTAGGTCAGTTTATGATTAAGCATGCGATATGTTCTATTACGATGTCTGGCAAAAGATATCGATTAATAAAATATCATTTTAAGGAAGGGAAAATATTAGATTAGATTATTCTTTATTGTACATATTATAATTACACTAAACAATTCAACTTAAAGTGGTGTTAAGGTACAATGGGCGGCCTTGACCGTCAGGGCGATAAGAGGCTACCGCACGGTGTCCTTCGAAGCGGCCTCCCTGCTGGCCGGATCCCCACCATGGGACTCCGAAGCTCGCGCTGATATAACAGTGGCGCCGAGACGCGGCCGAGCGTGGCTCTCGCCCCGCACCTCGCGAAGTTGAGGTAAAACGGTTGGAGCTGCGCGACAAGATGTTCTTGGTGAAGTGGAAGTAGCGTCTTGCGCACCCCAGCGCGGGCCTTGACACCATAGAGGCGGTGAATCCCGTCCTGGCCGAATGGATAGAGAAGCGCCACGGTGCCCTGACCTTTCGCCTGACGCAGGTCCTCTCAGGGCACTGTTGCTTCGGGAGGTACCTGTGTCACATAGAGCGGGAGATGACGTCAGGACTTCAGGGTGCCGCCATTGTGGCGCGGGCGACTAGGAGAACACGGTGGACCACACTGTCGCCGTGTGCCTAACATGGTGCGAGGAGCGCTGCACCCTTGTCACCCTGATCGGCACGGACCCGGTTCTGTCCATGATCGAAGCGATCCTGGAGAGACGGCCGTCACCTCTTTTTGCGAGGCAGTCATGTCCGCAAAGGAGGCAGCGGAGCGAGAGCGGGAGTCGACCACCACACTCCCCTCTCGCCAACGCAGGCCACGTCATCGGCGCCGGAAAGCATCCAACCTCCGGCCGCCGTAAAAAGCTGCCGCGGGTGGCCCCTTCGCGGGAGGATCCGCCGCCTGCACTAGGACCGTGAGGGTGAGAGCTAATAAATGAGAGCGGCGGGGGGACAAAATCCTGACCCCCCGGCGACAAACACATGGAAGAGGTCCGCCCTGAGATAAAGAGCGGGTCGGCGCCGGCCCGGGCTACGAGAGCGTCAGGCCACATATCTGTGAGCCCAGGCGATAGGAGAACAGCGAGGTTTTTTAGTGGATAGTCAAATGGCTAAACATCTTTCCCGGAGTCCAACATATCCCTTGGTGGCCCCGGGCCATTGAAACCCGTCAAGAGGTTTTTCCCCGAGAGCAAAAAAAGCAATTGTCGACCTTATTGCTAAAAGCAATTGGATTTATGATAACGATGTACGATGTAAGTACGATAGTACTTAAAATCTTGTCCATCCTTTATTTTTATTAACATATCCTTAACAGGATATATTAACAAAAATAAAAAAGCAAACAAAAAATTTCCCTTCCATAAAATTATTTCAATAAATTTAAAAACAACGTTAGATTTATTTTTATTTTATATAGTCTTCCAAAACTAAAAAAAATTAAAACATTTTTGTGACTAGCTTTAGGCGGGTAATATAATATGCCCCGCCAAGTCTTTTTACCTACAAGTCTGTTTGACTTAACCGTAACTCAGCAACCAAAGATAATACAAAGTTGCAAAAATTTTAATAAATTCTCTACAACCATAAACCATGACTATAAATGTAAAGCCGGTTAAAAATCATTTAAACTACATAGTTTAAAACGAAAAATCCTGTTTAAACCCGATGTAAACTATTTTTCGAGTTGAAAATGTTTTATAACTATGTTTTTTAATTATATCTGGATTATCTTGATAACAACAAGATATAGACAACTACGGACTAATTACGGTGCTTGTAAATTTTTGATTTTAAACCACATAAAACTCCGTTCGACAGTAGCATCTTTGTGGTCAGATTTTGAATTATAGTTTAACATTTACAACTGGTAAACTTAACTAAACCCACCCCACATTGGATGTTACTCCTTACCTACATTATCTGTAACCTATACTTATCATAAAATGAACAAGAACTATTGACAAAATATATACGAAAAAAATATCAATATATCAATAGCCAATGAACTATTTATATCGACACCGAATGCAACTGCGTCATGCTCTCTCACGTAGCGAATATAACGCGTTGGCTATCTCTCTCGCTCTATTAGTGGGCTGGAGACGACTTTATGCGAACGTTCGTTACATAGTGTGACAACACTACGAACAAATTAAAGTACTTAGCGCTCCTAAAATTAACACTTCAAATAAATTTTGTAAATAACAAAAAATAAAGCTTATATACATACACGATTTCATATATACATAAATATTAAACTTATCTCTATTGGCAGATTTCACTTATCATCTATCTTTGAGTTGGCTTGATACGACCAACATCGCGAAGCTACCCATGATGTATATTGCGGCAGGAATAGACGCCAGCAGCTTGTATCTCTCCTCTGTAAAAGACAAAACGAATCCAAATTACAAAAATATTACACTGAAACCATTATACATACACCGTTATACATTTTTAGATAATTCTTGATTAAGTGATTTTTTTTTATTGTTGCGGAACAGCCATGGGCACGCTAATACGTTGCTGGACCTGGAACCTGGGTCAGGTCACTGCCGAAATACAAAATATATTATCCAAGTATTTTTTGTGACCAGGGATGGCCGACATTTAACCCTACCACCTGCTGTGGTTGTTTTATCGCCTTTTACGACAGGCCGCCCCCGGCCACAAGGGTCTATATTCTTACTCCACCTCTGAACGGAGAATAAGTATATGAGTGGCTGATAAAATGCGGTAATGATTATTTCCTTTATTATAAAAATATCCGGATGATCCGTATTTTTTTTTTTTTTTTTTTGAAGTTAACAATTGATTTTCTTAGTCTAATTTCAAATCAAACACTCATTGACTTCGTGTTACTTAACAACGCCATCTGCTGGAATAGCTTTAGTGTTGTTGTGTCGTTAAAGCAATTTAAAAAAATAGTATTATTATTCACCGATAGATGTCAGGAAGAGTCATTTTTCAGTTTAAATTGGGACTACTCAAACGCCACCTTTTAACATTTTCTAGAAATGATTCCTAGCTAGATCGATTTATCGCCCCCGAAACCCCCCGTATACTAAATTTCATGAAAATTGTTGGAGCCGATTCCGAGATTCCAATTATATATATACAAGAATTGCTCGTTTAAAGATAACTATTGCTTATTGAGTATACGGCAGTCAAAGTGTTAGGAAATCTTAAAAAAAAATTATTGCTAAATATCCCTACTGAAACAACGCATATTCCCAAGTTACTGATGCATTCAGGGCTTACGTTATATTGTCTAGATTCTTTTTTTGTTATATTATTAGAATATAGCTTTATTGGCATGGTGCATAAGTTAGGTCGTGAAAATATAGTGAATATTAAAGAAAAAACAGAGCTACAAGTACAGCCTCTAGTACAGCCGTATCCGTTCGGCCCCCCACGGGGGACACAATAAATAAATACATATATTTATTGGAACATTTCACACAACGCCAACCAGTTCCATAGTAAAAGTAGCATACTACTTTTATTATGGGCACTAGACACCTAATATACAACATATTATATACTTTTGAAGTGATAACTTCTTATGGGATGGTAAGCCGCTTCGTTACGTAACGCGTTACGGCGTTAGTCTGTCTGGCTTCCCTTTCTCTCACGCATACGGCAGCGGTAGGCAGGCTCCTACTCTCTCACTCTAACCCACAGTGCGACTTTATTATAATGATGAAATACAGTTGAGTTTTTCTTTTCTTTATAAAGACTACATTAGGGAATAATTTAATTTAATATAATTTTGAAACAGTTTTTGGAAAAATTGGAAATACGTAAACTTTTGTTATTTTTGGTTTTATTAATAATTAACCTTTCCTTACATTATCATATTAATATACATAAAACTTAAGTAATAACCTAAGCTTTTCTCAAGTTAAACAATTTCAATATTAAATAGTTCAACTTAGATTAGTTTTTTTTTTTGTAAATAAATACATATTATACATAATCACCCAGAGGTGGGACGGGAATCGAACCTGTGACCTCCACAAGCACACCGACGTTTGTTAGCCGTTACGCCACAAGGTCGTCAATATTTGTACGCTACTACATATTATATAGTTATTACTAATACATATATAGTTTGAATAAGACTCAAATAGCTACCTATTCGTTTTCGCGCGGAATACACTCATTCACACTCTCTTATACTATCATATATGTAAAGAAACTGTGTCTCTTTAATTTATACTGTCAATAAAACAGTATTTTAGATAGATGGTGTTAGGAGTAATGACGACAAACGTCGGTAAAGCAGTATACAATAAAAGTACAATATATATATAACTTTTTTTAGACACACCAGTCTCCACTACCCTTTCTTCCTCCCAGATTTTGCGCATTAATACATATCATAAGCCACTATAATATTTACTTTCAGTAACTAATTTAGAAAAAACTATTTTTGGTTATATAATTTGTAGTTATTTGTTTATGTAGTGTATGGCAGAAGAAACATGAAAGCAGAATAAATTCAGTTGAGATGAGAGCGTTAAGAAGTATGATAGGAGTCAGACTGAGTGACAGGATAAGAAATAGTGAGATAAGGAAACGTTGTGGTCTGAAAGAAGATGTAGTGACAAAAATTGAGAAAGGTATGCTGAGACGGTTTGGCCATGTCGAGAGAATGAATGAAGAACGATTGACGAAAAAAGTGTATAAGGCGAGTGTGAATGGAAGTGTTGGAAGGGGTAGGCCTAGACGGACGTTTCAAGACCAGATCAGGGACGTCTTGAAAAAAGGCCAGGTCAAGAGTACCCTAAACCGAAGGGCATGTATGAAGGGAATAATGAAAGTGGACGAAGCGAAACAAGTATGTAAAGATCGTAGCAAGTGGAAAGAAGTGGTCTCTGCCTACCCCTACGGGAAAGAGGCATGATTAAATGTATGTATGTTTATGTATATTATACAATACATATATTTATTGAATTTTTCTCGTATTGTGTTATAATACAATTTTATGAATTTATTATATTATTATATGTATATTGATGTTATTATGTATAGTTTTATATATATTTATATAAATCTTGTTTTTTTTATGATTGCTGAGGAACAGCAGACAGGCTGATGGGAAAATTATCGCCTATAGATGTTTGCGACGCTAGAAGCACCGTGAACACACTACTGTCCATAAGAATAAGAGATGTCTGGAAGCGGTCGTTATAAGCGGTAAAACAGATTGTTGGGGAAAGTTTATTTTAGATTTCCCTAAATATAGATAGTTTTGATATGGTATGTATCAATCAACCGTTTAAATTAAAGGTTTCGTTCTAAGTCATATCACATGCTCTCGCTACCTATGAAGAGCCAAAAGCCCAGCCAATATAGCTAGCTTATGAGGATATGTTTATTGTTTCGGGACGTCATTTTAAACGTACATTTTTTTAAAAACGGGATCCCAATTTTGCACAAGCCGATTATCAAATCAAAATATTTTATTTCAGATCACTTATTGAATGTCAAGAATCCGTTTCCAATATAAAACGATTAGAATAGAAACTGCGAAACAAACTTCCCAGCGAATATATTTTCAGTCATATTTTATATTTGTCTTTTTTATTCTGTATAACTTTGATTACAAACTTAAAATTAAATTGGAAGAAAATGAATTAATTAAGTATTTAGATAAACAAGCAGCGACTAGTAAACTACATATAATAAAAAAATTTCAAAACAACTGAAATGGTAAGCCGTGTCGATTTTAAATTAAATTACCAAAATAAAATTATTTACGCATTAAATAAAAAAAAAATTAAAAAATATTCCATAAAACCCGATATATTCTTTATATTCAAGTTTTAAAATAAATTTAAAAATCATTAGTAATTTCTGATGTGTTCGCTTATTCCATTCACCAGTCTAAACTCAATATTAACGGATATAAAGTTCGTAAATGAGATCCCGAAATAAAGGATATCGTGCAAACATGCAAGGATAAAATCAAACACCCCATTAATAAAATAATATTTATTATAATCGAGTTAATACCAGTCTTAGTTTAAGTTAGTAGAAAATATACAATATGGCAACATTTTTACAGCGGTGATAAAAGGTAACGCATTCATTATAACTACTGAATGTAACTTATTAAAGTCTACGCAACATTGGCCAATTGCACTAATCGTGCTATATTATTGGCCAAAAAAAATTAATAAATATTTCAAAATTCATAGGTACAGTAAATAAAAAAACAATATCATAGAGTATACAAAAATGACAAGCAGCCATCTTATTTTGCAATGCCTGTCAATGGATTTAGGGTAAGGAACAATTTAAAACATATTTGTAATTAATTAATTCATGTAATTATAATTAATATATAGTAAGACGTATTAATTTAAATTTAAAATGTTTTTTTTATATTTAAAACTATGATCATTTAAAATGAACTTAGAAAATTATATAATTTATAAAAATTTTACCTTATTAGTACTTTTAATAAATAAATACATCTAATACGCGGTATATTTTTTATTTAACAAAGAACCGTTTGTTTAATGCTAAAGTTAAAATACTCAAAAAGTGTTTTCTTTTAATTTGGGGCCCGTCTGGATAGCAACCAGCCCTAGTCCCTAAACGTGCCGTCTTATATAGGGACTAGGTTGTGTTGTCTTCCGGCCTAAGTGACCCAGATTCCTGTACCCCTACGCGTACGGCAGCTTGTTAGCGGTGGCCCTGGCGTCGCAAATATCCTTCGGCAACGGTGTAATATCATCGCAACTATATTCCAGTAAGTTATTTTAGTCTATGGTAATTAAAAATGTTACCTTTTTAGCATAAGTTAGTTAATAATTATTATTGTGTTAATATTTGATTAATAAACTATATTAATAGGTAAAAATATTATTAGATATATAATAGATTTGTTTTAAATATCATTATTAAAATGCATGCGTTACCAAATTAATTCTGTAAATGGTAAATCAACGGTGAAAATAGGAACTAGCTACTACTCATATACGAATAGTACCAACAAGAAAACTAAATTAAAATAAAAAAAAACATTTTATATACATCTATAATACATATTATACATAGGGGTTATCTAAATATAATTTCATATTATTTTATATTTAAGAAATAAATTAATATTATTATATAAATTAATATATTATTAATTATTAAATATATATCATGTGCTGCAAAATAAAATTTTCCTACTATGTTACTAACATACAATTGAAAGTCACCCAGACTTGAACAAATTATTTGCAGATCGTGCAATGATTTTGTTCCGCATAGGGACCGAACCCGTCTATATACGAACACATGTAACCACTGTGTTTAGCCATTAATTTGTAATTTTGTTAAATTTAAAATTGATTTTGTTTTATGTTCTTTTATTTATAAAAGTTGAGATGAGAGCGTTAAGAAGTATGACAGGAGTCAAACTGAGTGACACATAGATATTGTATTCTATATCTATGGAGTGACAGGATAAGAAATAGTCAAATAAGGAAACGTTGTAGTTTGAAAGATGTAGTGACAAAAATTGAGAAAGGTATGCTGAGATGGTTTGGCCATGTTGAGAGAATGAATGAAGAACGATTGACGAAAAAAGTGTATATGGCGAGTGTGAATGGAAGTGTTGGAAGGGGTAGACCTAGGCGGACGTTCCGAGACCAGATCAGGGACGTCTTGAGAAAAGGCCAGGTCAAGAGTGAAGGGCATGTATGAAGGGAATAATGAAAGTGGACGAAGCGAAACAAGTATGTAAGGATCGTAGCAAGTGGAAAGAAGTGGTCTCTGCCTACCCCTACGAGAAAGAGGCGTGATTATATGTATGTATGTATTTATAAAAGTAAACAACTGGAAAATATACTATCATAATTTAAAACATTTATTTTATAACTGGAGTTCAGCAGATAGGCAAGCGGCCCCACCCTAAAGCAAGTGGTCAACGCCGCCTATGGACGTTTGCAACAGACCTCTGGCATTAACAACGCGCTGCCGGCCTCTAAGAAATTAAATTCAAGACAACGCATAACGGGCCATAATTTGTTTCTGAACTAAAATTAATATTTGCTAATGAAGCCTTGCTTCGTTTTATTATAAGCACCAATATTTACTATTTTATTCGCATTGCATACGATTTTATATTTAAGTAATTAAAGTTTTTGGATTTAAGTAATTACTATACCGGCACGCTATGATGGCCGTTTTGACGTTTGTCCACTAATGAAGTTTCGTATTAATTAGTAATTACATTTGAAGGAACAAATTGCTGTTATTTATTGTTAATAGCGACGGGAAGTTGCTGACAATAAAGAACAGCAATTTGCTGCTTCAAATGTAATTACTAATTAATACGAAACTTCATTAGTGGACAAACGTCAAAACGGCCATCATAGCGTGCCGGTAGCATAACTAAAACATCGCCGTATCGAATAATATCGAGTTCAAATTAAAATAAATGTTAACTTACTATTAACACAAAGGTATGCCTAATGTAGGGGGGAACGCAAATTCGGGGAGGTCTACGTCCAGCGTGAGACTACTTATATGTAAATTTAAGTAACATTTCTTTAGAAATAAGATAATCTATATGATTTAATTAAATATAAAAAATAGCCAAACAAAACAATTATAAATACTAATAAAAAATTATTATATTTATTTATTACGTATCACATTATGTTTATTGTCTGTTTCTCTGTTTACAATACTGTCACGTTCAACACAGACCTTAACAAAATTTTCATTATTTTCTTCATTTTATTATATTATACGTTTTTATGAACGACCGATATTAAAACGATCAGACATCTTGACAACAAACCCCAAACACATATAATCAAGCTACCTTCAATTAAAATAATATATCAATACATAAAAATCATTCTAGCAATCGATAACAATTATATCAAATAACTTTTCTACAATACTAAATAAAAACACGTTTCTAGCAATATTATCGTATTATCACACATATATACTGATTTTTAACTGTCACACCTACACGCATACTTAAAGCAACTGAGCGTTATAACTCTATCAAAAAAAAAATGGGTAAATATATACAAGACTCGATATTGAATGAAAAATCGATAATATATATATCGATTATATATCGATTTTATCATTATTTTCTCCGTGCAGTCTGTCATATAAAGGCGACAAGAACCCTAGCTACGTGGTACGGCCTGAAGCCCGTTTGGATGGGAACCACACTGGATCTATAAGCATGCCGCCTTAACAACAGATTCCTGTACCCCTATGGGACAGTGTAGCGTATCTAAGCAGTTACCGTCGCCTATGGATACGCTACTATAGTAAGTGTAGTAAGCACTATTAAGTGGTCTGTCAGCCTGTTTGCTGTTCCTCAACAATAAGAAAAAACAGATCTTACCAGAACTGAAAATAGGATTATATCCCTGCTACTAGTACACAAACTGAAAAGGACCTTGCGATCTTAATATCACAAGTGCTATGCAACTTAATTTGGGACTAGATGGCGCTGTGTGAAATGCCCCAACATATATCCCCTGGCGGCAGGAGACGAAGAACTGTCACAAAGAAGCTGACTCGAAATGGTGAACAGTTAAATTGGTTTTGGGATAATAAACAACGTTACTCTAGTACTAGAAGTCAATGCTAGACTATAATCGATATTAAAAGTTCATAAATCGATTAAATGTAAATCGTTTACAAAGAGTTATGTTTATGCTTCTACGTTAAAGGCGTATTAGAGAATTTGTGACAAACATTCCTAAAAATCAAAGGCAATTTATCCAAATGCAACCTCTTACTCAACCCGATACCATTTCCGAATGGATTTAACGATTTAAAATACTCCTTTTTCGGCTCAACATAAATAGGGTTGTCATCACTATCGAAAATAATCTCCGGATCATTCTCGATAATTTCTTCGATGGATTCCCAGTTTGTCGCCATTTTAATAGGACTCTGGCAACACTCGCACATGCCGTAGTCGCATTCTTTTTTATTCATAAAATAATCAACGTCGTCTAATATCGTTCTTTCTTGTATTTTAGGTTTAACCGGTACCAGCAAAGAGAATTTCCTAGCCGAATATCGAAGTAGCTCTTCGATTGTGCTTTCATCGATATCCATGCTGTTGTTTGTGGAATCTTTCCTGATGTCTGTGGGGATATTAGCGCCAATAATGCTAGCCTTTCTTTTAGCCTGACCTGTCATTGTGATTGATTTTTTTGACGTTGCCCATCCCAAGGAGCGTTGTACAGCCATCTTCCATTTCGTATATCTTGCGTCGCGATCTGAAATTATGTATTATTTTGAACGAGAATATATTTTATATAGATTACAGTTCATAAACATCTCTGCTCTGGTGTGAATGATTGAATGAGCCTACCATGCTTGTCTCAAACGAATTGGCAAGTCACGCACGATTCTTGATGTCTAAGTTTCACGGTAAGCAACCTTAGACAAAACGCGATCTCCGTATTAGAAGTTGCTAACGACCCGCCCATAGCTACTTCAGTAAGCATATTTTGCTATGCACTTACGCAACCCAGCTTAATTGAACCCCAAACTATTTAGGAGATGATTAGAGACAATTTTTTTACGAGCAGGGACAGAGTAAGAATACTCACCCCAGCGGTCGGAGGTAGCCTGTCGTAAAAGGCGACAAAACTACCCTAACAAAAGGTAGGGCTCTAAACCCACCTGGATAGCAACCACCCATGATCTAAGTATGCCGCAATAATAATATTGTGTTGTGTTACGGCATAAGTGACCCAGGTACTAGTTCCATACGCTGACGACAGCGTGTTAACGAAGCACCTGGCGTCACAAAACATCTGTAGGCTGCGGTGACAGCGGTAATTGGGCCATCGGCCTTGCAGCATTTCCTCGGCAATGAAAAATAAGTTCTTGGCGAATGTAAAATCACGTTCTCGTGTAGTAAGTTTCTCTCGTAATTTCTTCTTTTGATCCCGGCAGCTTATTACAGTGGTGTTATTTTTCTTTGCCGTTAGATGTCACGGGCCTGAGGAAAGATCAGCGCTGACTTTTCCCTAAGCAATTATGCTGAGTGAGATCCAATTTAGGTCACTTTAAAATTAATTAAAAATATTTATAAATAAAGTTTTTATTTGTGTTAAAAACTCACCATCGTCGGTTGTGGTGGGGAGGAAGGTGTCGGCGTGCGTGGCGTGGCGCTTCCACTTCTCAACACTCCATACGCCCACAGAGTTACCGGCGACTATCGCTACGCCCAATGCAGACATATCCCACGAGTGAGCTCGCACTGAGGAGAATATTAATTTATTTACTACAATTTGCGATCCATCTCCTTCGAACCAGCCCCTCGAGCACAAAACATAATTTAATTACTCCCATTAATTCACTCAGCAAAGAACCACATGGCATTTGTCTTTGAAAAACGAAATTAAGCCGCAAATACATTATTCTGGCTATATGGTCAAGAGGTGTTAGGATAAATTTATGTACAATACTTAGCATTTAATAAAAAATTCAGTTGCAGTTCGAATGAATTTCACGAATTTATCCGTCTAAGAGCAGCGTGAGAATACTAAGCCTGTCGTAAAAGGCGAAACAACAAACCTGGGCCTGAAGCCCGTATGGATGGCAACCATACTGGGTCGATAAATATTCCGCCATAATAACCTTATGCTGTGTTCCAGCATTAGTGACCCAGATTTCAGTACCTCTATGCAGACACCAGCGTATTCGCAGTGCCCCTAGCGTCGCAAACATCCTTAGGCGACGATAACTGCTTACTAATAATGCTGGCAAACTGGAGAACGTATCACATGTTTACATTCCTAGTTACTGGAATAACACCCAATAGCACATTCCTTGTAACCGTTTGTTTCTTTTGGTAAATTCTTGATTAGTTATACACGAATGAGTAATAAAATAATTAAAATAATTTATGTTTCTGCCGAAATTATGATGGCCGAATCCAAGTGGGCGGCAACGTTGCAAGGGCCCGCCCCCACCCGAATATGCGTCAGTCAATGTGTTAACTCATGAATGATATTCATGATCTGCAGGATCGTTCATCGAAACGAAACCTGTAACTCCGTTCATAATACATATTTAAAGTTAAAGCATACAAATGCACCATTCGTTGGTTCAACGTAAAATCGTAGATGATGGTAGTTTTTTTTTTTATTGCTGAGGAACAGAAGAGGTTGGCGGCCCACGTAATAGTAAGCAGTTACCGTCGCCTAAGGATGTTTGCGACACTAGGGGCACCGCGAAGACGCTGCTGCCCCATAGTGGTACTGGAATCTAGGTCACTTAAGAACACAACACAAGGTTATTATGGCGGCATACTTATATACCACTGATAGTTGCCATCCAAAACTCTGCTTCTACTAAAGTAAAGTGATACTCACAGACAGGTATCCCGGTGAGATCGGCCTGTAGCTGCATCAACAGGTCGTTTGAGGTCATTTTGCCATCCACGTGTAGTTTCGACAATGGCATTCCACAGTCTTTGTTCATAGCTTCCAAGATATCTCTAAAATATATAAAACAATTTAATACTTCCATCATAAATGTTAGGCCTTCTTATTTATTCATATACCTAATGCATACAGTCTATTCTTTTTTTCTATCGTTACAGTCTGGTATTTATGTGTTTATCTGAGGTCCCTGGTAGTTCAATAGTATTACACTCCAAAACCAAGCTAGAGGTCTCAAGGTTCGAATTTCGTGGTGCTTTTACCCTGAAGACGGCGAGCAATTTGCAGTATGTCCGATGTTAGTGACCCCTTGTCCAATAACGTGCTGTGAAGATCCTATGTGCTATCCCTGCTTGCCACGATGTCCTTCGCCGAAAGTTATGTATTGTTGTGAAAAGAAGCCGCAAGTTTCAAGGCCTCTAACTTGCTAAGAGGAAGATTGCTGTGCGCCACCACCAAAATATATGAATATGGACGCATTGTGCGTAAGCTACCTGTATCTGCATTCAAGCGCAACGGAATTCAGGACCAAGAGCATTCGAAGGCGCTCGGCACTGCGAATTTCCTATTTAGAAGCCCTCGTGACCTAGTTGTAGAATTTGAATTGTGCACAGACACCGTAAAAGTCGGCGACCCGCAAAAGTGCCACCCTGCACACCCAAACCGACACTCGGATGTTGTTTACTCAAGAAGAAACCAATAAAAGTGTCACTTGAGGATATATTAGATGATTGACAACGAAATTTGTGTCCTACTTTCAATGTGAAACAAGAAAAATAATTTAAAAAAAAATGATGACAGATTTTTCCCCAAAAAGGGATAACGTCAGGCAGGCGGCCGGTTGTAAAAACTATCTTAGCCACAACTATTACAACATGAAACATGTTGTGCCAATCCCATATAATGTGGGATAAGGGCAGGAGGAAGAAGAAGAAGATGCACAGCTTAGGCAGTTTTCTCGCCTAATGTGCATATTATGGACCAGCGAAAGGGATACTCCTGCAGTTTATCCACAATGTCGATATCGTCAACATATCAGCAGCCCTGGGGGCTGCTCATGTACATCTGATGCTGTTTAACAAGACGTCTACTGTTTTTATACAGCGGCGCTGCAAATGCGGCTTGGTCCTTTTACTGGTCATAGTTTCAGCCAAGGTTTGCTAAGTCTCTCAAGCTGGGAATAAACTTTATTAATAAAAAAATTCAAATTTGGGAAAAAAATTCAAATTTATATTACCTCGTCTGGAAGCAGACCGCTTCCAATGCTGCCCTTATGATGTGGTTTTTGGTCGTGAATGACGTCAGACCGCATATTATACTGTAAAAAAAATCAATTGTCAAACACAAGTTGGTGCTAAACCTATAAGCTAAGTGTTGTAAAACCCCATCATGACGAAAACTTCACAACGATATCAACAATATTATTTACTAGCCGTTTCCACCCGCTTCGCTGGTCGGATAACAGAAAAAAGAAATCGATAAGCAATTTTATTTAGATAAGAGCCAAGTGTCTAGGAAATAAAACTTAGAAAATTTAATTGAAATCTCTCGTTGTTTTGCCGTGATCATCATCAGCGTGCATCAGCGTGCACAACTGCAGATCTCTATCATTTTATTTATATAGACGATTCATGTGTCAATTTGTTTAGAATATTCGTTTCATATAATCTAAAAAGTGCCGATTCCAGCAGTGGGAGGAGGCTGTGATTAAACCGTATTTTGTAGAATATAGAATACTTCTTTTATTGCTATAGAACAGCAGACAGGCAGACCTACTTAATAATAAGCCGTTGCTTTGTGTCTTTACACGCGTATCACTGGAAACTAACCAAGACCATTTATTACTAGACTATCTACCTAGGACTGCACTTTTTCATAAAAATGCTATGTTATGTGCAGTGTGTATGTCACTTAACTACTCCTAAACGGGTAAACCGATTTTGTTGAAAATTTTGTGTGTGTTCAAGTGGATTCGGGAATGATTTAGATTCACAATTGCACCCGGCACCCGATTTTTATTTTTCGCATATAAGAACATAACCCAAAAATTTAAAACAGTTTATTTTTTTTTGTTCAAAAGAAAGTGCACTTGCGTACGAATACTTTATATTTTTGGATTCTGTTATTCGACCAGCGAAGCGGGCGGAACGTCTAGTATATAATAAATTACCGTTGTCAATAACAGATTTACCGTTGAGGCAATGTGAGAGACAACTAAAAATATGGCTACTGGATAACATGATCTACTCAGTTAAAGACTGGATGAGTAAGTTATGATAATATGTATATTAATAAATAATAATAATAATGATGATGATGTATGTAATAATTTCTTTAATATTATCTATTTTAAATTGATATGTATTAAGGAAAATTACATTATTGACAATTGATAATGACGTAAAACATATAAACGAGAGAAATGACATAAAAATTATGTATGTTATCCATACAGGGACGCAGAAAGAATACTAACCTCTGCGGCCGGAGTTGGTCTGTCCTAAAAGGCGACGAAACAACCCACGCTAGTAACATGGTAGTGGCCCAAGCCCGTCTGAATGACGACCACCTTTATTCTTATGCATGCCGCCATAATAACTTTGTGTTATGTTCCAGCATTAATGACCCAAGTTGCTGTACCCTTATGGGACAGTGGCGTGTTGGAGATGCCACTGGCGATGCAAACACCCATAGGTGACGGCAACTGCTAAATACTAAGTGGGCCGTCAGCCTGTCTGCTATTAATGTGTGATCATTGTTAAATATATAAGTACCCTCGGGCGTCTTTCCTCCAATACGGCGCATACAACCCACTGAAGGCGGGTACGAAGTAAACATCCCCTGTGGAGAACACCTGTCCAGCGATATGTTCTGTGTCTTGGGCCACGTCTTTGATCAATTTCAAATTATCCCGAAGGAACTTCATAGCGCCACCGGCTACTGCTATTGATCCTGTAGAAATTGTTATTAAAAAAAAATTATCACTTTTGATTAAATACTTTTTTTTACTATGTATTCTCCACTCCACGTGACCAATGAGTATTCAAAACTATTATTCCATTATTCAAAACATACCAAAATAAAACGAAATACGACCGTCCTTTGTCCTCAAGACTCCGGGTCGTATCACGCTTTTATTAGTTTCACCTGTATGTTTGAGGTGTTCCATAAATCAGTACACGAAAATATTCGATCGGTAAAATTAGTCCAAAAATGGTACGATAGATGGCACAAAGCGCCTGATGCTTTTTTCACATTTTTCGTTCATCTAATATATAAAATTCTCGTGTCACAGTTTTCGTTGCCATACTCCTCCGAAACGGCTTGACCGATTTTGATGAAATTTTTTGTGCTTATCCGGTATCTATGAGAATCGGCCAACATCTATTTTTCATCCCCCTAAATGTTAGGGGTAGTCCACGCCTAAATTTTTTTTTTATTTTTTTGACATTTTATTATTTATATGGCAGAACAACGTTTGCCGGGTTAGCTAGTTATTCTATATCTATATTATGAATTACTTATAATTTTTAGCTCGATTTATTATTAAAGCGTGTTTTTTTTTAGTTTTTTGTAAGAAATATTCAATGGCAACAATATACAAGTGAAATGTGTTACATTTGGTACACACAACTAAATATTAGGTAGTCGAATACTACATCCCCTAAGAGTAAATAACAAATGAAAACCCAGGGAACTACCGCCTAATAAGCTACGTCAAAATCCTACCTTCGAGGGCATAGACAGGCGGAGCGTCGGGTCCCATTTTGTAAGCTATCGTTGTGATCAGACCGTGGGTAGACTGCACGCGTCTTGTACCAGTGTTGTACAGGAGGAAACACCCGCTCCGGTACGTGTTTTTCGCTTGACCTGCACTTAAGCAGTTTTGCCCCACCAACGCGGATTGTTGATTGCCTAATATCTAGAAAAAAATTAAATACATTAGTGGTGTCCGCGTAGAACTGGAATCAGGTCAATAGCCAGAACACACAGTTATTATGGCGGCATATTTAAGACCAAAGGTGGTCGCCGTCCAGACGGGCTTGGGGCCCTACCACGTAGCTAGGGTGGGTTGTTGTTTTGTCGCCTTTTACGACCAGCCGCCCCCGGCCGCAGGGGTAAGTATTTTTACATCACCCCTACACGGAATAAAATATCACGATACCACGGAACGACAATCTGAGTCAATGGAATCTAAAAAGTTAGTAGTAAAGTAGTCTAGAACCATTTACGAAAAATTCCGCATCGAATGGTCCCAATCCCATAGCGATATGTTCCGTATTTTGATGGTGCACTAGAGGTAGCCGATTTTATAAAGTCGATGGTTGACTTACCCCAGATATACTGATTCCGTCCAATATCGACCCGTCTTTAACGGTTCCGTACACTTCAGAGCTACTGCGTATTTGTGGCAACGAATCTCTGTGTATTCCAAATAGCCTGCAAAAAAAAAATAGAAGAATAGAAAATGGTACCCTTAAGATGGGTGCATCGAAGCCTCACACAGTGGTGGATTCATATATGTCAATTAAAACATTTATCATTTTGTAAGATTAATAAATAAATAAATAAAAATGATATTTTATTATTGTAAGACAGCGGGTAGGCTGATGGCTCACTTAACAGTAAGCAGTTATCGTCGCCTATAGGTGTTTGCGACGCCAGGGAAAACGCTAACACGCTACCGTCCGTATAGGGATACTGAAAACCTTCACTAATGGTGGAACACTACACGGACGGGAGTTGCTATCCAGTCGGACTTGGAGCCCTACCACCTGGATGGGGTTATTTGGTCGCCTTATACGATGGAGCGTTAGGAGTCAGTCAGTATTCTTACTCCGTCGCTGCGT
Organism: Malacosoma neustria; assembly: GCA_963693495.1. Lineage (NCBI taxonomy): Eukaryota > Metazoa > Arthropoda > Insecta > Lepidoptera > Lasiocampidae > Malacosoma > Malacosoma neustria. Next base: position 4,117,610 of record OY856397.1, read on the forward strand.
TCTCGCACAAGTGACGTCACAAACATCCATAGGCGATGGTAACTATTTACTATTGGGGCATCAGCCTAGACACGCGGGAAACAGTAGACGCTGTTACTCAGAAAAAATTTTTTTGTTAATTTGTCTAAAAAAATTATATATTACAGAGTTTAAAATTGTATTTTATTAAATTTAGTATTAGTATGTGATTTAAATATATATTTTCAAATTTATTTTTTTAAATAACGCTCACCTGCATAGCATTGGGTCCCAATTCAATGTTTCTAAATTCATCAGCAATGTTCTTGACGCGTTGGTCACGTCTGTTATATGCAACCCACCTTGCGGACCACCGGTTAAATTCTAAAAAAAAAATAGTTAAAACTGTATTTTCAATAAAAAACAAAAATAAGGAAACATGTTTTTCCTCGTGCAGGGGCGAGTTAAAAATACTAACCCCTGCGGCCGTAGGGGTCGGCCTGCCCTGAAAGGCGATAAAACAACTCTACCTAGCTATGTGGTAGGGCCCCAAGCCCGTCTGAATGCCGCTATAATAACCTTAAGTTGTGTTCCCGCATTAGTCACCCAGGTTCCCGTACCCCTAAAAATCTATAGGCGACGGTAATTGTTTCCTATTAAGTGGATTGTCAGCCTGTCTGCTGTTTGTCAGCAATAAAAAAAATTTAATTTATTTCCTGAAAGATTTAAATGTACATCTACCATCTGAAGATTCAAATATCCAATGTATGTGGGTAGTCTTGCGAATAATTTGTTCAAAGCCTAGTGCATGGAAATGGCATTTAAAAAAATGCAGAATACAACCACAGGAATTGTTTTTGGCTGGAGACAGAACCTTATCAGTGCCTCGTGAATTTCTAAGAAAAAGAGAGAGTATGTGGAGTTCATCATTTCGTTACTGCGACCACTCAGCTGGCTAGCAAAGGTTAGCCATGTCTCCTATATCGTCCAAGTCCAACCTCACGGGCTAGTTGGTGTTGAAAGATTTGGACTAGGCAGTTATCTTTTTCAGATCTTTTAAGAGTGGTTGTATATGCGTGTATATATAATCTCTCAACAGGACAAAAACGCGGCAACTGTCTGAACTGTCAAATGTCGCTCCACCTACCCACAGTGGTGTACCCTTCAAGTTGTAATATAATTGATTGTCCACGGGATTAGAATAGGTCTATTCTATTGTTTTTCATCACACAGTTATAACATGTATAAATTAAGAGAAAAATACAAAATTTTGAAACAATCGGCGGTCTTATCGCTAGGAAATGATCTCTTCCAGACAATTATCATATTAGGATATAATATTAAATTATTTTAATTACTCACCCAAATAATCCAAGAGTCAACAGTTCCAAAGAGCAAACTCTTATCCCTGCTGGCTCTTCTCACAGCCATAATATTGTCTTTTAACCATCTCATCTTCAAAGCGCTGAAATAAGGCGATATCGGTAGACCGCATATATTCTTTAGGTGATTTTTATTTCGGTCTGGTACTTTTGCGAGGATCGCATCCACTGTACTGTCTGTTCTTATATCGTTCCACGCTAAAAAGGAAATGGGATTTAACTATGTCTTAGAGTGAAAGAGACAGATGTATTTGAAGATTTAGTTTAATTTATCAGTGATAGATGGAGTTATATGATTTTGTTACGTATACTAGTTTTGGAGTAATCAATTCAAGGAATTACCAAGCTCAGAATAATATATTGAAGAAAATTTAAGTAATGATTATTTTTAGAAAGAAAAAATGTTTGTAAATTAAAAAATAATACATTAAAAAAACAGTGCTATAAATGTAAACAATAATGCCTTAAAAAGCCCTTACTTAATTTTCTTAATATTTTACTTTAAAATGTTCCATTATTTGTGTAATGTGTATATAATATGTACACAAACCGGACATGAAAGTGTTAAATATGTCAAAAATAGTAAATAAGTGTTAAGTGATTACATAAATATGTTAGCAAGACTAGAAATATATAGTAATTAGTTTTGAATGCGCCTTGAAGGACAGTTTTGGACGTAACTTGCTTACCCTGATATAATGTAAAAAGATCATAATAAAGCAGAATGATAACAAAAAAAAACTACATTTTCTATAACACTATATTAACAAATCGAACGTCATGACGGACACCATGTGTCTGACATCATACTTTCCTCCAGAACTACAACAAATACGAGGGATGTTCAATAAATAGTGATAATGCGATACATTCTCCTTGGAAAGAAAAAAAAATACTGGCAGACATAGCTCAGATATTAGAGATATATATATATATATATATATATATATATATATATATATATATATATATATATATATATATATATATATATATATATATCTAATATCTGAGCTATGTCTGCCAGTATTTTTTTCTTTATATATATATATATATATATATATATATATACCTAATTGGAATCTCGGAATCGGCTCCAACAATTTTCATGAAATTTAGTATACGGGATAAATCGACATACGATAAATCGATCTAGCTAGGAATCATTTCTAGAAAATGTCATTTTATTCGTTTTTTTTTAATGGAAGTCCCAATTTAAACTGAAAAATGACTTCCTGACATCTATCGGCGAATAATAATACTATTTTTTTAAATTGCTTTAACGACACAACAACACTAAAGCTATTCCAGCAGATGGCGTTGTTAAGTAACACGAAGTCAATGAGTGTTTGCTTTGAGGTTAGACTAAGAAAATCAATTGTTAATTTCCAAAAAACACAATTTATAAAAAAAAATACCGAGCAAAGCTCGGTCATCTAGCTGGTAAGAATAAAAAAGCAAACAATTCTCTTTTGTTTCTTAAAAATAGAAGTAATTTGTTTGCGTCGTATCAGAACGTGTCCTTAAAAATGGAAAAATTGAAGTTCGCGGGGTAATAAAATACATCTGCTTGAAAAATTTTACTACAAAGCTGATAAATCAAGACTTGAGAGCAACATTAGAGGTTCATGCTCGTCCATATTCTAAGCGAGGAAGAACTTCCATTAACGACGACCCCCGCACGGGTCGCCCTACATCGGTAGTGAGTGAACAAATTATTAAAAAAGTTGAAAACATTGTTTTGACGGATCGTCGTGTTACTGCTTTTTTTATAGCAGAAGAAACGAAGATTTCTATAGGAACTGTCCATAACATTATACACAACCATTTGGGTATGAAAAAAGTGTCAGCGCGTTGGGTGCCCAGAATGCTTTCTGACGCATAAAAACAAACGAGACTGAAAATTTCACAAAGCTGTTTGGGTTTGTTACAAGATCTATCCATGCAGGGGCGGAGAAAGAATACTGACCTCTGCGGCCGGGGTCGGCCTGTCGTAAAAGGCAACAAAATAACCCTAGCTACGTGATAGGGCCCCAAGCCCGCCTGGATGGCGACCACCTTTGGTCTTAACTGTGCTGCCATAATAACCTTATGTTGTGTTCCGGCATTAGAAACCCAAGTTCCTGTACCTTTATAGGTCAGCAGCGTGTTAGCGATGCCATTGGCGTCGCAAACACCCATAGGCGACGGTAACTGCTAAACTCTAAGCAGGCCGTCAGCCTGTCTGTTGTCTTACAGCAAAAAAAAAGATCTTCACCAATTTTTGGCTCGATTCATAACTATGAACGAAACATGGCTTCACCATTATGACCCGGAAACTATTAAGTCCATGACTTGGAAAAGACCGTCATCTCCAACTCCGAAGAAATTTAAGGCGATTCCATCCGCCTGTAAGATCATGGACTGTTTCTGGGACAGCCAAGGGGTGGTAATGATCGAATACCTTAATCATGGAGCCACTATTACGGGGACTTTGTACGTAGAACAAATAATAAAGTTGCATGAGGAAATACGCAAGCAACGACGTGGCAAACTCGCTAAAGTTATTTTGTTTGACTAATATATCGACCCCGCGCACAAATCTAGAGTTGCAATGGCTTCCGTTCAAGAAGCTGGGGCCGAATGGATGGAACATCCTCCATATTCACCGGACTTAGCTCCTAGTGATTTCTACCTGTTTCCGCGGTTAAAGGAACATCTTAGGGGCCATAAAGTTGAAAATGATGACGCAGTAGTCGCAGCGGTACACGATTTTTAAGGGATCGGGAAGATTTTTTTAAAAGGGAATTTTAACCTTAGAAAAAAGATACACAAAGTGTATAAATCTGAAAGGTGACTACGTCGAAAATAACGTCTGACACGGCCCCCTGGAAGACATTGTTTCTAGTCTGGCGTTTAACGTATTAATGAAGTAATAATTCTCACCTATGGCAGGGTGTAACGGTTCTCCGGTATATTTGTCCCACGCTATAGTTGTCTCCCTTTGATTCGTTATCCCTAAAGTGACTATATCTTCTCTCGAATACCCTAGAAATGAAAAATTCTTATTATTTTCACGAAAAGGAGCGCCGTCTTTAGCTTCCATTTCGAAGCTTCGGATCTGTCATTTTCCAACACACGTTCTTCGATAATTGGCATCATATCATCTGCAACGACTTTTAGTCGATGGTGGTGAGATTTATTCTCCAAATAGATAGCTGGTTACCGTAAAATTTATTACGTAACTGCAGTTTGCAATGTCAAGGACATGAACGCTGATAAATAAATATCCGGAAATTCTTCCCGCCGTGATTTATCAAGTGTTTTTACCCGGAAAAATGCATCTTATCGATGCCGCGTCGGAACTTTGGAGCCAATGCGGGCATGTAGGGTTGCTTCAGCCTAGCTAAACATAACCAGGGTGGTCGCGAGTCGACTAAAAAACCTGGTCTTCACCTAGAATCTCTCTGGGGAGATCTTTGATCAATGTGAAACTCACATGCGTGATTTATCCAGTACAGTAAGATGACACGCAACTCCTGTATCGCTCCTTTTCCTTCCATTTTTGGGAGGTATTCGGAAGATTATCAGGTCTCGATCGAGGCGCAATTAGAAACTTGATCATTGCTTGATATCTTTCGTGATGCGCTCTCCAATTCCCGAACGGACTCGCCCCACCGCGAAGCGGAGAGAGTGGCGCTATCAGTCCGCAGATTGGGATGGACTGCGCGAATTCTATGCGTCCTACCCATGTGGGCCGCTGTTTTTCGTCGGGCGATCCTGACACCTGTACGAACTCGATTGCTGACGTGGTGCTGCAGGGAATGGAATGTTTTATTCCTAACTCTGTAGTGCCCAATGGTGGTTCGATAGGCTTAATGCTGAGGCTGTTATGCTAAAGCAAGAGGCCTATCGAGCCTGGACGTAAGGGCTTGTGAGGATCCTAACACTTCTGACCTGAAGAAAAAATATAAAGTTGCCTCCTGGACCCTCAAAAAACGGATTGCGAGAGCAATATTTGCGAGAGCACATCGGCAGGATTTTTATTTTTATTTATTGTTTTTATTTTAAATCTTTGCAGCCAATTCGACACTTGATGACGGGGGACAATCTCCACGTTCTATTAGAAGATGTGAAGACCACTATGTCGGAGGTGCGGTTTTCACAAAAAGCCGTGCGACGTGTCCTACGATCTCTTGACATCAAGAAGTCCACCGGACCAGACGGTTAGCGGGAATCCGCTATTGTGCTGCGACTGTGCTCGGCTGAGCTGTCTCCAGTCCTTTCCCGACTTTTTACCTTATCCTACCGCAAAGGTTGTTGTGTCCCGGCTTCGTGGAAGATGGCTCATGTTCACCCTACTCCCAAAATGGGTGACCGAACCGACCCATCCAACTACAGACCTATAGCGATAACTTCTTTGCTCTCAAAGGTGATGGAGCGGATTATCAACGCACAACTCTTGGGTTACCTGGAGAATTCCCAGTTGCTAAATGATCACCAATACGGTTTTCAGCATGATCGGTCCTGCTGGGGATCTCCTGGTTTACCTAACACACCGTTGGGCTGAAGCCATTGAGAGCAAAGGAGAAACTCTGACTGTTAACCTAGACATCGCTAAGGCCTTCGATCGGGTCTGGCATAGGGCTCTTCTTGCGAAACTTCCATCTTGCGGGATACCTGGGAGTTTTTGCACCTAGCTATCTTTCTCGTTGGGCGCAGTATTTAAGTTATTGTTGAAGGTTGCTACTCCAGTGTGAAGCCTATCAATGTAGGTGTGCCCCAGGGTTGTGTACTGTCGCCGACGTTATTTATTCTGCATATCAATGACATGTTATCCATAGATGGCATTCATTGTTATGCAGATGATAGCACCGGCGATGCACAGAACACTGGTCGTGTAAACCTCTCTCCTGCGGTTTTGGAAGAAAGTCGGGTCTGAAGTAGAGAACCCTCTAGAGAATCTCTAAATGGGGACGACAAAACCTTGTCCAGTTCAACCCCTCGAAGATGCAAGTCTGCGTATTCTCTGCCAAGAAAACCCCGTTCGCACCTGCGCCACAGTTCCAAGGAACTCTTTCCATCGCAAGCAGTATTGGGATCCTTGGTGTCGACATCACGAATGATGTGCAGTTTAGGGGACAATTGGAGGGTAAAGCTAAGCTTGTCTCCAAAAAGCTAGGTGTGCTAAACCGGTCCAAGCAGTACTTCAGTCCAAGGCAACGGCTTGTGCTATACAAAGCACAGGTCAGACCGCATATGGAGTACTGCTCACATTTATGGGCTGGAGCACCCGCCTGTCAGCTCAATCCCCTAAATTCGATCCAACGGCGCGCAGTTCGTGTTGTCGACGATCCCATACTCACAGACGGTCTAGACACGCTTGGACTTCGGAGAGACTTTGCGTCTCTTTGCGTATTCTACCGTCTGTACAACGGGGAGTGTTCTGAGGAGCTATTTAGAATGGTGCCCTTGTCGTCTTTCTACCACCGCACTGCCCGCCGTCGGCTGGATGTTCATCCCCATTTCTTGGAGCCTCTTCTTTCTTGTACGAAACGGTTCTCAAGAACGTTCATGTTGCGTACTCTCAGGATCTGGAATGAGCTTCCGGCTGAGGTTTCCTCAGCGCGGTATGATATGGGGTTCTTCAAAAAAGGCGTTATAAAATTTCTTCGAGGCCGGCAGCGTGTTGGTAATGCCTCTGGTGTTGCAAACGTCCATAGGCGACGATGATCACCTGCCAGGATGGGCCGTTTGCCTGTCTGCTGAACTCTAGCTATAAAAAAATGTAGAAATTCATAATGCACACCCGGCCACGTGGAAAGATGCGGCAGGGTAGCGTGGGACTCACCGACTTCTCAAGGCTGGGAGCCGCTCGTCGCTGGTATACCCACTAAAACTACACCTGTTTTCCTTCATTCACCTTGACTGTCGAGGCCACGGGACGCGAAGAATTAGTCAGGTCACCACCCAACCAGGCGCTAGCCCGATTTTTTTTGAAGTGAAACTTCTTTACGCGCATGAGGGTAAAATTTTTACTACGAATGAAACGCAATATTAGCGTCACGAAGATGTGAAACGTTTTTTTGCTCCAGTAATACTAACCTTATTAATAATGGCTTATGGCTTATTCTATGATGTAATTTTATATGATTGCATTACTTATACATATCTATTCGAATTGCGACTTTATTACAATGAAATACACTTGATTTTTTTTTCTCTAGTAATACCAACCTTATTAATAATGCCTTAAGAATTATTAAAGTGTTCTGTAATGTAATTTTAGAATGATTGCATTGCATTACTTATACATATCTATTCAAATTGCGACTTTATTGCATTACAATACAGTTGAGTTTTGTTCAATAAGATATAAAATAATAATATTACATAAATTCTCTTTTCTAAATTTATTATAAGATTTAAAAATTAGTTTGCCAAAGAAGTTTCACTTCTGACATGTGTACTTTGTACGCATGCATTTTTTTTATAGCTAGAGTTCAACAGACAGGCAAAATGCCCACCCTGGCAGGTGGTCAACGCCGCCTATGGACGTTTGCAACACCAGAGGTCTCGGGGGCCCCTACAATAGTGACTTTTTCCTAGACGGGCTACCTTGCACAGCCATATTAGAATAAAGTCCATTTGTTATTAATTCATATGGTCGTACTAGTATTTTTAAACAAATATTTTATAGATTTTAATATAGATTCGAGATAGATTAAAGATTAAATAAATAGATGACCAAAAATTGATTACTGACCTAACTCTGTCAACTGGCCGATAGCGGACTCCGCACAGAGTTTGATGTTGTGCATGATTTCCAGAGGGTCCTGCTCCGACCATCCTTCTTGGGGCTGGACCTCAGTTTTATCTAACTGATACGCCGCCAATTCCTCCGAGCGCTCTGCTTCGTATATCTAAAAATACATGTTTTAATGAAATAGTAATTTAAAATTAAATAATAAAAAATTGTGTGTTTTCAATTTACACACGGCAGAAGTGAAACTTCAGAAAAGTAGCCTACGAGAAAATAAATCGAGTATAAGATCCGAACAAAGAGGAGACGTAAATTATACGAAACACATTTATGTATTCTATCTCATTCTCTCACAGGCTAAATCCTATTTATGAATATGTTTATCTCTTTTTGGTGTCGCTTTTTCGTTTCAACGAATTTTCACATTACAACGGTGCTAAGGATGTTTCAATTCAGTAACAGCCCATAATTTTCCAAGGCTGGGTTTTAACCCAGAGCTTTAGCTCTACCCTAGTCAGTCAGCCTGGGCACTAGGCGATAGGATAGAGGAGTTTTTAGTGGGTAGTCGGAAGTTGAACATCGGAGTCCCACATACCCCCCGCCCCCTCCCGTATCGGGGGCACTGGTCAATCGAAGTTTTTCCTCGATAACGGAATAGACAGCACACGAATCACGTTTCTGTATGGCTATTTAGCAGTTTAGATACCCTCGTTCTTTTAGTTCAAATATAAGCATGTGTGAGAGTCGGCAATCGAAGAGCAGCGCCGGTAATTTCTAATAGCAGATGCCAAGTTTGTGGTCTTAAATTACTATAACTATGGATTGCAGTTAGGCTTGCAACGATATATCTGAAAACCGATAAATATATAGAAGCCTAAAATATCGATATCGGCGTCTCGTCGATATATCGATATTTTTAAAAAACTTGCATCCCTAATTACGGTAATCTGGTTGGTAGATTTCCAAATGTTAATTTTGCTTTCGAGACGGGTGGAACTACTGAGAATGCTGAAACCGTGCGAAATGTGTGTGTTTCGTGTGGGGGTCACTGGGTGGCCGACAACCACATCGTCATTTTAAGGTGGCTGGTGATTCGGTTATAAAAAAAAGCTATAATGTTACTTACAACAAATCTGACAGTCTTGGTCCCATCGTCGATGACTCCAACGAGCGACTTTTTCGCGACATCTTTTACGGGCATTTCGTTGGCTGCGGACAAAATAAATGTATGTTACATCAACAATAACTCTTTCTACTATTTCAAGGACTCCAAAGGAAAGATCTGGTTGTTGCTTTCAAGGTTTAGGTTGACAGACGTTTATGGAACATCCAAATGTAGCTACATATATTAATTTTTTATTGCCTGTATTTGGTCAAAAAGAAAAAATCGCTGAAATACTCATAAGCAAAAAGACGACCTGAAACTTTAACCACGTGATAATAATCGTCATCTGATTCCAGTGTTAGAATTTGACCTTCCATTCACCCAAGGTTATTATGGCGGCTTATTTAAAAACCAGTTAGTTAAGGGTTAGTTGCCATCCAGAGGTTAGCCCTACCACCTAGCTTGGGTGGTTTAGTCGCCTTTTACGACAGGCCACTCGAGGTCAGTATTCTTTCTCCACCCCTATATGGATAACTTATATCGTACCAATTTCCTTTTTGCGTTACGGGGTAGAGGTCAGAAAACGGTCGCTCTTATAGAAAAAAATCTATATATTATAAAAATAAATATATCCCTGTTTTAGTTATTTAGAACCCAAATGTGAAAACTTAGTACTATGATTGAAAACTTCATAGAAAAACGACTGGAACGATCCTAATCATATATTCAAAGAAAGTGTCTAAACACTTAACACGTAGAATTTTCCACTGGGATCGATTATAAACTTTATTAACATAATCCAGATAACGCGCATTATCATTATATAATTGTAAAATAATTAAAGATAATATTTAGTTGGATAGTATAGTTATCAACATGTGACTGCACAGTTATCAACTGCACTGGTTCTATCATTATACATACATATACAGTCGACTCTCGCTAATTCAAACCTGCCATAATTAGAACCTCTTTATAATTCCAATTTGTCACGAGTTCCCTAGAACATCTCTTTATATTTCGAAACAAATCTATACATTTTTAAGCACTTGGTAATTCGAACATAAAACCATCACTACATAACAAAACGATGCGTTAATTCGAACTCATAGGCGTCAAAAATTCGACAATTCAATGTTATCAGATTGTTTCCAATTGGAGTTGGATTTTGAAAATTTGAAACAAGTTCAAACTTGTATCATCGTTGCATGAGCATTTCTTAATGTATAATTATTAGTTTGACAATATACTTCCGCACTAATTTTTTTGGTTAGTTTCATTTCAATTACTCTTTCGTTGGTTATTATGTAGATGTACAGAATAAAAGTTTCTGATAGTTATGAGTTAGGTAATCGAAAAAATAGATAGATGTAGTAAGAACAGTGATGTAGCAAAAGAATCTATATTGTTACTCAATAATTGGAATGTACATACCGCATGCTTAATCATAAATCTCTTCTCTCGTAATCTTTGATTATATACACGTGTATATAATCAAAGTACGTAATATACTTTTTTTATACATATTATATATAAACATCTAGACTCCTGTCCATCCAAAGGTCGCCTGGAAGAGATCGCTTCAAGCGATAAGGCCGCCACTTGTACAATGTACTATTTTAAAATATATTATGTAATCTGTAAATTTTTATACAATAAAGAATAAATAAATAAATAAACATCTAGACTCGGGAGGGGATTCGAAAGCCGCAGGCATTCCGACGCTGAGAGTAGCTATTCCCGCCTGCTTCGCTCGGCGAATAACAGAAAGAAAATTGAAAAAAAATCAGAAAGGGTTAATTGAATCCAAAAAATAAATAGCTTAGTCATCTACAAAAAATCCGCGTCGAATAGTCACAGTCTTATCCCGATATGTTCAGTAGCTTTGAAGTGATGGTGCGTCAAATGAATCCTATTTTGGATAGGATTTCCGTACAATCCGTTTTAAGCGAGCGTCTACATCGCATATGGAAAAAACTTTTTTTTTATAGCTAGAGTTCAGTAGACAGACAAAAACCCACCATTACAGGTGGTCACCGTCGCCTATGGACGTTTGCAACACCAGAGGCATTACCAACGCGGTGCCGGCCTCGAAGAAATTTTATGACGCCTTTTTTGCAGAACCCCATATCGTACCGCGCTGAGAAAACCTCAGCCGGAAGCTTATTCCAGATCCTGAGAGCACTCAACATGAACGTTCTTGAGAACCATTATAACTAGCAGTCGCAGCGCAAAATGCTGCTCGTTTTTCTACGTAACTTTTCCTTATTTCCACTCCTCGGTGTCTCCTTAAACAGGAAGACACAAAAAAGCTGGAATACATGGATTATTTGGTTTTTACAGGAGCTTCTCACGTCTAACCCTCCAGCCGCGATTAAAAAAATAAAACGAGATAAATGTTAACATACAAATGAGTAAATAAATATAAAATAATTAATTGGAAATAATAAACAGAAACGTAATAAGGAATGATTTTATAAATATAAGTTAAGGGCTGTATAAAAATAAAAATTATAAATAAAAAATAATAGAAAAAAAAATTAAAATTATAATATAAATAAGAGAATTTATAAAAAGAATAAATAAAAGAAAAAACCAAATAAAAAGATAAAAAAGAGCCATACGGGAAAGAAATATACAACTGGGCAAATAATACGAAATACGAAAAAAAATAAGATGCCGGCTTCGTCAGTAGAAAAAGACAACCCAAATAAAACCCTCCAGCCGAAAGAAACAACAACCAGCTACCTTTCTTAATTGTCTGCGAACAAAATTCATTTGTCGTAGGTTGATTGGATGGAGTTTCTTTTATCTTGAACTACACAACCAACATAACAAAGTAACCGACATAGCCCGGATGATTGCAAAACTGAAGTGGCAGTGGGCTGGGTACATAGCTCGAAGGACTGATGGCCGTTGGGGCAGAAAAGTCCTCGAATGGCGACCGCGTACCGGAAGACGCAATGTTGGTAGGCCCCCCACAAGATGGACCGATGATCTGGTCAAGATCGCCGGAATAGGTTGGATAAGGGCAGCGCAGGACCGATCATCGTGGAGATCTTTGGGGGAGGCCTTTGTCCAGCAGTGGGCGTCTTCCGGCTGAAATGATGATGATGATGATGATGACACAACCAACCGTCTGATAAATAATCGTCGTAGTCGTAGAATAGTGACAGATCTGACATATATTAAACTTTACAGGAGAGTCATTTTAAAAATACACAAGCGTCATTTTACTATGAGATTCTATCATATCCGTCACTTTACCGACTGCTTAATTTGAAATCTAAAATACATATAATTTTTTTTTAATGTAGCAATAATATTTAGACAATGTAGTATCCAAATATGGTAAAAAGTCAATTTTGGATTTTTTTCAAATCCGACGTTATTCTACGATCACGACGATATACAAAGGGTGGATAATATCCACGTGGATAATATCAAAGAAGTCATACAAATAGCGATTTGATTAACTCCCTAAAGAGCCAAGTGAACTCATATACGTTTGGATGAAGATGGGATACGTATTTTAAGATTTCCTCGCATTAATCAATACTACGAAATCTCCTAACAATCAAAGAGAGAAGAAATCTCTTTGATTTAGAAGCTACACTAGAACTTTTAACTACTGTGGGACTGCAATGGCTGATTCCTGCTTACTACGAAGGGCCCACTTCCATCGTCTGTAAATGATAGCGTCGCCACTGCCGTCCGCATTGAGGAACCTCATCATTTATGCCAGAACACAACACATGGTTGCTATCCTGACGGGCTTGGGGCTCTATCACCTAGCTAGGATTATTTTATCGCCTTTAACGATAGACCGCCCCCAGCCACAGGGGTTAATAACCCGCAAGTTGATGCAGACCATCAAAACAGGAAAAGTTGCCTACCTCAGTCATGCCTTCAGACACGAAAGATACGATTTACTGTAACTCGTTATGATGGGCAAAATTGCGGGTAAACGTCGAGTGGGCCGTCGGAAAAAGTCGAGGCTTCGAAACATCCTCGCCAGGGACAAAGCGAGGTTTTCAAGGCTGATGTCCAACCTTCAGTAACTGGAGAGGAACACGAAGAAGAAGCCACAGGGGTGAGTGAATATTCAGTGAGAATTCACTCCACCCTAAACGGGAAAGAAGTTTGCGCCACAATCTTCCTTGGCTATTCCAACTAACCCATTCGGTGGAACAGTATTCTATATTTAAGGCACTTACTCCAAGACTCAATTGCATGGTAGGTCCATAGCGAAAGTATGATATTATCAGGCTTAGTTAAACAGAATAAACGCGGAAAAGCCTTGAAGATCATTTAAGGAAAATCATCATTCTCAATTACCCTGCCGGGAAGTAAGCTATTACACGTGCAATCATCCAGTGCACATCTTTGATTGGCTATGATTAACACGTGTTTCTAATGATGAATATGTTTCTCGTTGCACTCACGGATGCTCTGCAACGTGTTCCAGTGGTTATGATGCAGTAACTCTCGCTTCGGCGCCCGGGGTCCGCTTTCCGACTTTTTCTTGTCCACTTCGCACGATTTTCGGCATTTCTGGTTGTCAGCCCATTGGCACGCATCAACCCCTACGACGTCAAACCAGCACTTTTTGGGTCTACACCTCCTGCCGGGGCCCGGCGGCGGTGGCATGGCCAGACATTTGTTCCCCACATAAGTAGCCGGTTGCCGTAAAACGTGGCCATACCAGCGAAGGCGACGCTCCTGCAATTTATCCGCTATATCACGGACATGAAGGCTACCGCGAATGCGAAAGTTCCTAAAGGTACGCTTCCATTGGCCCGCGCCGGACGCACCGCACGCAACGGATTTTTTTGCTTTGTATGATTTCCCATAGTGCTGCGTCCACTATCCGCGCCGCCCGCACCGAACGCCGGCATTTATGATAGGCAAATCCGTTCAATCCGTTGCGTGCCGTACGTGCGGTGCGTCCGGCGCGGGCCAATGGACACGTACCTTAGTGCTGCGTCCACTATCCGCGCCGCCCGCACCGAACGCCGGCATTTATGATAGGCAAATCCGTTCAATCCGTTGCGTGCGATGCGTCCGGCGCGGGCCAATGGACGCGTACCTTAACGCGGTCCTTCCGCGTTACTCCACACATCCACCACAGCATATTCATCTCCGTGACTCGCAGTGCCTGCTTGTGTCGCTCCAGCAACGGCCACGCTTCACATCTGTATAAAAGGACAGGAGGAAAGAACAAACGTCGAGCGCTTCGATTGGATATAATTTTCTTCTTACCTAGATCGCCTAAATAGCAAATGTATTAGGCGAGAAAACAACCCTAGCTCGATGATAGGACCCCACACCTGTCTGGATTGCAACCACCCCTGGTCTATAAGTATGTCGCCATAATAACCTTGTGTTGTGTTCCGGCATTAGTGACACAGGTTCTCCTATCCGGACAGCAGCGTATTACTGGCGTCCCTGACGTCTAAAACATCTAACAGAAACAGTACCTATATAATTTTTAAATGTGTCAAATCTCGCCTTCCTGTAGGATTCCTACCCAGGCGCGAAATAAATAAATAATAATAGATTGAGCCTCTTCTAAGGCGGGTTGCATATAGTGATTAATTCCCAATCGGACAGAAGCGGGACTACTTTGTTTTATTCTATGTAGTGATTATGCAAGAATAATTATATTATGATAAAATTAATATGAGTAGTCACTTGGCGATGTCAATTGCGGAAACGATATGTTGGCAACAAATCAAAGTTGTACAGAACATAGAGTACACGTGTTCATTTAAACATTTCAAATGAAACACAGGTAAAGATCTTTTAAATCATGACATCAGTTTTTGAGTTGAAAATACTTGATGCTCACCCTACCGCTTGAGGTCTCGCGGTGGGGTAGTCCCGAGCAATACACCCATGCGCCCCTACAGTGGACAAATCGCTGGTATTCCCACTAAAACCACTGTGTGCTCATTAACTGCTAGAAGCCCGGGCGAAGGGATATCCTTTCGCGTAAGCCTCCGATCCGGCTTAGGACGGCATCTCCTGTTTGTCAACCAGAGTGTACGAATATGTGACTTACCCCGACTGTCTCTGGAGACCGACAATACAACGCACGTAACACCGAAAATAACTACAATGTGACAATTCACATAACGCCATCTAGTTCCAAATTAAGCAGCATAGCGTTTGTGTTATAGATACTAGACTGATAAACTTTTCTTTGGTAAATACAACATAAACTCGATACAGGAATGGAATTGGTGACACGACGTACCGATAAGCGAAAGCCGTTGCCACGGAGGTAGCTAAAAATTAAATTAATATTTGAAAGAAAAGAAAGAAAAATATTTTATTGGTCAAGAAGAACAAACATATATTTCGCCTTTGTGCTTGTACTTTAGAAAGTTCCAGTAAGTTCCATTAACCACTTAAATTGTAAACACGATATAGGGTTATCCCCACCAAACTTACTACAAAATACAGACACGTATGTGTGCTGGATAACCAGGCTACAATAAACAATTCCAAATGTATACAAATACTTTTTCCTACGATTGTACCCATACAAAAGCTACCAACAAGTCATAGCGACAGATGTTTCGTCAAATTTGCTTTATAAATGTTTACACGGCTTAAATCAATATTTAAAAGAAACATATAACAGTAATTAACCCTCTACTACCAGACTGTAACTATTCACGTAAAACAACACTACACTGATTCATCGTTATCCTCGAGTGGATGCGCGCCAAAGGTAAAGGTCACGGAGGTTCAATAGAATACGTGAATACGATTCCAAAGCTCACTGCGAATTAAAGCGTTTCAGCTTTAAATTTGAATAGAATTAACCAATATTAATGAATATAATATCAATATAAAAGAAAATAAAAATAATAATTTAATACAATAATCAGTACTACAATCACAAAATTAGGACTTGATTTTTATGACAATTCCAGGCACTTGTAAATCACAGAAGGGCAAGGGATCTTGCAGGGCTTTATCACAGACATACGATTGGTGGACAGACAGAACCTAGACACGCACAGACCAGAACAAATTCACTCAAAGCTACATACAGGACTGTACTAACATAAAATAAAATAAAAAATAGTTTATCTATATAAAAAAAATATATATATAATATATCAAACCTTTTTCCATTTTTATAAATTAATACTGGCACATAATAACGAAACTTACAAGCAAAACACAGGCATTCACGCGAAGAAGTGAACACAAACTGCGGAGGCGCGGCGCTCTTTTTAAAAATATGACTCGTGATAGCACGCCCATTAATGTTATCACTTGTGACGTATGCGTTTAAAAAAAATATTTTTATGTATGAATCAGTCACAAGGTCAAGTGTGTTTTGGTGGGAGATATTCCTCAATAATCACATGAATTCCCCTTTCCTTATAAGTCAAGTATTCCTGAGGTATCCCCGTTTAAATTTAAGGCAAGAGTCAATTTTTTCATTACCTTCATTATAATCAAATCTTGCAAGAAACACTCTTTTACATGGATCGTATCTTGAATATAATAAATTTTACACCAGTGTAGACATTTTTTGCTCAAAAATTATAAATCAAAAATAATCGAATTATGCAAATGACTAAAGTATTAAGTTTAAATCTCTCAATTTTTATTTTTAATGTATTTTCTATTTTTAGATTATGACATTACTATTATTCTATTGGATGATTCTATGTGTATCCTTTAAGTGGAAAATTTACTGATCTATTAATTTTTATGTTATTTTTATATTGTGATTCATTGTAATTGTATGTTTCCCAAATAAATAACATAATTAAAAATATAAAAACAATAATATAAAGAAACATTCGCAGCATTTACGCTATATGGACTATTTTGATAGAGCGTGAGTTCGTTTCGTTCGACGGATGATTTGAATTCCTACGATGAGTTATTTCCTATATGGGAAAGGTAGATGGGAAAAGAGCTAGAAGACGATCCCGACTAGTTCAGTCCAAATAAAAGGAGTGCAAGGTTATATAACGTAATAAGGATGGCGACCGACAGGAACTGCTGGAGAGATTTCATTCGTTCCCTTGTTATCGCATGATGCGATGTCATGAAGTACCGACCAGAGAGATGGGTAATTAAGATACATAGTTTTGTGTTAGATAATAATAGACTATAATGACTTACTGCTGGGACTTGATTCTAAAAATAACGGAACTTTCCCGCCACGCTTGTTCAAGACGGATTAGCGGGTAATTTGGTATGTTTTTTTATAGCTGAATAAGAGCAGACAGGCTGACGGCCCACTTATAATTTACCAGTTACCGTTGCCTATGGGTGCTTGCAACGCCAGTGGCATCACGAACTCGCTGCTGTCCCATAAGGGTACAGAAACTTGGGTCATACCGGAATATGTTCAGTTATTATGGCGGCGTACATAAGACCAAAGGGAATCAAGACGGGCTTGCGGCCCTACCACGTAGCTAGGGTGAGTTGTTTTGTCGCATTTCACGACAAGCCGACCCTGGCCGCAGAGGTCAGTATTCTTTCTCCGCCCCTGCGCGGATAAAGACTATATTTTGATAATGTATCATACGACGACACAATTTGACCTTTCTATAGAAATATAGGTCGTTTGATTAAAAAAAAAATTTTTACAAAACATTTATTCGTCTATGACGTCGTCTTGATAAGAGTATACGTTAACGATATATTGAAAGGAGGGTTTTAATATTTTAGGGGAATTCCCTAAATATTGATGAAATTCTATCTACCTATAATTAAAGTTATTTCCCACTAGATAATGACGACAATAATAATGGGCAGTCTTGCCCGCATATATATTTTATATGCCTTATGCGTATGTTTCTTGTTACTAGATAATAAATCCTAACTAATATTAAAAATGCGAAAGTGAATTTGTTTGTCCCTTTCACGCTCAAAACCGCTGAACCAATTTTGATGAATTCCGGTATTGTCATAGATTGGACCTTGGAAAAGGACATTAGGCTACTTTTTTTTTAATTCATATGGCAGATCATCGTATTCTCGTAATTCTTTCTCTTATGTGTAAGGTACATATTTTAAATGGTTATTTATAAATGTTATTAACTTATTTATTATAAACGTTATAATGCGCGCGCTACGACACGTCCGAGAGTCGATTTGTCGACGGTTGGGCTAGTGGTTAAAATTCGATCACAATTCACAATAAAAACATTGTATAAGTTTAATCCATACACTTTAATAATAAACAAAGTATTATATATTTGCGTACGTTTATGTTTAGTTTTTTTTATTACTTTAATATATTTTTCCGCGTAATTTTCGTATAAAGGGATACACAGTTTTAGTTTCACGTACTAAAAAATATAGTTAAAAAAACTAAAAAAACACGGTTTTATAGAAAATCAAACTAAAAGGTAAAAAATAATTTTTAATAAATTTAAATTAAGGATAGTGTGATTAACAAAAAAATGAATTTTACTGTAAAAAAGTGTGGGATGCTTGTTGTCAATTGTTATAAATATTTTACTGTACTGATATTGGTAGAACTAGCCATTTTGAAAATATCTTAATTCTTTCGTTAATCACAACACTATCCTTAATTAAAATTAATTTTTAACCGACTTCAAAAAAGGAGAGGGTTCTTAATTCGACCGTATTTTTTATGTTTGTTACCTCAGAACTTTCGACTGGATGGACCAATTTTGATAATTCTTTTTTTTTATTTGAAAGCTGGTGCTTCCCGTGTGGACAATTTGGACCAGTTCTGACAATGGCATCCAAGAGAGAACCATATGTCTTAAATTTGTATTAAATATGTGCGCGACAAATGGATGAATAACTCATTAATATCACGCCAACTGATTTCGATAATTCATTTTTTATTGGAAAGGATAGTTTGATGGTAGTTTGTAGACTTCAAGGGTAGTTTGATGAGAGTTTGGTTAGGTTCTGATTATGGGATCCATGACAAAGTAACGGAACTCTTCAATCCTTAGGAGCAAATTAATAATACTCGGTCGATTCTTTTATAGGCTATCCGGATATTTGAGTCACCTACCGTAACGTCGTTATGGTCAAGTAATTGTCGTAGTCGAATATGATGATCAATGGAACTCCATAACGGCTTACAGTAAGGGTGCGATTTGCGGCAAAATTTATAACTGTCTGTAATCAAATTGCAATGCGCTTACGTTCGTTGCTGCATTGCAACATGACGCAATCGTTCTAATTGCATTACTTAAAGTGTATACCTATATGTGAAGCGATGGTAGCCGAGTGGGTACGTGTCCAGAATGTCCACTTGACAGCTCAGGCCCCGCTCTCGCCTCGTCAAGTCGCGCGTGCGACACAAGCACATCTCACCTGTAACTACGTATGTAGTTACAAAACCTACCTTGGCCGACACCGACTCCAATTATCGTAATTATTTGATTGACTTTTAAGTATCTAATATTTTTCATTTTATTTTACTTAGGAGAACTCTAAAAAATATTTTGCTCATTGTTTGTTATTCATAGGTATGTGTTGAGTTAGATTTGAAGTGGGTAGGTACCTACCTACCTTCTTGCGTGGTAAACACATAGATCGTACCTACTTATTGATGAGTAGAAAAAGTAAGTTGATTATTAAGTCATAGAAGAATACGCCATTATTTTTTACTTTTTAGTGCATATTAATTTGTTTTGGAATGTTTTTACCTTTTAGTTTAATTTTCTATGAAAGTATTTTTTTTTAACTATAACTTATTTTTAACTTTTTAGTTTGATTAACTATAAAATAAAAGCGTGTAAATATAATAATAAATTAATTATTATAAAATACTGTTTGGCATTAATATGTTACCAGTTTGCACATCTCTAAGCTATGATAATTACAATGTCACAGATGCTACATTGTACGAATGGTGCAATTATCAATCTTTCAACACTGTTGAACATTGCAATTTTAATATGGCCCAAGCATTTGATAATATTAGTGCCATATCAAACGCTGTTGGCAGCAAACTCAATTCCATTAAAATTCAATACGATTAATATCTCTAAAAATTACGTTGTAAGTAATCTCTAAAAAATCAAACTATGTGACTCATTTTTGACAATATTTTACCTCCCTCCCCTTGGTGAAATAAAATACTTTTTTGTAAATAAATGAATAAACACCGCGATTGGGAAGGGTATAGAAGCGTGACCTTCACAAGAGTTCCAGTGACAATGATGTGCTGGATATTCCTATCGTATGGTCACCAAGGGCGGGAGGGAGGTAAAATATTGTCAAAAATGGGTCACATACTTTGATTTTTTTTTGAGATTACTTACATCATAATTTTTCTCGTGTTTCTTTTCCCTTTGATGATATCGTATGGAAAAAACAAACACGTCATACAAAGAAGACGTCATACAAAGCATTTTGTAGAATAAACAACCTGTTGTTTTTGTTAGGTATGATATTATTATGTATATATTTATTTTAACAGAGAAATGTGTTCTCTGCAGCATTATTATATTTTTTTCATTTTTTACATAAGAAGGACTTTCACTGGCAGATAGCTGATGTATCAAGGAGTGATTTAGGCTATTTTTATTTTAGAAAAAAATAAATAGTTTTTGTTAAAAATTATAAGTTCGGAAATTTGTACACCAATTTAAGTTGACCTCAGATTTATATCATCAATCATATGAAATAGGGTTCAGATTAGGCTGGACATTGTAGGTTGAATTTCCAATTTAAGTTAGCCTCAGATTTATGTTATCAATCATATGAAATAGGGTTTAGCTTAGGCTGGACTTTGTAGGTTCGAACGTACGTATTCCAGAGGCGCATGGCGTAACAGTTGCATTCGATAATACTGACTGTTTGCATATTTCATTTATATGTTAGGGTTAATAGCGTTTGTAATCCAAAATAAACCGATATATCCAAAAAATTCTGCGGCCCGCCAAAAAAATTAAAATTGGCCCATTGATTAAAAAGGTTGCTCACCCCTGCTATAAACAATTTAATGCCTCTTCTGCGCTGTAGGTAATGGCAATTCTTCGACTTTGTCTTCCTCATCACTTTTGATTTGCTCATTAGCTAATGACCGGTTATAGTGATTAACCTCAGTTAGGAAGGTATTAGGAATCATGTCAGTATCTATAAACGGACATAATTGATTAAAATTGATCTTTCTTATTGCTGTAGGTAGCAAATAGGCTGACGGCCTGCTTAGAATTTAGCAGTTACCGTCGCCTATGGGTGTTTGCAACGCCAGTGGCATCGCGAACCATCCATCCAAACGGGTTTGAGGCCCTACCACGTAGCTAGGGTGAGTTGTTTTGTCGCCTTTTACGACAGGCCGACCCCGGCCGCAGAGGTTAGTATTATTTCTCCGCCTCTGCACGGATAAAATAATAAGTACGGATCATAATAAGCGACATGTCACTATAAGCGAAGTCATCCGACTTTGATATAAAGCGGTTGGTCAATATAGACGGAGTCATAATAAACGGATTCTACTCTAGATATATCAGTTATCGAATACCCATAGGACAAGCCATCCTTACTTTGAGACCAGAAGGCTTGTTTAACAGGTCAGTATATTTATTTATTTATCTAATTTTTTCCATAACGAGGAAACTGAAATTTACCAGTACCGCGTCGGAGCTCCGGAGGGAAGCCAACGCGCTTATGTGGGGTCCTCTGTCCTAATGTTACTGCGCATGAGGGTGTTAGGGAGAATGAGAGAGCAGACGAATTGGCCAGATCCACAGCACTTAGCCAAAAACACAATTATGACTATGATAAGTGCTCGATCTCATTTGTTAAAACGCTTGAGGAATGGGATCGAAGGTACAAAGAAGGAATTACTGATGCCATCCAGACGGTCTTGGGGCCCTACCACGTAGTTAGGGTGGGCTGTTTTGTCGCCTTTTCTTGTAATACGTTACAGGGCGGGAGGATGGTTTTGAAATACGCGTTACATAACATTGGTTTTTTTAACCCTTCAGAACGGTCGCGTACAGAGGAGAAAAACAAGAAATTTCTAATCTAATAAATAATATTAACGCGATTAAAAAAATAATAATGGTATTTTAGGGACTTTCCGATACTTTACGCCACGTAATTGTGAATTTTAGGTAAAAATGATCACTTGGTGGTTACGTTACGTTTTACTAAGGGGGAGTACAGAAAAAAAGATGGGGGGTGGCACCCCAATGTGTGAAATTTCGCAATATATTTATTTATATAGACTAGTCAACACAACCACTTCGGTGATCCATGACATCAGAAGAGGGTTAGGTCAAATAATTCACTGCAATTTCTACTTCCATGACTCAGTAAGTCAGGCCGCACACCGGCGCCACACGCTACACGCAACATACATTTACGTCGCTACAATTACTGCGCTACAATTGTGCTTACAGCAATTGTATCGTGTATGCAGCAACTGAATGTCGACATCATCGTCCGACGACGACGTGCTTTTGATGTGGCGATTAATGAGAAAAAAAAGACGTTGTTGGGTTTATCCGTTTAATAAAAATTGTACAGTTTACGGAAATGTCAAAATTTCGCAAGAATTACGATCCGATGATGATAATTTTCATTTATATTATAAAATGTCTGAAAAGACGTCAATGTTGTTTGTTGAAATTCAATGTTGTCTTTCATTTTTCGAGAGTGCGGCGCCACATAAAACGAACGTGTTCGAAATTGAATTCAAGTGGCGCGACAAATGTTTCGAAACATACTGCACCTACTACAAATGTGTCGTAGGTGTGCGTGTTTACATACAAATATACGGGGGCGATAAATGTGTCGCGTTTCACAATTATCTTAATACAAATGTATCTCTGGTGTGCGACCTCCATAAGCAATCATGACATGTAGACTAACACCCTTTCTTTCAGCACATTCATTTTGAACACCCGGGCGAAATAAACAATTGTCCATGCAACATTATCGAGCTAAATAATCCTCATTACTGATAACTTTAAGACCTTTTATCGGAAAAACGAGAGCTTTTATCGAGTACCTTGACATCGATCGCATACTAACGAAGCGTTTATGAAGTTTTGGTATTTATCACTCATAACAGATAACATTTGAAAGGTCATTATTTAATCGAGAAAGCATATTTATTACTGCGTCTGTATAATTAAATACTCATATTAAGGAATAATCCTGTTGTTTAATTGCTGTCTAACAGAGATTTACGACCCACTCAATAACAAACAGTTAGTCTTTAGTCTATGTTACTATTTTTTTCCTTTAATATATGTACATAGTTATTAGTATATCCTATATTGTTAAACTGATATCACTCCAAGGGTCCAAATAAGGGTAAAAATATATTGCCACTATGTTAACTCATTTAATTTTCCTCTGATTTCATTTTATATTTGTAATTTTTAACCGTGCAGGGACGGAGAAAGAATACTGACACGGAGAAAGGCGACAAAACAACCCACCCTAGCTACGTGATAGGGCCCCAAGCCCGTCTGGATGGCGACCACCTTTGGTCTTAAGTATGCCCCCATAATAACTTTGGGTTGTGTTCCGACTTTAGTGACCCAAATTCCTGTACCCTTATAGGACAGCAGCGTGTTCACGATGCCACTGGCGTTGTAAACATCCATAGGCGAATGTAACTGCTAAAATCTAAGCGGGCCGTCAGCCTGTCTGCTGTTCCACAGCAATAAAAAAATTAGTTATACAGAATTTAAAAAAAAAATATAAAATAAGACATTAAACTCGCTGGGGAGTATGTTTCGCCGTTTCTTCTCTAGCCAGTGTTTTATCTGTTTATCAGTTTTTGATCTTTAAGATCTTATATTTAAGTGAAATGATTTTGATTTGATTAAATCAGCAGAATTCTCTAAACAGCACCTAGCATTGCTGAGTTAGGCACCTTTTTAGAGCTTAGGCAAATGTGTTTCTTTTATGTTATTTTTCTTCCTTGGATATTCATGACGCTAGGGGCTAGCTAACACGAACCTGGGTCACTTATGCCACACACATCAATCAGGGCTGCACATTTAATTTTACTTCTTTGGACAGGGCTGTTGGGTAGTTTTAATCACGGTACACCTTTACGGGATTATTATCCTAGTGCAGTGATCGACAAACGGCGGGTCTTTCACTCCTCGGTTACGGTTCTTCCTTGAAATGTTTAGTCCAGGGATGGAATATTACTTATTAAGCCTATCCCCCGATTTACCCGAAAAACCTTGTAAAATGAAACGTGTAGAACGCAATAAACTCCAATATGTGGTCACTTTTTTACATTAAAACATCTTAAAAACCTATTGATTAGGAACAAAAAAAACAAGACTTCAAAAAACATTATGAAAAAAATTTAGCAACATCAATCTTTGTCTATTACATAAACGTTTCAATATTGAAATTTCGGTATCTTAAAAAAAATTATCTTTTAATTTTTTATCGATGTTTGTGGCATCATAAAAGCTTGAAAAGCTTACACAAACAACACATTAAGGCTCCATAAAAGATGAAAAATTTATAACTTTACAGTTCTAATACATAATCGCATTCGTAGTCAAAAATATAAGCATGTACAATAAGTACCTACATACTTATTAAAGGTACATCCCTTAATGTATATTGTGTTTCACAATACGGGGAGTCCCCCGTTATGGGCATCAGTGTTGCAAAATGAATGAGTCCCAAACTTGTTAACTATGTGAATATGTCACATATACAATTTTCAAAATTCGTTACTTTATAAACCGTATACAACAGGTATCTACGATGTAAATCGGCGGATAGGTGTAATTATTTCCTTAATAATGTCCCCTACTAAAGCAAACCATATGTTAAAAAATGGCTCTTTGAATAAATTTCAATTGTGTATTTTGGCTTTTATGTATTTTGGCTCTTTTGGTAAGACAAAAGAGCCAAATAAGGATAATACACAATTGAAATTTATTTTGATGCAAACTTACCATAGTCCCACGCACGTTTATTAGTGTGTTCAACAACATTGATCATCTTAAGTAATAATCACTGAACATAAGTCACACGAACGCGTTATGATTACACTACGACAGACGATGGTCTGGCGACGATCGATGAGGTGTAAATCTGTACCGAAATAGACAGTGCATTGGCACGTGTGCGCCGACTAGTGCATTTATTTTATAGAAACACTTAGTTCGCAACACTTTTTTGAGAGGTGGAAATGCATGACGCATATATATGCATGAGAATGGGCGGCGGGGCAGTATGGGACTCCCCGTGCACGGAGCTCGTACATCCCCTTCTCTAGGCTGGAGGACGCACGTCGCTGGTATACCCACTAAAACCACCCCGGTGTTCCTTCACACGCCTTAAGTGCCTTGGCCGCGTAACGTGGCGGGTTATTCAGACCGCGGCCCGACGGGGCTTATTTCGCAACCCTTTTTTTTTGTCTCGGGGTAAAACCTCTCTTGACGAGTTCCCCGGGCCCGGGGGGACCAAGGGATATGTGGGACTCCGGGGAAGATGTTCAGCCATTCGACTACCCACTAAAAAACCCCGCTGTTCTCCTATCGCCTACGCCCGGGCCTACGGATATGTGGCCTGCCGATCTCGTGGCCCGGGACCCCCGTCTACCCCTCTCAACATCGAATGATTATTAGAACAAGCAATTGGTTTCGCACGACTCAAGTCTCAGTTCTTTTTATTGCTAAGGGATTGTAGGCATGCTGACCGCGAACTTATTAGTAAGCAGTTGCCTGTGGATATTTGCGACGCCAAGGGTGTCGCGAATACAAATATTTAGTTACTCAACTGCTGCATTAGCAGGGTGGAGAATTGGAGAACCCCACAAACACTGACAACCCCGTTACTACGCACTGTTAGGTACAATTTACCCAAGCAAAAAAATAGACCAGTATACATACTGTCACAAGTTTTGAGCGCTCGACAAAAGTAGTGGGAAGACTTGCGCATGTGTATACTCGTGCTCGTAATTATAACAAATCATATTATTATGACGCAGATGTGCGGACATTACGCGAGAGCGGCAAGCGACTGATAAACCAATACGGCGCTGGCGTTGGCCATCTCACTCGTCACACCCCGTTCCCCCGGCAAACAGAAAAATGACAACTGCGCATCCAAGGCCAGCGTTCAAAACTCATGACGGTATACATAACCTTACTAAAGAAAGGATACTCGCAACTTGAAGAGACCATGGAACAAACGAAACAAAGAACAGATTACAGCCAAAAACAACGAAACGGCATATAAAAATAAGCAAAACAGCGAACGATACAAAAACATATTTTGAACTTTGCCCCTAAAACAGACATTTCCAATTTATAAATAAATACCATTTAACAATGAGGAAAAATGTGGTATGACGTCATTGTTCAATAATTTACTATACCTACTATTTTGCCTACGTCATTTTCAAACAGCGTCACATGTCATTCAAATTCTTTTTTATGATGAACGCACACTTGTCCGAGCCGAACGCGCCGAACGAGTCGAACGAAACGAATTTTAGAATTCTGTATATGAAATCTCATGAAACCTCGCACACTTGCCTACGTCGAATCGTCCGAATCATTCATAAACAGAATTCTAAAATTCGTTTCGTTCGACTCGTTCGGCGCGTTCGGCTCGGACAAGTGTGCGTTCACCATTAATCGCATTGTTAGTATCAACGTTGTAATTACTTCTTTCCATTTTCTCTTTCATATCAAGGCAATTGACCTCCGTGGCGCAGCACCGCGAAGGTTACGGTATAACATGTATTTATTTGCAAAAGAATATCTTCTCACAATTTGCTTACTAGTACACATCGCAAACTGAAGACACCTTGCACATTATGTGCAATCTGCATCTATCCGTGCAGAGACGGAGGAAGAATACTAACCTCTGCGGCCGGGATCAACCTGTCGTAAAAGCCGACAGAACAACCCACCCTAGCTACGTGGTAGGGCCTCAAGCCCATCTGGATGGCGACCACCTTTGGTCTTAAGTATGCCGCCATAATAACCTTGTGTTGTGTTCCGGCATTAGTGACCCAAGTTCCTGTATCCTTATGTGACAGCAGCGTGTTCGCGATGCCACTGGTGTTGCAAACATCCATAGGCGACTGTAACTGCTAAATTCTAAGCAGGCCGTCAGCCTGACTGCTGTCCTACAGCAATAAAAACTTCGTCTTCTTATGATAATTATTTTACAGTGCAAGCTCTCCAGCGTTGAAATGCGTTGCCTCTTGATGTCAGAGGGCCAGTCACTATACACGTTCAGGAAGTTACTCCGGAATGTGTTCAGGAATGTAATCGTCGCCTATGGTTGTGTGCAATGCCAGTGGCATCGCGATCTCGCTGCTGTCCCATTAGGGTACAGGAACTTGGGTCACTAAAGCCAGAACACAACACAAAGTTATTATGGCGGCATACTTGAGACCAAAAGTGGTCGCCGTCCACGTAGCTGGCTGATGGGTTGTTTGCCCCTCCACGGATAAAATAAGTGACCAAAGTGTTCTACGCGGACGGCAACGTGTTGATGGTACTATCAAGTGGGCCGTTAGCTGTTATTCCGCAGTAATAAAAACAATTGACTTAATTAAAATTTTATTTTACTCAAGTGCTTTACAATTGATTGACTTTACACCTCCTAGGCATAGCCTGTATTTTGGAGACTTGTAATCTTCTATATAAATAAAATAATTGAGGTCTGCAGGTGTGCGTGCATCACCGCAATATTTCAATTAAATTTTCTTCATTGTATTGCAATATATTCATTTAATATAAAGTTATTAAAGTTTTAAGAAACATGTGTTTTCTTGCCGCGGAGAAGTGGGGCAAACGGTGTAGCGCGCATGCGTAGGAGAGAGGAAGTCTCTTCTAGCTTTGCCTAATGACGAGATCAACGTGGACGAAGTCGCGGGAATCAGTAAATAATAAAAGAAGACATCTAAAATTTAAATTTTATACTTGTATAATGACCGCAATACATAATCATACACAATAATTAATCATAATTTTTCCATTATATTCAAATTTTATTTAAATTTGTCATGTCATAGACCTTTTATTATATTTTATTAATATTATTTGCATATTTGCATAATTAATACTCGTAGTATTACGTATCCTCCGCCCACGGAAAGTCTGATTTACTTTTGAATCCCACGAGTATTTGGCTTAGTAAATTCGCAAACACTGTGTCACAAGATCAACTAGCGTGAGCATTGTTTGTCATGTTGCCAATTTATAACCTAGGAACGTATTATAAATATTTTTTGAGACATCCTCACCATTTGTCGTTCACCTTTTTTATTGTCGAGGAGCAGCAGGCAGGCTGAGGGCCCACCTTATGCAAGCAGTTACCGTCGCCAATGGATGTTTGCGATACAGTCCAGAGCAGATAACTGGATCACTTATGCCGGAACAAAAGACAAGGATATTATAGCAGTATACTTAAGACCTGAAGTGGCAGTGGGCTGGGCACATGGCTCGAGGGACTGATGACCGTTGGGGCGGAAAAGTCCTCGAATGGCGACCGTGTACCGGAAGACGCAATGTTGGTAGGCCCCCCACAAGATGGACCGATGATCTGGTCAAGATCGCCGGGATAGGTTGGATGAGGGCAGCGCAGGACCGATCATCGTGGAGATCTTTGGAGGAGGCCTTTGTCCAGCAGTGGGCATCTTCCGGCTGAAATGATGATGATACTTAAGACCAAAGGTAGTTGTCATCCAGAAGGGCTTTGAGCCGTATCACATAGCTACGGTAGTTTTATCGACTTTTACGAGAGGCCGACCCCAGCCGTAGGGGTA
This sequence comes from Malacosoma neustria, assembly GCA_963693495.1. Lineage (NCBI taxonomy): Eukaryota > Metazoa > Arthropoda > Insecta > Lepidoptera > Lasiocampidae > Malacosoma > Malacosoma neustria. The sequence goes on from OY856397.1 coordinate 4,146,553, forward strand.
TTCTTACTCCATCCCCTCCGGAGATAAATTCCCGCCTAGGAATATGTACAGGACTACCCTAAAGAGGTAGCTAAGAGGTGTCACACTCGGAGACAACTTTCGTGCTGGAATCTCACAACAACATGCACCAGTTAAACAGTTTTTCTTTGTTTAATTTTCATATTATGTATAACATAATTGACAAGTATCGATTAAAAAAATCGTGAGAAATCCTGCATACCCTGATCACCGGTATCTGCAACCAATCCTCCTTGGACGAGCTTAGCTATGTCATCAATACCCACTAGAGGTAATCCGTGCAGGGGCGGAGAAAGAATACTAACCTCTGCGGCCGGGGTCGGCCTGTAGTAAAAGGCGACAAAACAACCCACCCTAGCTACGTGGTAGGGCCTCAAGCCCGTCTGGATGGCAATCACCTTTGGTCTCAAGTATGCCGCCATAATAATCGATGCCCTGCGAGTGCAGTATAACGACGCCCTCAGGATTTTGTTGGGGTTGCCTCGTTTTTGTAGTGCATCGATTATGTTTGCAGAAAATGCTATTGACAGCTTTCAGGCCCTCATGCGTAAACGTTGCGCAGCTACCTCAGCTAGGTTCCGTGATAGCCCTCACAGTATGGTGGCAATTTTATGCAATCGGTGGGATAGCCCAATGATTCGCCACTGGGTACAGCTGCACGCACCAGTCGCGACATGGACATTTTGATCATTTTATATTTGTGTTTACTAACAATAGATTTTTAAGTTTACTTATAATTTACTAACCCACTATGGACATGATTTTGTAACTGTCTGAAATAAATAAATAATAATAATAATAACCTTGTGTTGTGTTCCGGCATTAGTGACCCAAGTTCCTATACCCTTATGGGACAGCAGTGTGTTCGCGATGCCACTGGCGTTGCAAACACCCATAGGCGACGGTAACAGCTAAATTCCAAGCGGGCCCTCAGCTGGGTCAGTATTCTTCCTTCACCCCTGTACTGAGAAAGGAGCCCGTAACTCACAAGGGAGACTCCTAAATAGTAAATCCTCCTTCATTAAAACTTATAATTGTTTGGTGCATAAGACATAATAATTATTATAAACATTGACTCAGATGTTGACAAATTGTCTAGGCATGTACGGTTCTGACAACTGCAATGCTTGGGTGTGATCTCAATAATATTTACAACTAGCATTCCTAATGTAATAAATAAGATTGATATATAAATACAATTAGGTCAAAAACATTTCATCTTCCCTCTGGTATGGGTAGAATAAAACCACACTTACAGATTTATTTATTTATATAAATCTTTATCCGTGCAGGGGCGGAGAAAGAATACTAACGTCTGTGGCCGGTGTCGGCCTGTCGTAAAAGGTGACAAAACAAACCACCCTAGCTACGTGGTAGGGCCTTAAGCCCCTCTGGATGGCAACCACCTTTGGTCTTAAGTATGCCGACATAATAATCCTGTGTTGTGTTCTGCATTTTCAGTTCCCCTAAGCGGATAACAGCATTCATACGCGACGGTAACTGCTACTATTAACTGGGCCGTCAGCCTGTCTGCTGTCCTACAGCAATAAAAAAAAGCATAAGTATTGTGAAAAACATCAACAAAATCTATAAATATCCAAGAATCCATATAATATGAGCCTCATGTTTCATCACATACACCAATTACGATGCCAACAGTTAAAAACATTAAATCTATGAGCACTAAGACAAAGTGACTACCCATACAAAATCAGTCGAAAACAAAATAACAAGACTAAAATATATTTTATAGTTGCCTTGCTACACAAATAGCCTAGAATAAGAATTATGGACAAAGGCCAATTGAGAACTAAAATAAGGACCAATTCTCTCAACATCTGCTTACAAATGCAATAAAAATATTCCAACACTTATAAGTTGTTGTTGTTCACTATTTAGTTTATCCGTGCAGGGGCGGAGAAAGAATACTAACGTCAGTGGCCGGTGTTGGCCTGTCGTAAAAGGTGACAAAACAAACCACCCTAGCTACGTGGTAGGGCCTCAAGCCCCTCTGGATGGCGACCACCATTGGTCTTAAGTATGCCGCCATAATAAACTTGTGTTGTGTTCCGACATTAACGACCTAATTTCCTGTACCTTTATGGAATAGCAGCGTGTTCGCGATGCAACTGGCGTTGCAAACACCCATAGGCGACGGTAGCTGCTAAATTCTAAGCGGACCGTCAGCCTGTCTGCTGTCCTACAGCAATAAAAAAAAAATTCTTGAAAATGAAAGAAAATAATTACACCAACCAAAAGAGTGATTTTTCAATTCAAAAGAATTTTTCAGGCCATCAGAAGACCTTAAAATACATAAGTAGAAAATCCAAAATTTGGACAGATTATATTAATCACAAGAAAATAAATGTCACAAAACTCTTGCCATATGAAAATCCTTAAAAGAGGACATCTGCATTCAACATATCTTTATAAATGGTACTTTTCCGTTAGCCGGACGCAACGGGTAGAAAATATTAATTGGTAGTGAGCACAAAATAATCTAACCTATAACCTAACCCTTTGCACCCGGCTAACGGAAAAGTACCAAATAAATAAATTGATAAATTTTCTGTTTTATTTTTTAGAACCTTGGCCCTTATCTAAATAAATATTGTGATATCTTCATTTAATATAAAGTTATTAAAGTTTTAAGAAACAAGCACTATGTGTTCAGTGATCTGCATAGAAGTGGAGCAAGCGATTTACTTTGTGCGTTATTCAACCCGCAAAGCGGACGAGAACGGCTAGTAATAACTAAATATAAATAAGTAAACTGTGTTCCAGTCATAAGGTCAAAAAGCAAAGTACAAAAAGATAAATATATCAAGGGTGAACGGCTAATTGTTTTAAGCGATATTGAGTTACATAGGTACCTACATATTCGGAATTAGCGATTTTTTTTGCAAAGCTTTAGATTGCAACTCATAAACTGCATCAAAGTTCAGGATTACTTTGAAATTATTTTTTTTTATAAGTATGCAAACTTTTTAGATTAGATTATATAAATATGGAGAGACTGGCTCTTAATCTCAAAAAAAAGGGAAAATTTAAAAATAGAACTGCAGTAAAACAAATGAATATAGCCGGGAAAAGAAAATTTACTCGTAGTATCAGATTTGCGTGTTATTTATAGCAAAGTTTTAAATTGATTCTTATTGATTTTTTAATCTTTTGTCAATTGAATTATTGTTACCAGCAGAATTGTTGGGTTAGTTTTTTAACTCATCGAGAGTTTTTGAACCATAATATGGATACTTCGTCCGAACAAGCGGCTCAAATTGTAGCATTGGTGCGTGAGGGCTTGGATCAACGAACGTTTGGTAGAAATTTAAATTTAAACCAGTCTACGGTTTCTAGAATATACAGAAGGTTTGTGGAGACAGGTTCTTACAGAAGGAGACGTGGTACAAGCAAGACTCGAGCAACCACCGGTCGTGATGACCGATTTATTGTTTGTTACATCTTCCCTGCGAAATCGTTTCCTCACGTCAGTTAACATCAAAACAGAGCTTAATGAAGTGCGTGGAGTAAACGTGAGTGCACGAACAATAAGAAGAAGGTTAAAGGAAGCGGATATCACCCCTTTTAGACCAGCAAATGTTCCAAAGTTGTCTGTAGCTCACAGACAAGCTCGCTTAAGATTTGCGCGTGATCACCTGAATTGGACAAAAGAGCAATGGGCCTCCGTATTGTCCACGGACGAGTGTAGGACATGTTTATATGGTGCAGATGGTCGCAGAAGAGTTTATCGTCGACGTAGGGAGCGATATGCTCAAAGTTGCATTGAGGAGCGTGTTCCTTTTGGAGGCGGTTCGTGAATGGTCTGGGGTGGCATATCGATGAACGGGCGAACAGAACTTGTGTTCATAGACATTGGTCCGTCAAAACGGTAATAGAGGGGGTTTGACTGCACATCGCTACATAACAGAGATCTTAGAAGATCACGTGGTGCCTTACATGGGATTCATAGGCGAAAGTTTTACTTTAATGCAGGATAATGCCCGGCCGCACGCTGCTGCACAAGTTCGACAATATTGCGAAGAGGTTGGGATACGTACAATGAATTGGCCAGCACGCAGCCCGGATCTTAATCCCATTAAGCATGTTTGGGACAATTTAAAAAGAGCTGTATATGCGAGAAACCCTTTGCCCACGACAGTGGCAGCACTAAGAACAGCACTTTCAGAAGAATGGGACAATATTCCGCAAGATCTTTTAAATAACCTATGCGGAACCGATTAGAATCCGTAATAAGGGCACGTGGAGGTAATATACCTTATTAAAACATAAATAAACCCTTGCATAAAGTTTGTGTCTATTGTTAAAACCAATTTTTTAATTAAACCAATTTTCCTTAAATTTCTGTTTTTTTCTTCAAAAAAGTCCTAAGGTCCTTTCCAGTACACAAACGTAAACTTAAGGATATGACCCTACGCTGTTTTAAAGTTCACGAACCAATCTAGAGGTTTCAATTTAAATCTGTATAGAAAGTTTGCATACTTGGTTAAAATATTTATTTCAAAGTCGCCTATTACTTTGCTGCAGTTTATGAGTCCGTCAGTGTATAAATTTTATAAAATGTTACTAAAAATGTCACTATTAGCCTTTCACCATTCAATGCGTAATCTATATAAATAAAAAGATAGAGGCATAACTACTGGATAGATTTCAATTAAATATTCCATGTTTAATTTCTTAGACACTTGGCCCTTATCTAAGAAATACATGGCTCTGAGTGGCGACTGGGGTTTTAGTGGGTATACCATCGAGGCCACCACTGGCTATCACTTGCTAGCTAGTCTGGGTGGTCGTAGTAACATTAGGACGGCGGACCCCACATAAACGCGTTGGCTTTCCTCCGGAGCTCCAACGTGGTACTGGTAAATTTCACTTTCATTATAGAAAAAAAACATGTGTGCAGAGCAGTTCACACGTGATAGAGGTGAAACCTTGAAAAATGTAAACTTCAATATAACACCGCACAAAGATACCACAAATAGGTACTCGTTAGGAAACACTTTAAAATGTATTTATAATGTATCTCAGTCTCTCCACGTTATATTCTAAAGTTATATATAAACGCGAAAGTTTGTATGTATGTTTGTTACTCTTTCACGCAGAAACTACTGAATGGATTCTAATGAGACTTTACAATAATATAGCTTATACATCTGAATAACACATAGGCTATAATTTATAAAGATATTTTGTGAATTGTCCAAAATATAACGATAAGTCTCAAGTAAGTAGGAAAAAATTCTGGCATCTGCGAGCTATTATATAAACACCGTTAGAGTTACACATACATACGACGCTTGAAAGGCAACCTTTACTAAGCGACATTGAGTGAACTTTCCAAGAAAGTGATTTGACGTTCAAATATTTAGAAAAAAATTATTGTTGGATTAAAATGGTTATTTATTTTCTGTTCGATGATTTTAATTGAACAATTAGGTGTTACAATATATTTTTTTCTAAATATTCGAACTTCAAATCACTAACCTGGAAAATTCACACAATATCGCTTAGTAAAGGTTGCCTTTCAAGCGTCTATTTATATAAATAATTTATAATGGAAATGTTTATATTAAATAGTCTTACCAAAAGCCCGCGATAGCATATATCTATATTTTATGTGTAAGTCATCATCGCCAAAATAGTGTACTATAAAAAATACAATAAAACTTGATATATCTAATGTACATTTGGTAGTAACAATTCTTCTAACTTTTTTTCTACTAATCTAAAACAGGAAAACTTACTCCATCCGAGATTGATGAAGTGACGAATTTCCGTTTTGATATTAATTTGTGCTTCACTTGATTTTTATGTAGTTTAGACCTATTGATTCGTTTTGTTCCGCTTAAGTTTTGAGCACATTTTACACAAATGTCGAAGTTCACCGGGCCATCTATTATAAATATGTAACTCTGTCTGTTACGTTTTCATTTTGATGCATTTCGGTAATAGAGATAGATTGTACCGTGGAGAAGAATATAAGTTTTTTTTTTTATTTATATGGCACGTTTGTCGGGTCAGTCAGTTACTACTCTATGTATATATACATCGCCCTGCTTATCAGACGTCCTTTTATTTTGCATTATTGTGACGTCCACCAGTTCCGCTTGTATTAGACCAAACATTACTGTGAATATTAATCGCTTAAGCAATATCAATATAATTATAGTTTACAACTTATTTTTCTACAATTTTAACCCATACTGATACACATGATATATTCGTATATTCACAGGCATAGTGAAATTAATTAGGACTCCATTCCACATTGTCAATTATAAGATTTCCCATGATATAGGTACATTTTTTTTCATATCTATCGCAGCTCTTTTAAATAGTGCGAGGTTGCCCCTCTTCTCACTATGACGTATGAACATTTTCTTTATTTCCGTATTTAAGTAAAGGGTGTCTCAGTAAGAGTGCACTTTTTAAAATTGGAATATTTTTTTTCATGCAAGTGGCAACTCTGAAATTTGACAGCTGTCACCTCTGTTTATTCCGATTATTAAAAATGGAGCGCTTTTCGAAAGAACAACGCGTTATAATTGTGTAAACTCGTTACGAAAATAGGGAAAGTTACGCTGAAACCGCTCGCAAACTTCGCCAAATTTTCAGCCGAGAAAGTGTACCTAATGGTCAACCATTCCAAGAATGGTCAAAAAATTTGAAGAAACTAGGCCAATTATGGATAATAAGAATCCTTTGCGTCAACGTACCGGCCGGTCTCTTGAAAACATTGCTGCTGTAAACGAGTGTCGCCGAAAACCCGAAAACATCAATTCGACATCGTTCTCAACAACCTCAAATTTTACGAAGCACAACCCAGCGAATTTTGACTAAAGACCTCCACCTTCATGCGTACAAGATTCAGTTAACTCAGGAGCTCAAACCAGCAGACCACGGAAAGCGCCGGCAATTCGTTCAATGGATAATGGAGCAAAATGAAGTCGATGCCAATTTTTCGAAAAAAGTCATTTTCTCCGATGAAGCGCATTTCCATATGAATGGCTTCGTGAATACACAAAATTGTCGAATTTGGGACTCAGAAAATCCTTATGCAATCCATGAGAAACAAATGCACCCACAACGAGTAACTGTCTGGTGCGGATTTTGGTGAGGCGGCGTAATTGGACCTTACTTTTTTTGAAAATGAGGCCGAAATTGCAGTGACTGTGAACGGCATTCGCTACAGGAATATGAAAAAGGACTTCTTGTAGCCTCAACTGGACGGCATGAATCTGGACAACATGTAATTTCAGCAGGACGGCGCTTCCTGCCACATCGCGCATGAAACAATCAACTTATTACAGCAACGATTTCCAGAACACATTATCTCATGAAATTCTGATGTCAACTGGCCACCAAGATCGTGCGATTTAACGCCGTGCGATTTTTTCTTTGGGGTTTTGTGAAATCTCTGGTTTATGCGAATAAACCCGAAAGAATTCCTGAGCTCAAATCGGAAATCCAACGCGTCATCGGTGAGATACAGCCACATCTCTGTGCAAATCATGGAAAATTTCATGAAAAGAGTAATGGCCTGTTATCGGAGCCATGGGGGTCTTTTGCCGGATATTTTATTCCACACTTAATCGCAACATGTCTTCTTTACAATACAATAAAAATATCACATCTCTGTCATAAAATACTTGTTTTTATTTTAAAATGAAAAAGAGCACTCTTACTGAGACACCCTATATAATACGAACAGGAATATTATTGGAAGTATTATTTTTTGTACAGGTATTTTTGCTAAATGTGTATGTAAATAAAACAAATAATGAGATCAAATGTGACATGTTCTTATTACACCTAGACTTCTTTATTTAAATTTAAAATGCTTTTAAATAACAATCACGATTAAATAGAAACATTTAATTTGATTGATATTACAGTTACTCATAATCATTATTAATAACAAAGTTATGTACCTAAAATTATCTCAAATAGGACTTGGTTTTTTAAGACTTAAATTCGTTATCAATACGAACGTCAAATATCAAACAAAATGAATATTTTGCTGCAATCTACCTCCTGGCGCTTTCCTATACCGACTCGAGGAGTTGAGGGGGACCGCGGAACAGCACACGACCCTCAACCTCGCGGCAATAGTGCGGGCAGCGAATCCTCCCCCGAAGGGCCACCTGCGGCCGCTTTCTACAGCGGCCGGAGGTCATTAGATGCCCTCCGGCGCCAAAAGCGTGGCCTGCGTTGGCGGGAGGGGAGTGTGGTGGTTGACTCCCGCTCCCGCTTCGTGTAAAATATCCAAGATCTGTATTTCACGCGTCTGGTAACATCGATTGAGACGTTAAGGCACGCATTGCTGCCGTGTGGGCAAAATGGCGTGAGGTGATTGGTGTCATCTGTGACCCGGATGCCGTTTAAGTCGAAGGGACAGGTCTATAAGACAATCATTAGGCCTGTCCTTTTATACAGAATTAATTTGAGCATATATTTACTTCGAGTGCTTCTTTTAAACATTTTTCTTTAAAGGGACGCCACTTCTCATATCAATTGAATATATACAAGTTCTAAGGAGTCGCGAATATAACTAATCAATTAACACTGTTTAACATCGAACAAAGCGTTCTATGAATTTGGACGGCACGGCAACGGACAACGTCGCTTTTAACTTTCATCGGACGTCACAAACGGCTAGCAATGAAATTGTATAATAATGACGATAGCGCCATAATTTTTCGTACGGAAACAAGCAGAACTACAAATATACTCAATGATTGAGAGTAAAATGACTTCCATTTTTAATTTGACATATCTGACATCGGTAAGACAATCCAGACCGTTCCACACTATCCATTAAAATTGATTCAGTTTCAAAATGTAAATGTAAGTTTATTTAAATAATTTCATTCCAGTTTTTTCAATCCAAAAAGAGAATAAATAAAATTAAAACACAACAAAAACAGGAAGTTTTTGGAGTTAAACAAGTCAGGATTTGAACCCGGACAGATCTGAAATCCAAAAGCCCAACCCAAGAGCTACAATGTACTCAAAGTAAAATGTAGATTGAAATTGTTTAAGTTATTAGTTATTAAATTTATAAATTTACAGTTTCTTTATCCGTGCAGAGGCGAGAAAGAATACTAACCTCTGCAGCCAAGGTCGGCCTGTTGTAAAAGGCGACAAAACAACATTCCCTAGCTACGTGGTAGGCCCCCAAGCCCGTCTGGATGGCGACCACCTTTGGTCTTAAGTATGCCGCCATAATAACCTTGTGTTGTGTTCCAGCATTAGTGACCCAAGTTCCTGTACCCTTATGCGACAGCAGCATGTTCGCAATGCCACTGGCGTTCAAACACCCATAGGCGACGGTAACTGCTAAATTCTAAGCGGGCCGTCAGCCTGTTTGGTGTCCTACAGCACTAAAAAAAATTACAATTTGATCTATGTAAAACTTATAGAAGAGAAAAAGAAAATATTATTAAAAGCAGCTGTCCCCACCCAGGATCAGACCGGAGACCTTGTGCATGTAAAGCACACGTGATAACCACTACACCACGGTAACTCATGTACTATGTCTGAAATTATATAGTATAAAACAAAAATACCTACTGTGACTTTTCCGTTTCATTGAGTTTGAGATCACAAGGATGCTTAAGAAGTTTTCACTTTTGCGATATCTTCATTTAATACAAAGTTATTAGGTTTTAAGAACCAAGCACTACATATTCAGTTTAGTGTGTTTTCTTGCCACGGAGAAGTAGGGGCAAGTGGGGTAGCACACATGCTATGAATATTTTCATATGTTTTGGATTAACTTTTTTCTGTTATTGTACCAGCGAAGCAGGCGGGAACTGCTAGTAGTTATATATAATATTATAATAGTATTTTTACCAGTCAGTAGCCATCCAATGATGGAAATAAGCCTTTCTGCATTTAGGGGACATTCTGTTTTCCTAGATTTGTTCTTCACTTGACAATGTCTATTGGTCCTGTGTGTATTATAGTGAGATGGACAGGGATGAGATGATAAGAATTTATTTACAATCTTTTCTTTTTCCTGACCTTTTAAAACGATTTGTAGGATCAGCACTAGTGTTGAGTAGGACATACAAGAAGCGGGACATTTGTCCCGGACATGACGTCAAAATGAAAGAATACTTCAATATTAAAACATGTCCCACTTAATATTTTATATGGCAGACACGGAGTCGCGTACCACGTAATTCGTTACTCTACTACAGTAAACTATGGGAAGGTAATAGGCACATGCTACAATACTTAATTTTGTATCGGACATTACGTGAACGCCTCGAGCGTGCAAGAGACAGAGATATACGAGGCAGTGGAGTGGCGCACACTGAGGCGATTATTTTAAATTAACGTACTTGAGTTTAGGACTGTTGATATTTATTACAGAAAGAAGAAATAGATTAAGTGGCAAGAAAGTCGTCCAAATATTATTTTTAAACTCCAATTGGTAACATTTTTATTTGCTTTTATTATATTCCATATTCTCTAAAATATATTTGTTTAATTACCTGCAAGAAATACTTTTTATTATGTTTCATATTACTTTACGATATAGGTCAACAATCTGAAAACACTGATAAACACTACGAACATCAAATGTCATATCATGTCCTCAAATGTATTACCGAGCTTCAGTACGCCTCACCTCATTTGAAGTGGGACATTGTAATGGCTTAGTACAAAACTGAAGCAACACTTACTAACTCTTTTAATAATCATGTCCTACCCAACACTAATCAGCACATGTTCTTCCATACTCCTCTATTAACCATAATCTCAACATTCACAACTTTTAATCAAGTTTTTCCTGTAATAATAAAGATGTGAATTTTCAAGTAGGTTTTTTTAGGATTTATAATTGTAATTAATACTAGTATTATTACTTAGTAATTTACAAGACTTGGGACAGTAACAAAAATAAATTATGCCATATATTTTATTTTTTCTTAGGACAAACTTATAATAAAACATTTTAGAATTTACTTATTTAATTTCTTATAAAAACTCCAAAATCAATACTGCAGAAACGATGGCAGTCTGGACGCGTTTACTTTTAAGTTACCTACCTATTAAATTCTTAAAAAATACATTTTATTAATAAATTACGCAATGTCTTGCTTGCTGGAATGTAATTAGTCGATTTTTACTTACATTACTGAACACAGCTGTCTCCGATGAGAACAAAATGTACCGAGAAATTCAATACAGAATAAACACAACACTATTTTATGTTAACATTAGTTAATTGCCGGCAATTAACTATATTTGAAATTTAATTTACAGGAAATAATTACAAAGAACCCGGCGGACTGCTACATGCTGCAGTCCAGTGTGACCATCTCAAAATTTATAATCCTGCCTTAGCTTGAATAGAATCCTGCCAAATCCTGCCAAAGTTTATAATGAAAATGCCAAAATAATGCCAGTTTAATAATAATATTTTTTTATTGATATTGTTAATATGAAATGTCGATCATACATCACAATTAAGATTATATTCATCGCTACATGTCTTTAGCCATCCGTTTGACCATTTTTTGGTTGGTTGAAACGAAACACAATTCTTGAAAAATGTAGTAACCTACAACAAAATTATTATATGAAAAAACACGTATAAAGACTCGCAATAGTAAGAGTATTTTAGTCAGAAGTTGCTGCTATTACTTTATTTTAGCGACTATTAAACCTACATTAGATACACATAACGCAAATAATAATTTTTTTAGTTTGATACGATAAAATTAATTAATTAAATAATAATTCACTGGTGACCGCCTACCCCCTATAGTGATACTCTTCCATATTTTTCTTATGTTTTGTTATACAGGCATGTTTTTTAGGGCAGATAAATGGCAATTTACAATTGCATGCGTTACAAAATGCCATGTCAGGATTGTCTTTAGCTTTAATAAGCCACGATGACAGTAATGGGACTTGCTCCCACTCTGCCCTGTACGCTCTTTCATACTTTCGCTTCATTTTACCAAAACACATTCAAATTATATATTTATACTCCTTAAAGTCGGACTGTACTCAGAATAAAAGACAAAAGTTTTATGAATAATAATATGGTTGATTTGGTTGAAATGTACATACAACATTGCAAAAATAATTTACACTCTAATATCAGTTTTATAGTTATAGACCATATATATGAATCATTAGAGTTCACAATTAAGTGTCACACAAAAATTCTAAGAGAGGTTTAAGGGAATACCTGTAACTAAAGATGTAGTATTGCCATAATTAACATTTTTTCCCAATACTGCCAAATACTGCCGAATTTTTAAAAACTGCCACACATCCTGCCACAGCCTAAAATAAGGGCTCAATCCTGCCAAAATGGCAGGAAACTGCCACATATGGTCACACTGCTGCAGTCCATACTTGCCACAGTTGCCACGGTGCCACCTGCCAGTGCCAAGTACTGCTACTGCCAGCCAGTCAGTGCCAGTCAAGTGCCAACTTAATAAAAATCTGCATCAATTTAAATAAAAACCCAGTTGTTTTTGCAACGAATATGAAATATTTAATAATTACAACCACAATTAATTTTAGTTATGACAAACTACTAAAATAATAAAAATAATTACTAACACTTATAAATATTATGTACGATTGTCTAAACATACGCAAAAAGAGTTTATTTAACTGAAAAAAGATTAATACCATATGAAAGAGTAAATTAACAAATTAATGAAAATAATATACATAAATAAAAAAGTTTTAAAACAGTTTTAAGTTCAACCTAATTACAACTATGGCACCTAGTAATAAAGTCACAAATCTCCAAAACGTTATCTAATACTTACGATCATTCGTCATATAAAATGAGCAAAGCAATAAATTACTCTTGTCACTTACAAATGAAGACATATGTTAAACAACATTTAATGTGAAATCAACCTTATGTTGTAACAAAAAAAGTAATTTTTGCCTTGAGAGATACATCGTTTGTTTCGTTTAGTATGTTCCGGTGCACGCGCACCAAAAACGTAACGAACGAGGTAGTTTTACTCTCACATTTTTCTCCTAAACGAATGTGGGGAATGGCAGCGGACTTCGTTTCGGTTTTCTAAAATAATTAATGAAATGAAATGTTTTCTTTTTTAGATATATGTAGTATGAAATTATAACTAGTTATTATATGTTATCATGAGTGTTGCATTTTATATCAAAATTTCACATAAAAAATTATCTTCATTTAGGTACCTGTTATTTCTCTAATCTTTACATAATAGTAAAAAAATCGTCTACATATTACCTTTTAAGATGATCCATAAACAATCTACTCGTCCTAAATAACCGTGATTGAGGCATGCCTAAATATTTCTCTGTTAGTAACAGAGTAAGAATACTAACCCCAGCGGCCAGTTTCGGCCGCACATTAGAGGCGACAACACAACCCTAGCTACGTGGTAGAACAACCAGCCAGTCTAAACGGCAACCATACTTAGTTTATAAGTATGCAGCCATAATAACCTTGTGTTGTTCCGGTATAAGTGACCCAAGTTACAAGTTCCTGTTCCCAAATGGAACAGTAGCATGTTCGCGGTCCCTCTAATGTCGCAAACATCCATAGGTAACTGCTTACTATTGAGAGGGCCATCAGCCTGCTTTACCTCAACAATAAAAAAAATTTATGGTGCAAAATATGAATAAATAAAATACATAATTTAAAATTGTACTTAAATATATTAACTCTTAAATTGTTTTTTTATAAAATGAAAATCAATTAATTCTGCCTTAAAATAGCTAAAAAAGTAACTTCCTTGGGATCATACTCTGTATCAACAGAACTTATTTGTGAACTGTGACGTTTTATATGTTTTTGCAAATAAAACATACTGCCAAATTTACTTTTACACAAACTGCATTCATATTTAGAGTTTTTATGTGCTCTCTTAACGTGGTCAGCTTTTCCTGATGAAGACAAAAATTTACTATCACAATATGGACAATCATAGGGTCGTTCTCCAGTATGCCTTCTTGTATGATATAGTAAAGACTCTTTACTAACGAAACTACTCCCACACAACTCACAATGAAAGTTACGTTCCTTAGTATGCTTCACAATGTGTGCTTTCAAACGACTTTTTGCCCAAAACTTTTTACCACACCACTCACAAACTTGAGCTTTGTAATTACCATGCTCATATTGTATATGGACTCTTAAGGAAACTTTCTGGGTATACTTCTTGTTACAATAATCGCAGGTGTACTTTGCGTTTATCGGACTAGCCCTAACTTTATTACCACAAACATTGTGTTCTTTATGCTTTTTGAAAGTAGTCTGGCTTTTATAACTTCGCCCACAATCCCTACATATTATGGAGAAATGATGACTGAATTCATGGTGCCTCAAACTGAATAGGCTATTAAATGTCTTTCCGCACTGACTACATATAACTTCACAGTGACTCTCTTCAATGTGCTCATCTAGAATCTCTTGAGAAATGTAAATACGACTACATTGGTCACATTTATAACCATCCTTTATGTGAGCCTTAATGAAATGGAACCGTAATGTCTTTATACTTGCATGTTTGCTTCCACATACTTTACACTTTAATCCGTTGGCACTCGTTTCATCTAACATGTCTACCAAACGCATTGAATATCTTTCATTCTTCTTACATATCACTGGTTTCTTATCACCATTTTCTATTTTTGGTTTAACCTCTAACTTATCTAAAGCGTAAAACTGTTGTAATGCTTGTTTATTACAAGTAGGAGGTGGGCAACTGTCATAATAAATCTTATTTGTAAAATCATTCAAATTCAAAGCTACATATAAAGACTTGCAATTCTCTTTTTCTTCGGTATATTCAAGAACATTTGTAAGGCTATCTAAGGCATTGTTTAAATATTTTACTTGCTCAATGGAGTTTTTTATGAAAATGTAGTTATTAACTAGAGATTTCGTGCAGTCAATGCACAATGTGGTGAATGTAGACAAGTATTCCACAATCTAAAACAAAAAAATATATGTATAGAAACATCATTTAATTTTAATAATAATATTGTCAGGAGGTTCCTAAATCATCTATCTCAATTTTGGGGCTTGATTAATGTAATGAATCGTATCAATCAAATATCATTTATTCATGAACTGTTACAAATTAGAAGATTGACCCCTCGGTATCAAAGTATCCATAAATACATACATTTGAAACACTTTTTTATTTCTGAGAAATAGCAGATAGGTGTTAGCCCACTCAATAGTAAGTAGTTACTGTCGCCTATGGATGCTTGCTACGCTAGAGGCACTGTAAACACGCTGAAGTGCCATAGGAATACAGGAGAACCTAGTTCACTAATGCCGGAACACAAAACAAGGTGATTATGGCGGCATACTTATAGACCAAGGGTGATTGCCATCCAGACGGGCTTATGGCCCTAATACGTAGCTTAGGGTGTTTTCATCGCCTTTTAAGACAGGCCAACCCCCAGCGCAGAGGTCAGTATTCTTACTCCGCCCCTGCAAGGACAAATTTGTTAGTAAATAAAGTTATCACGTTACTAATGAAACTGATTAGTGCAAGCATTTTCAGTATTAATAAAAATAATAATTAAATACCTCAGCACCCAGCACAAGATGCAGAATTTTGGACAAAGGTAAGTTTTCTATACTTTTAATTAATTCTATGTTAACTTCGTCTTCTACATTAACCAATGTATTGTGTTCAACGCTTCGGTAACATAGGAAACAAAAATTACTTTTAGTTATTATACTACTTAGAGCTTCGACTAACATTTTAAATTTAGTTGAAATACTTCGTTAATTTTATTTATTTGTACTTGTAATTGTAAAAGTAGGTACTTTTATTACTTACATCTAAATTCTAATCTAATCCTTCCTAAAATATAACTTTTTAAAATATGGCTTTAGCGATGTGCCGAGTACGGCTTGATTCGAGTCAGACTCGATTCTTGCTTAGAGCTCGCCTACTCGAATACCAATTTATTATGATGCGAGTAAGCCGGACTCGATTCCGGTACTCGAGTCAGCAAGATTCAATTTGTACTCGCCGACTCGATTCTATTTTACGAGTCCAACTGACTCGAGTCTTGTATTCGAGTAAGGTTGACTCGTTCTTACTCCATCTCTGTTTACTTAAGCTATGTGACGCATAATAACACAAGTTTGAACCTGCAACTTTCGTTTTATTTCTTTGTTTTGTGTCAGTAAGCTGCTACTGTGACTGAATTCAATTATTTGATAGTGTTAGAATAAATGTGATTTTATTGCATTTAACTTTAATGACAAAATGGCGCCCAAGAAAGGCTCAGGTGTATGGAAGTGTTTTGATAAAGTGAACGGTGATAAAATAAAGTGCAATAACTGTGATTCCATATTTAAAGACTTTAAAAATACCACTAATTTGTTAAAGCACCTGAAGAAAGTTCATCCTATCTTATACTCGACTCACATTTACAATTCTTCAAATACCCCCGCTCAGAGTGATTCCGATTTATTAAGTGAAGCTTCTGGTTCTGTAAGTGGAATCCTACTCAACGAAGATAATAACCCGAATTTATCTCAGCCAAACATAAACGCCAAAGCACCATCACCAAGAAAACGTCAACTTTAGATGACTTTTCCATCTAAACAAGCTGTGAAGATGAACTCCAGAAACGTAGATAAAGCGTTATTGAGAATGGTATGCATTGATTTTCAACCGCTTCAGATTGTTGAAAATACAGGTTTTCAAAAATATACTCGGGCGCTTAACCCTAATTACGAACTACCTTCGCGGAAAATAATTTCGGAAAAATTGATTCCGGAACAATATTGTACGGCAAGAAAGGCTACTCAGGAGGTTCTTATAGCAACACATTATATTGCTTTGACAACGGATTTGTGGACCTCCGACAGCAACAAAATTTGTATGACCCTGACGATACACTTCATTAATGAAAATAAGTTCAGATCATTAACATTATCCACCAGGGAAGTTAAGGATGCCCATACGTCTGAAAATTTAGCTCGAGAAATGAAAGGTATTTTAGAAAGTGAGTGGAATATTCTGGACAAAATAATTTGCGTTACAACTGAAAACGCGGCTAATATAAAAAAGCTGTTGTGGATATTTTGCAAAAACGTCACCACAGTTGTGCATACTTTGAACTTGGTAGTTCAAGATGCTATTAAGGAAAATGAACTGTTAATTCATTTAGTTGAAAAATTCCGAGCAATAGTAGCCTATTTCAAAAGAAGCAATAAAGCTGCTTATAAGTTAAAACAGGTTCAAGAACAAATGCAAATGGAACCCTTGAAGCTAAAACAAGATATCCAGACGAGATGGAATTCCGTGTACTATATGCTCGAACATCTCGTTAAGATCAAGGTACCTCTTTTTGCTGCAATCACTTCTTTACCTGGCTGTCCGGATAATCTCAGTTCTGAGGAGTGGATCGAAGTGCACGAGTGTCTAAGCATTTTAAGACCTGTCGAACAAATGACCAGTATTATATCTGGCGAGCAATATCCAACTTTATCTTGCATCATACCTCTTGTTCGCGGCGTACAAGCGGCACTAAGAAATTGCAGTTCTAACTCTAAAGTTGCAAGCAGGTTAAACATAAAATTACAGGAAATTTTCGACAGAAGATTTGGCGGTCATGAGATTAACAAAACTGCTTATAAAGCTACATTCATAGATCCAAGATTTATGAAAGCTGGTTTTGGCTTCGAGAGAAATGCAGATAATGCTCAAAAATATGTTGTTGATGAGTTGATTATGTTAGAAACATTGGAATCTCAAGCTCAATTCCATGTTCCAAATAGATCTGTACAGTTATCTGCTTCATGTCTTGAAGTACCTTCAACTTCGCATTCAGATTCCCAGTAGATAACATCAGAGGTGACTGGCGGGAATTTATGGGAGCATCTAGATAAAACGGTAAAGGAATTTTCTAGCCTGGAAAACCCCTCAACACCAGCAATAATCAAGGTGAAACAGTATGTAGAGCTACCGTATTTGGATAGCAAAGAAAATCCACTTAAATTTTGGAAACTTCGCAAAGTCACCAACAATGGCCTTTACAAAATAGCTTTAAAGTATTTATGCATTCCAGCCACATCTGTGCCGTCGGAACGAGTTTTATCCAAGGCTGGACTTTTATGCAACCAACGCCGAAATAGATTAGAATCCAAGAAGATTGATCAAATCCTTTTTTTGAACAGTTATTTCAAATAACTTTCTTTCTTTTTTGTTTTGTTGGTTGGTTGGTCTGGTTGTATCTATATACTAAATCGAAACTTGGTTATCTTTTAATAAGTAAAATGACATGTAAAGTTTGTGAAAAGCTAACTGAACAAATACCTATTTGAAGTTATGAAATAGCTTCTAAAGATATCTCTTTCTATAGTGTAATACAAATAGAACTTGATCTACATGGTGTTATGAAGAAGTCAGACTACATGGTGTTATGAAGAAGTCAGACAGTCATGAAGAATAATGACTATGAAAGTGAACACCAGGCCGTGTCGCCTAAATCTTGTTGCCGTGTACGCACCCACGGCCCAGTCATCGGAAGCGGAAATTGAAGACGTCTATGGCTTGCTTGAAAACACTCTTAAAAACTTACCCAAAAGGGATATAACACTAGTGATGGGAGATCTAAACGCGAAGGTTGGAACAACCAGTCGGGATAACCACTTAAGAGATGTAGTAGGGAAGTATGGTGTTGGAGATAGGAATGATAGGGGTGAGATGTGGCTGCAGTTTTGCGCGGAAAATTCTTTCACTATCATGAACACCTGCTTCATGAACCACCCACGACGCCTGTACACATGGGTGATGCCAGGAGATCGCTTTAGAAACCAAATCGACTACATTGCGGTGGCAAAGCGATGGAGATCCTGCATCAATAACACTAAAACCTACCCGGGGGCGGATTGTGGAAGCGATCACAAACTTCTGGTGGCAGAGGTCAATGTCAAACTTAGAAGATGCCATCGAGCTATAGTCAAACAACAAAGTCGACCGGCAGGGCGGTCACTAGAGACGTTCAAGGAAAGCTTCAATGACAAAGCCGAACTCTTCCAGATCGATCGGAATTCTGACGTGGATATGAACTGGGAGAGAGTAAAAGGCATGATCATTGCAGCACGAAAAGACAGCCAAGGTCGTGTTGCAGATCGCCCGCGGAAGATTTGGATTTCTGAGGAGACGTGGGAGGCGATTAAGGAGAGGAAAGCTGTGCTGGCCAGAGATGTCTCGGAGCGATCTCGATATCGTTCGCTTTCAGCAAAGGTGCAACGCTTATGTCGTAGGGATTATGACCGGTATCTGAACTCTATATGCCAGGACATTGAAGAGCATGCCCAGAATCTACACACAAAAGATCTTTTCATGAAAGTCAAAGGCATCACCCGAGAGTTTAAACCTAAAACTTGGGCAGTTGATGACGGTCAAGGCAACTTATTAACTGAGATAGATCAGGTTACAGAGAGGTGGCGACTTTACTGCGTAAGTTTGTACGAAGATAGTGCAAGCGTAGATGGACCTGCAATGATAGCGAATGAAGACCTGCTCCTGGAGCCGGAAATTCTTGAGTCGGAAATAAGAGATGCTTTAAGAAAGCTAAAGTTAAACAAGTCAGCCGGAAGAGACACTATATTTGCTGAAGAGTTAAAGCATCTTGGGGACACAGGTGTCCAAATTCTGAAGGATCTGTGTAATCAGATTTGAACAACGGGAAAATGGCCTAAAGATTGGAAGGAATCTCTTTTGATACCATTGCACAAGAAAGGCTCGACGAAGAAGTGCGACAACTATCGAACAGGGGCGCTTGTATCCCATGCTAGTAAAATTATGCTCTCTATCGTTAATGGACGCTTACTACCGTATCTGCAACGGCAGATACCAAGCGAGCAGGCCGGTTTTGTCAGAGGGCGTGGGACGAGAGAGCAGATTGTTAATGTCAGGCAACTGATAGAAAAAAGTAGGGAGTTCAATGTTCCAATGCTGCTATGTTTTATTGACTACTCCAAGGCGTTTGATTGTGTAAGATGGAGCTGTCTATGGAAAATCCTTCAAGAAATGGGCGTTCCTCTGCACTTGGTTTCGTTGATCGCGAACTTATACAATGGTGGAGAGTCGATGGTGCGAGTTAATGATGTGGTGTCAGGAGCTTTTAAACCCCAGAAGGGTGTCCGGCAGGGGTGCATTCTCTCACCTCTTCTATTCAACATCTACGGCGAATATATCATGAGAGCAGCCCTGGAGGGGTGGGAAGGAGGCATCTCGGTCGGAGGTAACAAGATCAGTAACCTTCGATATGCGGATAACACTACATTGTTTGCTTCCTCGGAACAGGAACTGGCTGCGCTGTTTGAAAGGGTGGAGCGCGCGAGCGAGAGGATTGGTCTCTCCATTAACAAGGCCAAAACAAAAGTTATGGTGGTCGATCGGGGTGGACAGCTTGCACGTACAGGAGAACTAGCGGGCCTGGAATTCGTTAGCGAGTTTGTTTACCTGGGTTCTTTGATCAGCGACCAGGGAGGCTGTAGCGGAGAGATCCGTAGACGCACACAAATGGCCAAATCTGCAATGAGCAAGATGACTAGAATTTGGCATAACAGAAGCATCTCTAATACCACAAAGATGAGAATTGTGCGATCTCTGGTCTTCTCGATCTTTCTGTATGGCTCAGAATCATGGTCTATTCGTGCGGCTGACCGGAAAAAGATCGAGGCTTTTGAGATGTGGTGTTGGAGGAGGTTGCTACGCATACCGTGGACAGCAAAAAGGACCAACACATCCATTCTTGACCAGCTGAATGTCAGAACCAGATTGTCCACGACCTGCTACAAGCGAGTACTTGGCTATTTTGGCCATATCGCTCGAAAGGAGTCAGACAACCTCGAAAAACTGATAGTGCTAGGCAAAATAGAGGGAAAAAGGCCCAGAGGACGGTCACCAACCCGATGGTCGGATCAAATTAAGGCTATCACGGGGCTCACTTTGCCTGCAGCTCTGAAACAGGCCGAGGACAGAGTGGTGTGGAGGCAGTTCATCAGCGTCTCCGTAAAGGCTTATCAAGACGGGCACGACCTTCAGGAATGAAGAACACGACGAAGAAGAAGAAGACATGGTGTTAAAAAATTATTACTTTTTGAGATTCCTTTTTGTTCTAAAATCAGTAACAGACACGAGTTCTGGACTCGAATTTGCAAACTATAGTTACCGACTCGAGTCCGGGTCCCGACTCGAGTCTAGACATTCGAGTCAATGTTCGATTACCCAAACGGTACTCGAGTAGGTACTGGGCTTGAATCGCGGAATCGAGTCATGATTCGAACACCGTGTAAATTGACTCGAGTCGACTCGATCCCCCAAAACAGCGACTTGGCACATGGCTTTGAGTTTGAGCTGATAAATAGACATCTAAATTTGACAATTATTATTAATAAGTTAGCTTTGTATTGTTATCAATAATTTCTGATTTAGGTAGGCAGGAAGTAGTTTATATTTTATAAAATTCAAAAAAATACCTACAATCCAGTAGGTATCCTTGGCGCTTAAAATAATAAATTTCATCGTTAAATTGTTGGGATGCAACTTTTCTTGCCTTGCATTAAATAACTACAGTTTTATTTAGTTTTATCATTTAAATTAGATTGTTGTACAAAAATGTAGTTTAAGCAGCCTTTAATATATTTTGATAATAGCGTAATTATAATTTTGAATAGAAAGCAGAAGGAACTTATTATTTATTTTCAAATTGATATGAGTTATTGTTTAACTCATATCAATTTGATTTCACATGTTGACTTTGAGAAATTCTCTGTTTAAAATTTTATGTATCTCAAATATTGAGCTTGTTTTCTACATAAATTGAATGTTTTCAATCCTGCTAATAAGCTATTTATTTCACCGATGTTATATTTATAATGTGTAAATGTTAGTCAGTCCTATATTTAGTGGTATCATCGTCAAAAAACTATTTGTAAAGTGCTTTTCTAGATTTCACGAATTAATTTTATCTAAAAAGTAGCTTGTAAATAAAAATAATTACTTCTAGGTATTTTAGCCAAGAATAATGTGTAAAAAAATATGTATGAAATTTTATTACGTTTTTTCAATTAATGTCAACAATGTCAATATCATCAGTCATCAATGTCATTATCATTGTATTGTAATTTGTATGAAATGTTAGGGCACTGCTATCGGCATAATGTATTTTCGATTTTACTTTACTGTTTAATGTTTACTTATTACTTTAATGTTTAGGGTTTAACAGCATAGAGTTTAAGACGAATGTAGAATTCGAAATAACTGAATTTTAAGTACTTTTTAAATATGACTTTTCTAGAAGATACCCTCATTGTATTGATATCACAGGTAAGTTTTGTTTTTTAAACATGTGTTATGGTACCTATGCGTTAAGCAAATATTTTTTATTCCTCAAGATATTGCTGAAAGTGAAGCAAAAATTCATAGCAGTTGTTATTTGATGCCTGACAATAAAAATTATATATTTGTTTTCTTTCTGCGATACAAAAAATGTGATAACTTTCTGATATTGAAAAACATAAATCAAATGCGGCTCGATCGTCAAATTTTGTGGAGAAACCTTAGTCAATTTCTTGACTTACACCTATTCTGTTTATTCTAGAGGCATAGTGAAATAGAAACCAAAGTCATTAATATTTAACATGGTAATGAAAACATATTTATGTTTCTGGCAGAGTAGATACCGATAATCATGTCTAACAGGACCTTTCAAACCGTCTTGTTTGTTGTCACCCAACTATTTCCTATAGTGCCATAAAAAGCTTAGAATAAATTACTATTGGAACTGTTATAAGGACACTATTCAATTTTTTTGAGGCTAGATAGACTTGTGACATCTAAATTGATGAATTGAATTGATGAATTTTGTGACAATTCATACAGCACCATCTAGTCCCAAACTAAGTAGCATAGCACTTGTCTAGACTACTGATATATTAGGTCTTTACCTATGAAATTGCTGTTTTGTATGAAAAAATTTAAACAAATTTTTTTCATGTATTTTTTATTTGTACTAGCTGTGCCCGCAACTCCGTCCGCGTGGGCAGAATTTTTTGGATATATCTTATGGTTTATTTTGGATTACAAACCCTATAAACCCTAAAATATAAATGAACAGTCAGTATTACCGAATGAAACTGTTACACCATGCGCCTCCGGAATACATACGTTCGAACCTACAAAGTCCAGCCTAAGCTAAACACTATTTCATATGATTGATGACATAAATCTGAGGTTAATTTAAATTGGAAATTCAACCTACACAATCCAGCCTAAGCTGAACCCTATTTCATATGATTGATGATATAAATCTGAGGTCAACTTAAATTGGAAATTAAAATTTCCGAAACATCATGTTTAACAAAAACTACTTACATGGCGTAACAGTTGCATTCGATAATACTGACTGTTTGCATATTTCATTTATTTATATTTTAGGGTTAACTGGGTTTGCAATCCAAAATTTACCATAAGATATATCCAAAAATGCTGCCCAAAGTCACTATTCCACGCGGACAGTCGCGGGCACATCTAGTTTCATAATATGATTGATGATATAAATCAACTTAAATTTGAAATAAAACCTACTAAGTCCCCAGCCTAAGCTGAACCCTATTTCATATGATTGTTGATACAAATCTGAGGTCAACTTAAATTGGTATATAAAATTTCCGAAACTTATAATTTTTAACAAAAACTGTTTTTTTTTTCTAAAATATAAATAGCCTAAGTTACTCCTTGATACATCAGCTATCTGCCAGTGAAAGTCCCGTCAAAATCGGTGCAGCCATTTCAGAGATTAGCTGGAACAAACAGACAGACAGACAAAAATTGTAAAAAATGTTGTTTTGGTATATGTACTGTGTATACGTCCGAATGCACTTAGTAAGAAGCGGTTATTTTAATATTGCAAACAGATCCTTCAATTTTATTTATTTGTATAGATTAATCGAAGTAATCACCCATGCAATCAATGCATCTTTGCCAACGCAGTGGCAGTTTATTGATGTCCTTCTTAAAGAAATCAGCTGGACAGGAGGCAACAAATTCTTCAAAGGCATTTTGTACTGCCTCTCGGGGATCGAATTTTTTTCCCGCCAATAAGTTATCCAAATTCTGGAAAAAGTAGTAGTCTGTAGGTGCAAGGTCTGGTGAGTAGAGCGGATGATGGAGAACTTCCAACCCCAATTCTTGCAACTTGGAGACCGTCTGCTTTACAGTATGAGGTCGCGCGTTGTCGTGCAGAAGCAGCGGAGACGAGCGATTGACCAATGCTGGTTGGAGATGTGCCAGCTTCTCCATCATTGTGTTTAGTTCTTCACAGTACACATCTGCAGTAATGCTCACCCTAGATTGCGCTAGATCACCAAACAGTGGCCATCACTTTTCTAGGGGTAAGTTTTTGTTTAGGGCATTGTTTAGGTGCTGAACCAGGATCCAACCAACTTGCTGAGCACTTGCGGTTATCAAACAGAATCAATTTTTCATCGCAGGTAACAATGCGGTTCAAAACTCCTTCATTTGTGTGTCTGTTGAGCAGTGCAAGGCACGTCTCGTCGCGTACTTCGCGCTGACAATCGCTTACCAATTTGACGCAAATGGACCAATATTGTTTTGACGCTGACGTCGAAAGCTGCTGCTAATTGAGCCGTAGATTGTGTATCATCAGCTTCCACAATCGCCTTTAATTCGTCATTGTCGACCAAAGTCTTCGGACGACCGCGAGGTTCATTTTTCAGGTCGAAATTCCCAGACCAGAAGCGAGCAAACCAATAACAGATGGTGTGTTGGTTTGTAGTGTTAGCTCCGTAAACGTCGTTGATGTTGCGTGCCGCTTGTGCCGCGTTGCTGCCATGACGGTACTCATATTCCATAATTACTCGATTTTTTAACATATCCATGATGACGAAAAAATTGAAATGCCATGATAATGTAACACTAATCAATAAACAAATAACTACTTTTGGAAAAAGAATTCCATGTTTTTAAAATAAAATTAATTTGAAATTAGAATTCTTAGTCAAACAAAAATTATTTTGATTTGAAATGGCCAGTACTGCAGAACGGCAATTTCATAGGTAAAGACCTATTATTACTTATATACTTTTTTTTTGTAAATACATAAATATTGTACATAAACACCCAGATGTGAGACGGGAATCGATCCTGTGACCTCCACAAGCATACCGAAGTGCGTTATCTGTTACACCACAGAGGTCGTCGAAAAACTACACAAAAATCTAAATAGTTGGCAACCCAATGAAAACAATGTACAAGTTTTCTTCCTGACAATAGACTGTCTTTGCAACTCCTAATCAAAATATTTCTACCTTAAAATGGTGCACTTGAAGTCAAATTCTGACGAACATAGTTCCTGGAATTATTAGGATCCGGAACTACACACCTCTAGCACACATTGCCTTGGAGTCCCACATTATCGCACAATGAGTATGTAATGCTTAGAAGCTGTTGTTATAAATTAAATCATTCTTTGTTAATAGTCGATGATAAAAGGTTATTTCCCACAGATCATATTCTTTGTTGGAGGATGGATATTCTTTGTGAAGCAACTGTTCAGAGACTACGAAGTCCACCATTTGCTGGTTCAACTGATATTCTCAGTTACTTTTGCATTAAGTTGTACTATGTTTGAGTTGATCATATTTGAAATTATTGGTTATTTGGATACCAGGTAATGGCTTTTAATGTTTTCATGTAAACTCCTCAAAAAACTTTTTTCATTCAAAATAAGCTTTAAGAAATCAGATGAATATATTTTAAATTAGTTTACAATCTACTGTAAGTAGTTACTTATATTGCTAATTATTTTTTTTTATTATTTAACATATTCACTGCTAAATATTTAAAGAGTATGTACCAATTGGGTGGTTTATGTTTAGATATTATATGTCAGTTATGTATAGATATATATATATTTATTAGGTAGGTAATTTTCAAGATATTATCATATTTTTTTCACAGCTGCTGAAACTTGATTTCATTTTCTAAATTTTATAAGCTATTGCGAAAAGAAAAAATACTACCAAGTAAATGTCAGTCAGCACTCAGCAGTAATCGATGTGGTGTCTAATGGGTTAAACGCATTAAATAAATAATTTAATTTTTATAATAATACAAGTGTATCAGATTCATTTGGGATTAAGATCCAAATTCTGCACAATATTAAATTTTTTGTGTATATAGTTTTATTTTTGTACCCAAGCTTGCCTGGATGGCAACCACCCTTGGTCTACAATTGTGCTGTGATAATAACCTTGTGTTGTGTTCCGGCATTAGTGACTCAGTTTCCCCCAGCAGCATGTTCATGGTGTTTGTAGCATCGCAAACATCTATCGGTGATGGTAACTGCTTACTGGTGAGTGGGCCGTCAGCCTATTTGCTGTTCCTCAGCAGTAATAAAAGATATTTTTACATTGCCCTGAATACTATAGTAGTTTTTGCTGTAAAAATAATAATGTTTTGATATTGTGGCGCCTCACTCGCCACCTGATTTGTAACACTGATAAAATCTAAGAATTGTATACTTTCTTATATATTCTTCTTTCCAGATATATGTATACTTTTTAGGGACTTATTGAGAAGTTATGATATGTCAATACAAAAAATGTAATAATATTGGAGTCTGTCACTAAACTATTTTATAATTATTATATACGTTTGGTAATTATTAATTAGTTATCACACAATAACATGATACACACCATGATTAAAAATAGTGAGCCAGTGAAATATATGTGTTTGATTAAATCTCTCGCTTAGAGAATCTAATAGGAGGCCCGGTTAATCCTCCAAAATATTTTGATTTCAGCTCAAGATATTTTCACTGGAACTTGGGCCTGTATTCCTTACTATTCATGGTGATAGCACTTATTCCATTTTATATTGCATATTTTTGTATTAGCAATATTAGATTTGGTAAGTTATATATATAAATAACTAATAATAATAATATACATATAACCTCCTGGGATAATTAACACAACACCATCTAGGCCTAAACTAAGTAAAATGGGTACTAAATGACTAATATGCTACATAAATACTTTTTTGTGTAAATAAATATATATTATACATAAACACCCAAACGCGGGACGGGAATCGAACCCGTGACCCCCACAAGCGTGACCTCCAAAGTGCATTAACTGCTACGCCACAGAAGTCCACCATATGTGTTTATAGTATACCGTCTATATACAAAGAAAATAAAACTTAAAAGCTGAAAAAGCACTTAGCAG
The DNA here is from genome assembly GCA_963693495.1 of Malacosoma neustria. Taxonomy (NCBI): domain Eukaryota; kingdom Metazoa; phylum Arthropoda; class Insecta; order Lepidoptera; family Lasiocampidae; genus Malacosoma; species Malacosoma neustria. The sequence goes on from OY856397.1 coordinate 4,173,866, forward strand.
TTACTAGCCTTTGATAGCTGTATCTTTGGGTGTAATCTCCACAAAGGATTTCTTTTTTTTTATCTCGCAAATAGTTCTGGTCTGGCCGTGTATTTAACAATTGTATGTTTGCGAGAACAACCTCAGTAAATACAAGTTTTATAGTGGTATAGAAAATTGTTTTTAATAAAATGTGTATGTGTGTGCAATTCACATAATGGCAGAAGTGAAACTTCATAAAAGTAGATATATTTCATATATTAGTGTATAAAAGCTACGAAAGCTCGAACAAAGAGGAGACGAAGATTATAGGAAACATTATACTTGTATTCTGTCTTATTCTCTCGCAAATCCTATTCCTCCATGCAGAGACGGAGAACAATACTAACTGCTGCGGCTGGAGTAGGCCTGTCGTAAAAGGCGACAAAACAACCCCAGCTACATGGTAGGGCTGCAAGCCCGTCTAGATGGCGACGGCCCTGGTGTATAAGTATGCCGCCATAATAAGTTTGTGTCCCGGCATTGGTGACCGAGGTTCCTGTACCTCTGGCACAGCAGCGTCTTCGCGATGCGCCTAGTGTCGCAAACATCTATAGGCGACGATAACTGCTTATGTTCGTCACTTATTGGTGTCGTTTTTTCTTTCATTGAATTTTCAAATCACAATGGTGCTAATGAAGTTTGACTTCAAAATTGTGCAAATATCTATTACACATAAATTTATGCAGTCCTAGAACACTTACTCGTTCTCACGACTGCATGAATCGAATTTGTAAAATATATTGGGGTGAACATTTTTCTGACTGTTTCAGTATCTCAGAATATGATAAGGCCACTCACAATATTCGTATGGTTCATATATTTATATTTCTTTTGGAAAATTGGTGATCCATTTCCAATATTAAGTCCTAAACAAGTAAGTTATATGAAAACATATTAATAAGTATTTTTTAGTTAAATTTCTCTGTAAAGAGGCGGAGTAATAAGAAACACTGCTGCCGGGGTCGACCTTGTCTTAAAAGGCGACAAAACAACCCTGGCTACGTGGTAGGGCTACAAGTGTCTAGATGGCGATAACCCCTGGTGTATAAGTGTGCCGCCATAATAACCTCGTGTTGTGTTCCGGCATTGGTGACCCAGGTTCCAGTACCACTATGGGACAGCAGGGTTTTTACGATGCTTCTAGCGTCCCAAACATCCATAGGCGACGGTAACTGCTTACTGTGCAGTGGGCCATCAGCCTGCTTTACCTCAGCGATAAAAAAAAAAAATTAAATGGGAAATCGAAATTTGCGAGATCTTCAGTCATCTCATTATATTAATATTAACTTTCACTGTGTTTCTTTTTCGTCATTAAAGAAAAAGAGAGTTTTTTTAAAACAGTCTAATGCATTACATAAATGTTATATGTGTGATAGATGAATGTCTATCTCTAAGGGCTGTGAAGAAGAATTGTCTTTATAGCTTGGAAACATCAGTGTTGCTACTACCTAATAACGCAAATGCATTTAAAACACTAAAAATATGCATACAACTTTAGCACAGTCATATATCTAATATTTAATAATAAATTATTTTCAGGGAATATTTTCAATAGAGCAAGGCGTATCACGAATAGGCGTGATAGGTGTAACTGTGATGGCACTACTGTCTGGATTCGGTGCAGTTAATTATCCATACACGTCTATGGCGATATTTATTAGGTCGGTATGTATTATTTTAATTATATTCTATTATAAAAAGGTTTAGAGTTATTAAAGGGCAATACTTACTTTTTCGAAGAAAATCTTGTGGATCTCCTCGATTATGGGGTATTCGAGGGATATGTGAAATGTACGCATCTACCCACTAAAAAAACCTCTGTTATACTCTCGCTTAGTGCCTGGGCCGATGGACAAATATTATAGCATGGAACACCATGCGGCCCATCCTGACCCAGGTGATGAGACGATGTGTGCCAGGTTGTGATATTTTTAAAGTTCCAGCGCTCTCTTGATTCAATTCGAGATTAAAAAGGCAACGTGGAACATCATACATACCCTATCTCTCGCCACACAAGTGGTGGGACTTGGTGTTGTCGTGTGGTATATTTTTTTTTTTTTTTTTTTGACAATATAAAATACAACATCAATTACAAGTTACAATTAATTAAGATAAAAATAGCAATAGTACTTTAAATTAAATTAATTAAAATTAAATTAAACATTATGACGGTGAAACTTAAATACTCCAAACTTAAATAAAATGATTAAAAGTAGATAAAATAAAATAATTGATTCCACTTGCTCCAGAACTAGATCTATCTGTATCTCTGGGGCAAGTTTATTCTCCCATTTTTAATTAACTAATTATTGGCGGGAGGGATTGGTCAGCTCCCTCCCCCACCTTGCCGTCTCGTTCATGGACATTACTAACTCTGACATCTGGATGTGATAGCGTTCGTGGTCATCATTTTTCAGTCACACGCCTGATAATCCGTCTCGACACCTGCCTTTCGGGAGCACACGTGTACTGGGACGTCCACTGCAGCCTTTACTTGGTCCGTCCATCTCATAGGCGATCTGCCACGATGTCTTGTTCCTTCTATTTTCCCTTGGACAACTAGACGTTCGATAGAGACATCGTCACGCCTAGTCACGTGACCAAAGAAAGTGAGAATTCGAGCCTGTACGATGGAAGATAGACGCTGCTTGATGCCGAGTTCTTCTAGAATGGACTTGTTGGTCCGGAATTGATTCCAGGACACTCTCAACATTCTTCTCCAGCACCACATCTCGAGAACGTCTATTTTCTTCTTCTCACTTTCTCGCAGGGTCCACGTCTCCGAAGCATATAGGAAAATGGAGAATACCAGTGCTCTAACTAGCCGGGTCGTAGTAGCGTGGAACAGTCAGCGCCGCGACTTCGTTGTCGTAATTAGATCGGACCTTTCGCTCCCGGCTGTCATACAAGCGATGGTCTGGGGCCCTACAGCATGAGACGCCGTAGCCTTCTACTGTGAGGCTGTTATGTCCGTAAAAGAGGCGGCGAAACGGTTGAGTTTACAACGCCCTCGATCACGTAGGGGCACTCGGCGCCGTAGGTCAGTTAATGACGACAATGCTCCTATGAGCAGTACTTCACGGACATTACTAACTCTGACATCTGGATGTGATAGCGTTCGTGGTCATCATTTTTCAGTCACACGCCTGATAATCCGTCTCGACACCTGCCTTTCGGGAGCACACGTGTACTGGGACGTCCACTGCAGCCTTTACTTGGTCCGTCCATCTCATAGGCGATCTGCCACGATGTCTTGTTCCTTCTATTTTCCCTTGGACAACTAGACGTTCGATAGAGACATCGTCACGCCTAGTCACGTGACCAAAGAAAGTGAGAATTCGAGCCTGTACGATGGAAGATAGACGCTGCTTGATGCCGAGTTCTTCTAGAATGGACTTGTTGGTCCGGAATTGATTCCAGGACACTCTCAACATTCTTCTCCAGCACCACATCTCGAGAACGTCTATTTTCTTCTTCTCACTTTCTCGCAGGGTCCACGTCTCCGAAGCATATAGGAAAATGGAGAATACCAGTGCTCTAACTAGCCGGGTCGTAGTAGCGTGGAACAGTCAGCGCCGCGACTTCGTTGTCGTAATTAGATCGGACCTTTCGCTCCCGGCTGTCATACAAGCGATGGTCTGGGGCCCTACAGCATGAGACGCCGTAGCCTTCTACTGTGAGGCTGTTATGTCCGTAAAAGAGGCGGCGAAACGGTTGAGTTTACAACGCCCTCGATCACGTAGGGGCACTCGGCGCCGTAGGTCAGTTAATGACGACAATGCTCCTATGAGCAGTACTTCACGGACATTACTAACTCTGACATCTGGATGTGACAGACCTAGGCGTTACTTTTTAGAAATAAAACTACCAGGCTGCTATATAGAGTTACAATAAAAAAAGTTTTTAAAAATAAAAGTTACGATAGTTTTCTTAAAAATAAATTAAACGGAGGTATGTTGGAGTTTGACCATAGATCACTCAGGGCTCATCAAACGCAACCATTGGCCTGTGTAGTAGATGTCCGGCAGCTTGTAGTCACGGTTTGGCAGATTCGGCGACTAGTACACGGCATATGCGGTTGACCCTCGCGGCGGGCTGTAGACCTGCAACCTTTGACACAACACGTGTCGCTGATAGTTACATCGTGTTGTGGGAACTCGTTTTAGGCCAGGAGGCCTGGAATCCAGTGATATTCAGTCTTACGACATGCCCTTCTTAATTGAGTGACTGCCAAGTCACCATGAAGAAGTACAGAGACATGGTTGGTACGCAGTAATAGTATCAATGATGCAGTCAGCAATCAAAAAGGGAATTTAAAATAATATGCCATTTATTATAATTTAAAATAATATGCCATTTATTAATATTTAAAATAATCTGCCATTTATTATCTTAAAATTATTAATAGATATTGTTAAGAATGTTAATATAATAGTACTATATACCTAATTCCGAATGTCATTGAAAAATCCTTGAGTAAATATACAAATTATAGATAAATAATTCTTACACGATTGTACCTGCGCAGGCACCCCACTATTGACGCTTGTCAAGTCTCATCTTTCGTGACGCGTGTTATACTGAACGGAACGTTACATGGGGTCATCCCCGATCATGACTAGAAACAAGGACGGGATCGAAAGGTCACTTCCTATATGCTCCACAAGAGCATGGCGCCCCTTGCACCACCGTATCCTCCTGCGTTGAGGACGTGCCTGTGCAACAATATGCACCCTGGCGTCGTTTCCCACCTTATACGATACAGGTACCTCCCGAAGAATCCATGCTCTGAGAGAACCTGCGTCAGTATGATGGTCAGGATGCTGTGGCCTTGACAATACTATGCATTAGTCAGTACTATATATGACTGTAAACTAAGGTGTCGACTACTAAATCTCACAAGAAGTTTAATATTGACAAAAGAATAACGAAATAAACATAACGCTGCTAGTGCAAACCGAAATTACTTTCTTGCCATTATATACCTGTTATATTTCAGACCAGTGACTCAAGCCGATGTATTATCAATAGAAAAGAAACTCCTCCAAACAATGGATATGATATTGGTGAAAAAGAAAAGGATAGCGCTAGCAGAAGCTAATAGCGTTGGAGGGAGGCAGCAATATCCGTTGGACCAATCAAATGTCAAAAATAGAGGAGGGTTTTGGACAAATATTTGGTCCAGCGTTGAAAGCATTGCCAATCCTTTAGGTCATGGGACGGAGAGTGAGTAACAATTTATCTATGATTGATGAATTTTATTAATAGAACACGTGATAAGAAGATATTATAATTCCGCGTAATCAGTATTCACGAGAACGTTGGTAGTACAAATGGTAATAGAGCCAAAGTGACTGACAGCTTGCAAATTATGCAAGTTGAAGTAATAGTGAGCCAGTTAACACTGTCGCAGGATGGATGGGCGAGAAATCAAGGAACTTGTAACTATTTCTCCATGCAGGGGCAGATTAAGATTTCCCCAGCGGCTAGGAGTGATTTGTTATAAAATAAAAGACGACAAACAAACCCTGGCTACGTGGTAGGGCTCCGAGCACAACTAGATGGCAACCGCTCCTTATATCTATCTACAATTAACCCAAGTTCCATTTCCTCTACGTGAACGGCAGCGTGTTTTTCCAGCGCCTTTGGCGTCCCAAACACCCATACATGTCCCATTACACGTTTTAGATATAAATGAACTTCGCCAAGAGATATCAGGTCTAGAGGAGTTGAGTCGCCAGTTGTTCTTGGAGGCGCACGATGCAAGGACAATGCGCGAGAAGATCGAATGGTCCAAAACATTCCAAGGGAAATATTTCAATTTTCTCGGATATTTCTTCTCTATCTATTGTATATGGAAAATATTTATTGTAAGTATAATTAAATGTAATTTCCAATCATACAATGTACATAATCTACATTTTGCAATCTATGTGAGACATAATCTTACATTTTGTAATCATATATTACATAGTCTTACATTTTGCTATCATATGAGACATAATCTTACATTGTGTAATCATATGATACATAATCTTACATTGTGTAATCATATGATACATAGTCTTAAATTTTGCAATCATATGAAATTTAGTCTTACATTTTGCAATCATATGAAACGTAGATATTACATTTGGATATCATGTGATACATATTGCATATTGCACTCATACAATAAGAAAATTTACATTGTCTTACAAATATTTTATTGTCATTACATTAGGAACTTTCTATTCGGAGTCAAAATTTCATTGTTGAAGATTGCAAGCTGATACAGGCAATTCATCCCTTTTTTCTTGTATCCAGTTTAGTTTTTATTCTGGTGAAGCTTTAGCCAGAAAACAAAACCAGAAATTTTAAACTATCAAACGAAGTTATTTGTCGTCTTTAACGACAATGTTAATATGTGTCGCCTTTTAAGGAAATAGGGTAGTTACATTTTTATTTCTCCAATTCAATGTGCATTTTCTAACATAATTGCTACACCCAGTCGTGTTTTTTCTCCGTGCAAGGGCGGAATAAGATAACGGACCCCCGTTGCCGGGGTCGACCTGTCGTAAAGGATGACAGAACTAGTTGTGTGGTAGGGCTCTAACTATGCCGCTATAATAACCTTGTGGTGTGTTCCGCCATAAGTGACCAAGTTTCAGTTCCCCTAAGCGGATAACAGCATTCATAGGCGACGGTAACTGCTACTACTAAGTGGGCCGTCAGCCTGTCTGCTGTCTTAGAGCAATAAAAATAATATTGAAGGAAACTCGCACATCAAGATCACTGGTGCATACCTAGTTCTCTTGAATGCACAACCTATACAGTGGGGCATTATGGGCTACAAATACAAAGGTGTAAAACTAACAGCGAACTAAGATATTTTATGTCTCTTAGCTTTTTCAAAAGCGCTGACATTGAATTTTGGTTGAAACCCAAACTTACATCGCCGTATCCAAGGAGTGCCTTGCTTTCTCTTCTCTACCTCCCAGCCACGGTAACCTATTACCACGCGTTAAAGCAGCATTTTACAATTGTTCTATATGAAATATGTTTTCTTTCAGTCAACAATAAACATAGTTTTCGATCGCGTTGGAAAAAAGGATCCCGTAACGAGGGGTCTAGAGATAGTGGTGCATTGGCTGGGCCTCAATATCGATGTCGCATTTTGGTCTCAGCACGTCTCTTTCATTCTCGTTGGATGCATTGTGCTTACCAGTATTAGAGGATTACTGCTTACTTTGACTAAGGTAAGCTTAAAATCTTGGTGCTGGAGGCGCATGCTCCGAATACCCTGGACAGCTTTCCGAACCAATGTGTCCATACTCCAGCAACTAAAGATTGGGACGAGGCTTTCCACCATCTGTCTCAAGCGGATACTGGAGTACTTCGGCCACATTGCCCGAAAAGACAATGACAACTTGGAAAAGTTAGTTGTAACCGGTAAAGTGGAGGGCAGCCGATCGCGTGGCCGTAGTCCGACGCGTCGACGCGTTGGTCGGATCAAGTTCGCACCGCACTAGACACATCCGTCTACGAGGCGCTGCACGGTGCTGAGAATAGGAAGCAGTGGAAAACTACCATAAGTGATAGACTGGAGGGTGTTGGTCACGACCCTCAGACATGAGGACTACGACTCGAGGAGGAGGAGGAAAATCTTAACATCAAACTCTTGAATGAATGAAAATTACTCGCCCTCTTTCAGGCAATCTTCTTTGTCACAAACAGCATTAGCAAATATTAAAACTCAATCATCACACTTCCGCTTCGGTGTCCAGGTTCCGCTTTCCGACTTTTTCTTCTCTACTTCGCACGGTCTTTGGCTAACCAGCTTGAGAATGGTTCGGGACCCGGCGGAGGCGGCATGGCTAGATGCTTTTTCGCAACATATTAGCAATGATTACATACAAGGGTGTAATATACATTTAAAATTACTATTTTTCCTGATGTAGATGGTAGCCATTCGATCTTCAATCTCTGGTTACGGGTTCGATGCCCACAATGACGTACGTCTTTGCAGTTTTGCCGCCTAATAATGATGTAACCTGCTTACCGAGGTCACTAGCCTAAGTCGTCGATTCGCCTTGGACAAGCGAGCCGGATATACTGTCGGTTCTATCTAGGTAGAAGTCTGAGCCCAACCGTTGCTACGTCGCAACAAAAATTAGACATTCATGTTGCGATCTTCGCACACTCCATAAACCCAACAACATGTTGGTAGAAGTCGCGCTCTAGCAATACACTATCCGTGCAGGGGCGGAGAAAAAATACTAACCTCTGCGGCCGGGGTTGGCCTACCGTAAAAGGCGACTAAACAACCCACCCTAGCTACGTGGTAGGGCCTCGAGTCCGGCTGGATGGCGACCACCTTTGGTCTTATGTATGCCGCCATAATAACCTTGTGCTCTGACATTAGTGACCCAAGTTCCTGTACCCTTATACAGACATTAGTGACCCAAGTTCCTGTACCCTTATACAGACAGCAGCGTGTTTGCGATGCCACTGGCGTTACAATCACCCATAGGCGACGGTAACTTCTAAATTTTAAGTGGGCCGTCAGCCTGTCCGCTGTCCTACAGCATTAAAAAAAACACTATAATAAGTCGGGACGGTCATTTTATAGACATTTTATTCAGGTCGCACTCAAAATTAACGGACCCCGAGTTACAGGGCAGGAATTTAGTATGCTATTTAATATCGAAGCTCATTTGTGATTATTCCTTGCTTAATAACACGTGGATCAATAAATTCCGGGACTGACACATAGATGGCGTTGCCAATAAAAGATCCGTATGATTTTTCATGAGTACCTTCAAAAGATACCTGTCAAATTTCTCCAACGAGGAAGGAAGTCATCGCCGAAATGAACGCTTATTTCGAGGCCGAAGATAAATCGTTGTACAAGACAGGTGTTGAAATGTTAGAGAAGCGCTGAACTGATTTTTTTGCTCTTGAAAACTATGTTGTCATCAACTTATTCATATAAAGTCGAGTTTTGTCAAATAACATATTTTTCTTAGTTAGTCCCGGGACTTATTGATCCACGTGTTATATGTGCCTGAATTCATTTTTACAGCGATAAACGAATGTCGGCCTTTCCTTGTTGGCATAAGTAATCTGTGTCACCTTTTGCGACGCCGTAATTACTATGAAGCCATAAAAATGCATATCCTGTCTGTAAATAAAATGATTATGTATTTCTTTTACAGTTCTTCTACAAAATATCATCATCAAAATCATCGAATATCATAGTATTAATACTAGCACAAATCATGGGGATGTATTTTTGCTCATCAGTACTCTTGATGCGAATGAACATGCCGCCGGAGTATCGAATCATCATCACCCAAGTATTAGGTGATTTGCAGTTTAACTTCTACCACCGTTGGTTCGACGTTATATTCCTAGTTAGCGCGTTAACAAGTATATTCGCGTTATATCTAGCACATAAACAACCCTCTGTTAGTTAAGTGATTGGATTTTGTAATAAATTGTAATGTTATAAAAATGACTTGTTGTGTATGTTGGAAATATTTGATATACATATTAACAATCGTTTGCTAAAAGTGAATGAGTTATGTAAATTATTGTAATAAAATGTAATGTTATAAAAACGATGAATAGATTATGATTTTATCTCCGTGCAGGGGCGGAGTAAGAATATAGACCCCTGCGGCCAGAGGCGGTCTGTCGTAAAAGGCGATAAAATAAACCTAGCTAGGTGGTAGGGCTCCAAGTATGACTGGATGGCAACCACCCCTGGACTGCAAATATGCCGCCATAATAACTTTGTTTTATGTTCCGGTAAAAGTGACCCAGGTTCCAGTTTCCCCACGCAGACTGGTAGTCTGTTACCAGTGCCTCTGGCGTTGCAAAGATACATAAGCGACGGTAATTGCTTACTATTTACTGGGCCGTCAGCCTGTCCGCTGTTCCACAGTAATAAAAAAAAAATTATACAAAAATGCAATTAAATAATAATATGCTAAGAGTGATTGGGGTTATGTAAATTTTGTTGATTGTATTATTACAAAACGAGTTTGATTCGATTTCTACCGCACAATCAGTTAATATTCTTACAAGAGTCACATTCCGGTTGCATCCAACATTTTCACTTCCAAGTTTAGTGAATAGAGTAAGTCTTCTGTGTCCGTCGAGGCCTGTTTAAAACTCGTTTTTGTAGAACTTTATTGATGGTTATTTTACTCGCGGCTGACAGAGAAAAGCAATAAAAGAAAGGCAAGAACACCGCACGCAAGAAGCCATTTTATTAGAGTGCAATTGTTCTTATAGACTACATTAATAGTGATAACTATTACTTTCCTAACAATCTTGGCGTTCTTAACGATTTATAAGCAAGCGTCCATAGGTCAATAACTGATTATTGTTGTTTGGTTTTAAAGCAATTGTTTGCGATTAAAAAGCTAATTAAACGCTACACAAAATGTCAACGTCAAACCACAAAGCATTAATGTCATTGAGGCGCGCGGGGAAGCGGGACGCTCATCCGGCACAGATGCTCCCCGCCGACCAAGACCAGCTTCTTCCTGTTCCGAACCACCAGAGAGGCATACATGTCGTGATATCATAAAACGCTGACAATTAATAGGGAAAGCATAGTTATAAATAAACATTTTCGACTGATAGATAGTGTATCATAAGTAGGAAAAGACTATTTAAAATTTAAATAAGATTTATTTTAACAATTTGTAATAATTTATCTTACAATAAACTATACATCGAAATGTTTTAAATAGAAAAGTTTACATGGAAAGGCCACCTTATATTCTTTAACATTTTCATTTTCTATTATAACTTTAAAAGACAAATTTTAAGTTAAAGTTTGTGAAAAGAATAATTTTCTACTTATCATTTTGATCACTGCGTCTAATTTATAAAATTTATAACTGTAAATATTTTGTTTTGAATATTATATATATATATATATATATATATATTTTTATGTAATTTTTGAGCAATAAAATAGTTAAATAGCATAAATTACATGCTTATTTTATTATACCTTGACCGCAGATAAACTCCAATTGTACGTTAAAAAATTGTTAAAAAATAAAAAACCTATAAAGCTTTATGGATTTCTTTAAATAACTCAATATAAATAAGTTCAAAAGTAAAAATTTAAGTATTAATTCCGTATAATAAATAAGAATATTGTAAAATTTTTTAATTAAATGAATATTTAAGTAACTTTAAAGACAATATAGTCTTAAACGACTCCGTAGTCATTATTATTAACCGTAGTCAAGCATATTATTATTATTCTCCCATCAAGTCCTCATATTGTTTCCTGAAACAGTCTCCCACGGGGAAGAAGTCCCAACATCTCTGTGTATACATGTTCCACACGTAAGTTTCTTGACCTGTAATTAAGATTATGAATATTACCGGAACAGCTGATCCGAGTGGGACGTGAACAGCAGTGGTGCCGCCCCCTAGATTAATATCTAGGCTGTATACACTAGCAATCAGTTTTTTTAATAACTCACCAGTATATTCTGTGTCCGGTTTATTAATTAGATGCATGAGGAAGAACATGTAGTTGGCTAAATTATGTTCCCTTTGCACGTGTGTGTCGAAACCGTGCGGAACCTGAAAAAAAGTATATATTATTAAACTACTTTTTACAATTTTTTATTTTGTTAACACCTTTTTTATCGCTGAGGAGTAGCAGACAGGCTGACGGTCCACTTAACTCCTGCGGTCGGGGGCGTTCTCTCGTAAAGACGACAATGTTTCTCTTACCACCGTCTGAATGGTAACCATCCTCAGGTAGAACGCAATTCTAAATATGCCGCCATAATAACCTCATATCGGGTACCGGTATAACTTACCCAGGTTCCAGTTCCCCTACGTGGACGGCAGCATGTTAGCGGTGCCCATGGCGTAGTAAACCTCTTAGCAAGTACTTATTAAGTTGGCATTCAGCCTGTCTACTCTTTCACAGCAATGTACTAATTCCATCACTTAGCTAGGGTTGTTTTGTCGCGTTTTAAAATATACCCCCTCAGCCGCAACGAGTATATTCTTACAACTACCCTGCGCGGGGAAAACTTGAGAAACCTGATGATAATTATTACCTTATCAAAGTAGTCCTTATTTATGCCGCAAATGAAGCAGTTGGACTCCATGTCGTCCTTGACGGACTCCAGCTGGTCACGCAGCTCGCCGAACGCGTCGATGATCAAACCTGGAATAACAGGATTTCTTATATCGGATACCTACGATATTAATTTCTTTTATGCTCTACGCCATCCCCGGAGGTAGTCAATGAAGTTATGTGAAAGTTATCTGAATGACATTACCTATAAAACCTGGGGGGGGGGGGGCGGCGGCGGCGGGGGTTTAATGGGTCTTACGATTATTCGCTCTTAGCTACTTATCCTGCTGTTTTTGAGCTGGTAATGCACACTACGCACACCCCACCACGTGGATGGGTCCGGCCGGGTAATGTGGGAGTCCCAGCGCCACCGTTTTAGGTTATGAGACTGGTTTACCTACTACTTGATAAATTCCTGAAGCGGCCAGTATGGCTACTATGCCAGTCATGATACCAGGTTACACATATCCAAACAGTGTTAATATGGGAGAAGCCTCACCCTGTAAGATGGCGAGCAGGATGATGATGATGAAGAAGAAGAAGGTTATGTCGAAGATGATACGATACACCTCCGAGTCGTCCCCGTCGGGGGGCTCCAGCTCGTCTCCAATACCACCACCGGCTCGCACGCCTTTGTATAAATTGAATACGAAGCACTGGAATAATCACAATTTTGGTCACAATTAGAACACTTAAATAATAATATCGTTCGGGTAGATATTATAACCTATGTAACTCGTTAATAGAAGAACTCGTTTCCTAGTTACGAGTTACATAGTCATTCGGTTTCGGAACTCGGTCAAATGTAACCGAATAATTAGCTTCAAAGGTTCTGTTTAATTTTCAGAGCATATAATTCTAAATTACTTATAAAATTAAAAAAAAATCTTTAAGCAGTGGCGGATTTGCAGTCTTGGCCGCCCTAGGCAATGTAGTAAGTACCAGCCACCTCTTTCTCAGGACCCGTCATATTAAGTACATAATGAATTTACTTTTTGCCAACTTTTATCGAAATCGATTCAGAAATTTAGTTAACTATAATATCTGCTAGTTTGTAATATTTTCCGAGGTTTCAGGGATAATTATTGCACATTTAAATAAAACATTTAAAATGGTTTTATTTATTTAATTACAGGTTTATTCTCATACAAGATAAGATTTAATAAGTGTTTTACAACGTGTTACAAAACTCGATGGTACTTAAGCGCAGCAAAATCATTAATTAAATCTTCGCAATCCAATTTCGTTAAAAAATCAGCTTCTATGTTAAGCAAAGCAAGATCGTTTAACCTTTGCTCCGTCATTGTTGTGCGTAAATAATTTTTTACTCGTCGCAAACCAGAAAACAATCGTTCTCCAGAACAGTTACTGGCGGGAGTACACACACATACGTAGAGCAATATCCACGTTTGGGTAAATGGTTTGAAAACCTTCAGTTCGTAACCATTTCAACAAACCGATAGCACTGTTCCGATCCTCATTTTTTATACTGCCGTGAGCACGAAAATGGAGACATTCTTCTGAAAAATTGTCTTATATGTCAGTAGATTAAACCATTTGCAATGCTTTGGCCTTTTCTCGACTTCTGACGCGCTTAATTTCGTCAGGTTAGTAATAAAATTAAATTTATTGTAAAGTGATTTATAAGCATCTCGTTGTTTTTGGAGTTCTTCTGACAATGTATCAGTTATTACCAAAAAAGTAGTGATTCTGAAATTATTGATTTTTATTAATTAAACAACACAAAAAAGACTAATCAACTTACTGCCCCTTAATAAGGGTTAACTTATTAGAAACTTGTCGTTTTGTTTGCCTAATCGAATTTCTACGAACAAGATATTTTATTCTAATGTCAATATAATTTTGAATGACAACACGCAACAGATGAACCAAATGGTTGCTGCATGGCGATTATTGAAATATGTGTACAAGAAGACATGAAAATATATCTTTTCCTAACAATTTCATAGTTTCGGTAACTAAACTAAGAGCCATTATATTGCATATCATTATGTTCTTGTGTTATTAGTTGTTTTTCACGAAGTTGGGCAAGCATTTTTGTTAGAGACTTCTTCTTAAATTCAATAAAGAAAGAAAAATATAAAAATAAAGAAATTTAAAAAATCATGTTATTACATAATATTCGAGTACAACGTTGTACAGCACTAGCTCCAATGCGGAAGCGGGGGGCGCGGGAACCCACCCGCGAGCCTCCCGCAACACCCTTTCTCGCCCTGAGTAATTTTCTTAAAATCTATGTTTTCTGATCAAAACACTACTTACCGATGAAAAGAAATATCATTGTTCTTTTTAGTTTGCTTCCGGGAATCATTCTTACAACTTGGTACTGCACATTTTACCATTATAACATTAAATTCATAAAAAGTCAAATCTTGCAAGAAACACTCTTTTGCACAGATCTTGTCTTGAATACAATAAATCTTACACCAGTGTAGACATTTTTTGCTCTAACATTGTAAATTATAAATCTAAAATAATCGAATTATGCAAATGACTAATGTGGTGTATGGTTCCGGGTTTGCGTATGTTAAACGACAGGTGCATTTTAAAATGATTTATTTGAAAATATCGATGAAACGTTTACAACAATAAAAGGACATTTTATTATATTATTTTACGTTCTCGATCGCGTGCGGTCATAAAGCGACTGCCTACTGCCAACGGCAGAGTATTATGATTGAAGGAGAGTCCCGGGTGGCGAGTATCGCGAGGGCGGCCTGCCACGCGTGGCGCGCTTCGGGTATCTCCCGGCCGCTATATCCTCCCCCTCGAGGGCAGGAGAGAAACACCTCTCCTGCGCTCGCACAGGACTCCCTTTCACTTTAGGCGGACGGCCTCTATTTCTCTTTGGTACGACGGGACGAAGAGGCATGTCGTTGTCATTACGAAGGTAGAGTCGCGTTAGTTGTGAAACGTGAAATTTGCCCAAAACATTTTCTGGAGAATCTAAACTGGACTCGCAGTAAGTAGTTGGATCTCCCCCTGGTGCAAAGATATCTTCATATTCATTAATGACCTTAGAAATTTCCGTACGTTGACGCGGATTTAAAGACGTTGCCTCGTCATCCCGCAGTACACCAAGGGACGCACACGGTAGCCCAGGTGACTTGTTTTCAAAACGTAAAGGAAATACACGTGACTTCTTTTCCGAAAAGGTCCACGTGGAACGGCCAAAATCAATGTTTAAATTAAATGACTTAAGGAAATCGATACCCAGCAACGTTTCATTACTTGTTGCATTAGGGAAAACAAAAAATCGTACTACTTTAGTTTTATGTTCGAGAGTCACCTCAACTTCTGTGGCTAGTAAGTCCATAGTCTTACTAAGGCCGTCGGCTAACTTGACAATTTTTGTTACAGCATAAAATGGCTGGGCTTTCTGTTTAAGAAGTTTGTATAAAGTATGCCCAGCAATGCTACTTTTAGCCGCAGAGTCAGCTAACCCCACTCCATGTTCACCCAGTATGGATATATTAAGAATCGGCCGTAATGGCTGTTCATTTTTATTAAAACAAACGGGGTTAAAATGCAAAGGTTGACAATCACTGGCTTCTTTGAAAAAAGTTTGAGAACTACTGTCCCTAACCACATTACTGTTAACAGAAAATGACTGGGTACTACTGACTTTGTTGCTACAAGTTTGAAAACCACTTAAATCAACATTACGATTACAAACTTTACAAGCTAAACATGTACAAAGGTCATTATTAACAGTAGGACAAATTGAAAGAGGTATAAAATTACTTACATTATTACATTTCTTACTTCTACAAAAGTACCTTATGTCGGTGCAAACGCTTCGCGGCGGCGAGTTACAAAGGTTTGTCGGCGGCGGCGCCACAAAGGATCGCGGCGACCGCGGCGGCGTGTTAGAAACGTTTATCGGCGATGTCGGCGGCGGCCGCGGCGCTTGGCGAATATGCGGGAAAGTCCTCAAACTTCCGGCGTCGCGCTCGCGCGGCTCGCATGACGTAATCGCGCCGGTTTCGACGGAGTAAAACGCACTCGTACCTGGGTTTTTGGTTTCTTTCGGGTTACACTTTACGCACTTAGACCTGACTGTGCCCGTTGCACCGCACCCGTAACACTTTATTGAAACTTTTTCCCTTTTATCACTTTTAACACTTAACAGCTTTTCGCACGTGTCTTTTAAATGTCCGCGATGCTTGCAATAGACACAAAACAAACGATTTTGCTTGCTGTTGACGTACGCACTGTCCGTCTTAATGTCGGTCTTCACTGGAACACTGCGTGAGCTGCTCGAACGCGCTTCGGCGTGAAGAGGCGGTCTCGACGATACCGTGGGGACTACACTGGTCTCTCGAGCTTCAGCTAATGAATCTTCAATGCTGCGAGCCTTCCGAAGTAGATCCTCAAAAGTGAATATGCTCTCGCGATCGACCCGCTTTCTTATACGACGATCCAAAAGTCCAAAGGTCATGTCTAATTCCACTCGCTCACATAAATCTCCAACAGGAAGCTTAGCCAGCAACGCTCTCACCTTGGCTATAAACAAGTCCGTAGGTTCGCTTCCTTGAGACAATGTGAAGAGTTCAGAATATATCTTATGAGGCGGTCGACGCATTCCGTATGCCGAACGAAACCTCGTAATTGCTTCCGCCCAAGATGTTGTGGTAGACTTGACGCCCTGCCACCAAACTGCTGCAGAACCAATGAGAAGCATGGACAAGCCCTTCAAGGCGTCCTCATCACTGACCCTGAGACATGACTTATATACACTTACTGCGTCTATAAAGTTATTTACGGACTCATCGGGACTTCCCGAGAAACGTGCCGTACATTGTGTGAAATTGCCGCACTTCTGAACAGCAACGTCCGAAAAGATAGCGGACGGATCTGGAGTTGACGCTCGTACTTCCCTAAGTAGCTGAGAGCAAAACTCCTGCTGTGACTTCTGCAACGACGTGATAAGGTTGGAGAACATCTCTTGTGACATCGTCACACTCTGATTTCCCTCTTCTTCACCATCCGACGATGCAGCAGCACCTTGACGAGTACGCGGCATTTTGTTTTCACTACAACACTACACAAACACGGTTTTAACACTGGTTATTTTTTATTTACGTTGGGCGCCAGATGTGGTGTATGGTTCCGGGTTTGCGTATGTTAAACGACAGGTGCATTTTAAAATGATTTATTTGAAAATATCGATGAAACGTTTACAACAATAAAAGGACATTTTATTATATTATTTTACGTTCTCGATCGCGTGCGGTCATAAAGCGACTGCCTACTGCCAACGGCAGAGTATTATGATTGAAGGAGAGTCCCGGGTGGCGAGTATCGCGAGGGCGGCCTGCCACGCGTGGCGCGCTTCGGGTATCTCCCGGCCGCTATACTAACGTATTACGTATTAAGCTTAGATTTCTCAATTCTTTTTTTAATGTATTTTATAATTTTAATTTATGATATGTATTACTATTATTCTATTGGATGATGCAATTATGTGTATTACTTTTAAGTGGAAACTTTACTGATTTGTTAATTTTTATATAATCTTTATATGTATTGTGATTTATTATAATTGTATGTTTCCCAAATAAATAAAAATAAAAATATTATGCCTACGGACAGTAACAAAACCGAAAGAAAGATATCATGCCTTGTGATTGACTTCCCCCACTGCCGAGGGGACTCGCAAAAGAATTTTTTCTGGAAGAAAGTTAAGACTGACCGTGAGCATGTCGTGGCAGTTTCTGTTGATCTCGTCGTCCTCCTCCTGCACGTAGAACTTGCGGAAGAAGTTGAATGCGATCACCGTGTAGATGTACACCACGATGGTCAGCAACATCACCGTCAGCACCAGCTATATTATCACATATTAGTGTAGATGTTCGACACGTAATTAAATCGTAGGGTAGTAAATCTTTTTTTATTGCTACATATGAGACAACAGATAGACTGTCGGCCTACTTAATTGTAGGCACGTTGTCTATGAATGTTTGCGATGGCAAGGGCACTGCGAACACGCTGCTGTACGCCTAGGGAAACTAGAATCTGGGTCACTTATTACGGAACACCACACAAGGCTAATATGGCGGTTAATTTAGAGACCAAGGATGTTTGCCATCCAGACGGGCAAGCGAGCATCTAAATGAAGTCCGAGAGAATGTAGGTTCAACTTTCCTTTGTTTCTTCTGCTGTCATCAGCACCCTGGATGCTGAGACCATTGGGACATATATCATCTTTAATTACGTCAAATCTGCGTTTTAGGATCATGGAACTGATCTACTACTTTGCATTCTACTACTTTGTCTCTACGTAACGTAAATCTTGGTTTTTTTTTCATTTATTGGACAAACAAACAGTATTTATATGAGGATTAGTAAATTGTCTTAATTAATATGTAAGTACTAATATAAACCCAACAACATTTATCACAGGTTACACATAGAAAAAAAAGTTAAACATGACTAAGAACTAGCAATAAAAAATAATTATTTAGATTGATTTGGCAGCACATGCGAATCTTGTAGCATGTTTGTATGGTGAATGTATTGGATGTATGGTGGCTGGCGTGGTTATGATATTTGCTTATGTGGTCCTTTCACTTATCACCTTGGGAGTGTCTATGTTTCTCTACTGTAATGAACCTCAAGATCGTGTTTCTTCAAAACAGAATGCTTTAAAATGTCTGTAGGGATCCGTGATTTTATCCGTGCAGGGGCGGAGAAAGAATACAAACCTCTGCGGCCGGGGTCGGCCTGTCCTAAAAGGCGACAAAACAACCCACCCTAGCTATGTGGTAGGGCCTCAAGCCACCTTTGGTCTTAAGTATGCCATCATAATAACCTTGTGTTCCGGCATTAGTGACCCAAGTTCCTGTACCCTTATGGGACAGCAGCGTGTTCGCGATGCCACTGGCGTTGTAAACACCCATAGGCGACGGTAACTGCTAAATTCTAAGCGGTTCGTCAAACTGTCTGCTGTCCTACAGCATCAAAAAAAGGGAACCTTACCAATGTATTTGTTTACAACACTCACCACTAAACACAGTTTATTGTATATTATTTAGACACTTATCTGTCTACAATACACACGGTTGACACATCTAGTCAGAAGGCTGCAATTTAGTAATTTACGAGTTACTTATTACGAGGGTAAGTCGCGCGGGCGATGCGGTGACTAGTGGGTATTTTTCTGCGGAGGTAGTTCCGATTCCATGATCGCTAAAATGTTGCTCTTTATGAATGACATATTTATTTATAAATATCCCACAAGTGTACCAGAGGTAGTTAAAATTAAATAATTTCAAAATATTCTTTATAAACATTATTGGCGTTAAATCCCATTTGGCATACGAACTTCGCAGTAACCTATTTAAGAAAAAAATTACTTGTTTTCCGTTATGCGTGACAGACTGTAAAATCGTCCTCAAGGTCTTGAATCCAACAGCCACATCCAGCAAGTGCGCGGCGAAGAAGAAGTTGTTGAAGTTGCCCATCACAGAGAAAGAGAAGTACCACAGTGAATACAGGAAGGAGTTGTCTGTGAAAGTCACTCCCGCTTTCCATACTTGGTAACGCCAGTCGATGTTTATTATACTAAAAAAAAGAAGGTTATCTAGTATAGACTAGAAATTGCGACCATGTGGTGCTAGCCTATACTTAGGCGACAAAAAAAGTGACAAATTTCTCTTCTGTTTCCAACATTTTTTGGAATCGGTGGCAATTTGACGTGCATATTAATATTTGTACAAAATCACACAATATTTAAATGTTTTGACTGGCTCTTTTATTAAGCAACAGAGAGCAAAACTAGAAAAAAAATATCAATGGAACTCTATGGTTCGACAGCAGTTATTTCTGAAATGGAATATGTATATATGTCAATTAGATTATTTTCTTGCAATTGTCCAAGATAATGAATAATTGCGTTACACTGCTGTTTTATCCTCCGAGAGAATCGAACCCACAAATCCTACCAGACCATTTAAGTACATAGTATTCAAGAGTCAATGAAATCTACATATTTAAACATGTGTAGATTTGTTCCCGCGTCTGTATGTTTAATAATTATAAAAACAATAAATTAAAAGTATATAATAACGATATACGATATGTATGTAGTATATTAGTTATCTAGTACCCATAACATTAGTGTTGTACTTATTTTAGACTAGATGGTGTTGTGTGAATTGTTCAAGTACATTTATTTATTTAAGAAGAACGTTGGTATTTTATCTATAATAAACACATCAAAAAAGTCTAAGCAACATGCATGATATTACAAATTTACCATTTATACTAATTAATTTCTAAGTCTTTACTCACTCAAAGTGCGTAGGTATGTAAACTTTTTTGTTATTGATGACATACTGGCTGGATGTAAAAAAGTACGATTATGTTTTGTTTTTTTCATAAAATTAAATGAAAGGGAATTTGTTTGAATTTAAGTGCGTTTTTATTGCTACGTTTAGTCTTGATTTTATAATTTTACCAACCATTTAAATAAAGTTAGCGACAAAATTGAATTGTTAGATATTCTTTACGTCATGGAGCGACGTCATTTGACGGCAAATGAAACGCAAAGAGCTGTAGGGATGTTGCAAGCGGGAAGTAATCAATCTCAGGTATCTCGGCATTTGGCATTCATAGAAGTGTTATTTGTCGTCTTTGGCAGCGCTATAATAATATAAGGGAACCCGCTGAACAGCACCCAGGCCGTAAAAGGAGTACAACCACTCGGCAAGACCGGTACATACAACTGACTGCAAGACGCCAGCCGATGTTAACCCCTCAAGAGATAAGTTTGAGGCTACAAAATTCAAGTGGTGTTGATGTAAGTCCCCAAACTGTGCGAAATCGACTGCATGATTACGGCCTGTGAGCTCGACGCCCAATTAGGTGCACACCGATATGTCACGGGAATCGCGCTCGTCGAAATTAATGGTGTAGAGAACGCAGAACATGGACCCAGGAACAATGGGATAAAATTATGTTTTCCGATGAATGGCGATTCGGGTTTAGGGTGTGAGTGTACCGTCGGCCCGGAAATACTGAAAGGCTCAGATGCATTCATGAAGTTCATCTATACAGCGGCTCAACAGTTATGGTATGGGCGGGTAATAATACCATAAGAAGAACAGGCGAACTGAGCTCGTTTTTGTAGATGGAAACATGAACGCTGAAAATTACGTTGAGGATATTCTCAGACCTTATGTCCATCCATTTACACAAACCTTTGGCTCCGATTTTACGTTAATGCATGACAATGCGCGTTCACATACAGCTCGGCGAACCAGTCAATACTTGGCAACGGAGAACATCCGGGTATAGCCCTGGCCTGCACAATCGCCAGACCTCAACCCCATCGAGCACGCATGGGACATGCTCCAGAGACGTGTTTTGAAGGACTTGGACGGAGTGACAACAACCCAACAGCTGAAGGATTTGCTACAATTCCATTGGGAGCGAATACCGCAAAATGACAAACATTCTCATTATCAATGAATAATCGTTGCCGACAAGTTCTGAATAGCAGAGGAGGCCATACTTTGTATTAAATTATCCTATTCTTTCACAATAAATTCATTTTATTTAGAAATTTCATTTTGTAAAAAAAATTTTTAGTTGCTTATGTACCTTAGTTTCTAAAGTATATTCTAATATTGTTAATTTCTGTTATTAAAAGAACTTATAAAGACAACAGCTGTTATTTTTACATCATAGGACCCTTAGGAAAATAATATTTTTATATTATTTTAAAAATAAAATACAACGTTATAATGTGAAAAACCGTCCTAAAATTTAAATTAGTACATGTTGCTTAGACTTTTTTGATGTGTGTATTTTGGGTATGGTATAGTGTTCTAGACCAAAATGAAATGAATTACTTACTAATTCAATAGCCCTTTGTTCCCTTCGTCTTCTTGTGCTGAAAATGAGGTCTTCTCCATCCCCAACATATTTGATATCGAATCGAAGTCATAAGTTTCCGAATATTTTGCACGAACTTTCTTCTTAACGAATTTGTCCCAATAATTCACTGGGAATGATCTGAAAATGACCATTAGTTACATGGTAGCCAAGTGATATCAAATACCAACCTAGAGGTAATGGGTTCGAATACCATGATGATATCCACCGCTTAGGTAGTTTTTCTCGTCTAATGTGAAAGAAACATCGTGAGGAAACCTGCATACTAAAATCACCGTGTAGCGTGGTGGATCCGGTAGAAGGATCTAGGGGGAGATCCGAGCCTAGCAGTGCGGGGTTGTTGTGCCATGCGGTAATTCCGTAAAATTTTTTGAAATCTGGAATCCTTACTTAGTGTTAAATCTCGATTGCGACCCAAACTTCAGAATCTGTACACCCTTTCCGACATTTTCTTCTCCTTTTCGCACCGATTTTAGCATCCCTGCTAGTGAGTAAATATGTAGCGAGTTTAACAGTCAGCATTTTGTAGAATATACTTTTTTTATTGCTGAGGAGCAGTAGACAGGCTGGCGGCCCACTTAACAGTAGTTACCGTCGTCTATGGATGTTTGCGACCCTAGGGGCACCGCGAAACCGCTGCTGTCTCATATATATCCCATGGGACATTAGGTTTCCACGTAAGCAGCCGGTCAATGCTTCTCGATGACTTCTTTTCTTGACCAAGATTAATGTGGCTTAATTTAGTTATAACTGCTTTTCTTTGACCCCAAAACCTCAAATATAAACGTATTATAATTTTGATACATCTTGCTTAGTTAAGAGTTGTTTGAAGGTACAGAGATTTCCGACTTCCAATAGAACGTGAATTGAATCTTTAGGTAAATTTCTTCGTCGGATTTCTTGACAGTTGTGTTCACAATAAATTACTGTTCGTATATTCCATCTCCGTAGTTTTTTCCAATATGTCCTATTATTATTTAAAAATAATATGCATACATGCTGATATAATAAGCAATTGCGGTAAACGGACACCCTTCACTATGGTTTTCTGTACTGTCAGGTGTTCCACAAAGTTTTCTTTTAGGACCATTATTATTCAATATCTTTATAAATGACTTTTTTTATTGCTGTAGGACAGCACACAAGCCGACGGCCCGCTTAGAATTTAACAGTTGCCGTCGCCTATGGGTGTTTGCAACGCCAGTGGCATCGCGAACACGCTGCTGTCCTATAAGGGTACAGGAACTTGGGTCACTAATACCGGAACATAACAAAAAGTTATTATGGCGGCATACTTAAGACCAAAGGTGGTCGCCATCCAGACGGGCTTGGGGCCCTACCATGAAGCTAGGGTGGGTTGTTTTGTCGCCTTTTACGAAAGGCCAACCCTGGCTGCAGAGGTCAGTATTCTTTCTCCTGCACGAAAAAAAATAATGATTGTTTTGAAACAGTTTTATAAATAATCTACATTTTTTTAAATTTTCATCTCGTCGGCATAAAGTAAAAAAATTGAATGTACGAAACAATCATTATTTTTTTCGTGCAGGAGAAAGAATACTGACCTCTGCAGCCGGGGTTGGCCTTTCGTAAAAGGCGACAAAACAACCCACCCTAGCTTCATGGTAGGGCTCCAAGACCGTCTGGATGGCGACCACCTTTGGTCTTATGTATGCCGCCATAATAACTTTGTTGTGTTCCGGTATTAGTGACCCAAGTTCCTGTACCTTTATAGGACATCAGCGTGTTGGGGTTGTAATGCTAAAGCATTACAATCTGACTTAAATCGTCTTGAAATTTAGTTTAAAAAATATATTAGATATTAATGCATATAAATGTTGTGTAATAAATTTTTCTCGTAAACCTATAATATAACTATTAATTTTGAACACACTATACGATATCTGTTAATTAAAAATGTCACTGAAATTCGTGACCTTGGCGTGATCTTAGACACTAAGCTAACATTGGAGAATCATATAAACTATATCGTCAAGAGAGGGAATCGAACTTTAGGATTCATATACAGATCAAGCTCACAGTTCAAAAACGTTAAAATGTTAAAAGTATTATACTGTTCTTATGTGCGTGGTATCCCCGTATTGTTCTCATATCTCGAATCCACAATATGATATTCATATCATTTAATAGACTTGCGAGTGTACAAAAAAAAATTTCTAAAACACATAGAATATAAATTTAAAACTACTATAAATATGAATATTATATTCAAAGATGTTTAAAAAACCATGTTCATCCACGAAAAGAAAGACGTAAAATTGCAGATATTGTACAATTTTTTTAATTAGCACAATATAATGTTGATTGCACACCTCTTCTTAGCAAAATTAATTTAAATGTCAAGGTCATTCAGATGCCCATTCCATTCCCCATTGTTCCACCAAACACAGACAGAACTCATTTTTCGTAAAATCCTTGTGGCGCCTCACTCGCCACCTGATTTCTTACACTGCTAAAATCGAATAATTGTATACTTTCATATATATTCTTCTTTCTAGTTATATGTATACTTTTTAGATATTTTCGAGAAGTTATATGTCAAATACAAAAATGTAAGAATATTATTCGGAGTCTGTCACTAAATTGTTTTATAATTATAATTAGATAGTTTTGTAATATTTAATAAAGTATCACACAATAACATGATACACACCATCATTAAAAATAGTGAGCCAGTGAGATTCCCGTGTTTGATTAAATCTCTCGCTTAGAGAATCTACCCCATAGGAGGTCCGGTTAATCCTCCAAATCCTCTAGAATAGTTAATAATTTAGTAGCCAATGACTCTGATTTAGATTTATTTAATACTTCTGCACGGTCGTTTTTGTCTTTCATGTCTAAAAGTTGGTTTGTAAGTAATTCTTAATATACATTTTTCTTTACATTTATACATTTCTACTAGCTGACCCGGCAAACGTTGTTCTGCCATAAAAATAATAAAATGTCAAAAAATAAAAAAATAAAAATTTAGGGGTGGACTACCCCTAACATTTAGGGGGATGAAAAATAGATGTTGGCCGATTCTCATAGATACCGGATAAGCACAAAAAATTTCATCAAAATCGGTCAAGCTGTTTCGGAGGAGTATGGCAACGAAAACTGTGACAAGAGAATTTTATATATTAGAAGAGATAGATATTATTTTTATCAATATTGTCTCTTTTTACCTATATATATATTGGTTAGATGTAAGTTTTAATTTACCTAACTTTAATATATGAGTTTTTTTATATATTTTATAGCAATATATACTTGCGAAAACACATTAATAGTGTTTTAGATTTATATTAAGTTTTAGTTTTTAGCAATTCATCACTGTTTGTTTTCCAAATAAAATAAAATAAAGAATTGAGCTAGTGAAAAAAAATATAGTTAGCTGTATAAACGAGACAGAGGATGTTTGCATGCGTGAATTTGCATTGCATTTCGGAAGTACATAATAGACCAGTTTCCTACCCTCGCTTGAATAAGTCGCGAGCTGGTAGAAGAGTGAAAAACTGAGAAGAAATCTAGTGCTGCAGTTGTTTGTGTTAGAATATCAATCTACACATATTTAAAATAAAAAAAATATATCTATGATTGTATCTATGTCAAAAAGTGTAACATTGAAGCAAGATATCTGCGGACTGCAACATTATTAAAAATAAAGAAATCATTAAAATCTGTGTTTAATATAAATAAAGATAAGTGCGTTTCCCAGAGATAAATAATTATAACAGTTTCAACCGGCTATGAGGGTTGACTGTAACATTAAAAGTTGCTCACTTGGCAGATATAACGAGTTTATCCCAATGGCTCTTCAGATCGTCGTCTTCAGGTTGTTCTGCGATAAACAGACCATCGAACTCTAGTTTGCGGGCGATCTCCTTCTCACGCTTGAAGATTGCTAGCGGCACCTGTTGACGGTTGTCAATATTTAAAAAATATGTATTATTATACTAACAGTACTGCTAGAGTACTTGTCAATACGAATCAAGAGAGCGAATTAGTAATTCGCTCACTTGATTAATTATCGATTAATTATAACATTATGAAACCTACGAGTGGTGTTCACAAAATAGTGATAATGCAATACATTCTCCTTGGAAATAATAAAAATAAATACTGACAGGCATAGCCCAGAACGATAACCCCCGCACGGGACGCCCTACATCGGTAGTGACTGAACAAATGATTAAAAAAGTAGAAACATTGTCTTGGCGGATCGTCGTGTTACTGTTTGTTTTATAGCCGAAGAAATGAAGATTTCTATAGGAAGTGTCCATAATATTATACACAACCATTTGGGTGTGAAAAAAGTGTTAGCGCGCTGGGTGCCCAGAATGCTTTCTGATGCGCAGAAACAAACAAGACTGAATATTTCACAAAGTTGTTTGGGTTTGTTACAACAAGATCTTGACCAATTTTTGGCTCGATTTATAACTATGTTTGAAACATGGCTTCACACCATTATGACCCAGAAACGAAAAAACAGTCCATGACTTGGAAGAGACGGTCTCTTCCAACTTCGGCGAAATTTTAGGTGATTCCATCCACTGGTAAGATCATTGGCTGTTTTTTCTGGGACAGCCAAAGGGTGGTAATGATCGAATATCTTAATCATGACGCCACTATTAAGGGGACTTAGTACGCAGGACATTTGTCCTGCGTACTAAGTTCTCAGTCCTTTGTTATTTAACAAAGTTGCGAGAAATAAGCAAACAACGGCGAGGCAAACTCGCTAAAGTTGTTTTGTTTCATCAAGATAACGCCCCCGCGCACAAGTCCATAGTTGTGATGACTGCTATTCAAGAAGCTGGCTTCGAATTGATGGAACATCCTCCATATTCACCGGACCTAGCTTCTAGTGATTTCTACCTATTTTCAGGGTTAAAGGAACTTCTCAGGGGCCATAAATTGAAAGATGATGACGCAATAGACGCCGCGGTACACGATTTTTTAAGGAATCAGGAAGAAGATTTTTTTTAAAAGGGAATTTTAATTTAGCATTACAAAAATAATTATACAGTGTATTAACGTACTTAACTACGTCGAAAAATAAAATAACATTCATTAAAAGATAATTGCGACATACATCAGTTTTTATTGAACAACCCTAGTATATCATCTAGGCCTCTAGCGTTGTTTGATCTTCGAATGAGCTTAAAATACCTTCCGGTCTAATTTTCAGACGAATACAAAAAAAAGCAGATTCGATTATACAAAACAGATTATAGACATATTTACCTTAAGGTGATAATATCCGATAAGTATGGCAAGTGAGACAATCGAGTGCAGTACAGCGGCCACTTTGATCACGTGCTCCATATAGAAGAAGTCTTCGTCTATATGAACCACTTCTAACACGTCATCATCACCCGCTTCACCGCTTCCTGAAACGTCAGCCCATTGAACCAATGAAAAGTGGTTCGGGAATAAATATTATATATACTGTATTATAATTAGAAAAAAATTAAATTACGTGCTTATAGGATAATTAATTAAGGAACTTTTGTAGAGTATTTAATTCTGAGGAAAACCTATTTTAGAGCAGCATGACACCATGATGATACCAAAAAATCTAACTTTACTTGTATTTTAGATGCGAAATATTTAAAATTGAAAATAGTACTTAGAATTAAAATTAGGAGCTCCGCTTTGGACAGTATTTTTTTTCAGCATATAAAATAATATTTTTCGGCAGGAGTGAAAAAAAATTGTCGTTCAAAACGAATCACCCTAGTACTTACCATCACCACTTCCCGAACCCTGTCCAGAACCTGAACCAGCTATGATGTCACCTAAACCAGACCCTTCGCCACCTTCGCGAGCTAACGTTGAAGCCTAAATAAAATAAATAAATTATACCCTGTTATATAATATGTAATATAATGTACACTTGTACTTTAACGCAAATCCGGCTCGAAGGATCAAAAATGAGGAACCTTACTATTGTATTTGTTGAAAACACTGTTGCCGTTAAACACGGTTTATTAATTAAATTTTTTAATTGCTGAATAACGGCTGACGGGCGACTTAGTAGTAAGTTACCGTTGCCTATGGATGTTTGGGACGCTAAAAGCATCGCGAACACGCTACTGTCTTATAGGGGTGCAGGAACCTGGGTCACTAATACTGGTATACAACACAAGGTTATTATGGCGGCATACTTATAGATCAAGGGTGGTTGCTATCCACACGGGCTTGGGGCGTTACCACATAGGGATATTTTGTTGCCTTTTACGACAAACCGACTCTGGCCGCAGAGGTTTTTATTACGCCCCTATAAGGAGAAAAACAAACAAAAACCAAGGCATTTATTTTTAATTAAATTGTGTATTTTTTGTAAGGAAAGTAAGTTGCGCTGGCGATGCAGTTTGGTCGCTAAACGAGTGCCGGTGGATTCAGTGAGGGCTAAAATGATGCACTCGGAATATTTATTTATGAATATCCCATATGTGTATGAAACTAAAGGACCAAAAAAATTTGGTCAAAATTTCCTCTTACTGCAAAGATGTTTTACCTTATAAAACAGAAGCACGAAGTTGATACAGAATGCAAGAACAAGCGCGACATATTTGAGATTGTAGAAGTTTCTCGCGAGGAACGAGACGGCCCTGTGGGTGTATTGGGATAAGTCCACTTGGGATAGAGCCGATGGTGATGGACCTTGCACGGCCTGTAATCGAATAAATGAAATACAGTACCGTATTATATTAAGTAACGTAAGAATTATTTGAGTCATAAGAAATGTTCCTGCCTTTATCCCAAATTATGTGGGGTCTGCACAATATGTTCTTTCCTTGCAGTCTCTTCTTTTAGTTGTCATCTCAACATTACCTTTTTGTCATATCATTTTAAATAATTCATCCATCTTTTCTTTGGTCTACTCATCTTTTTGTATCCATCCACTCAAATATTATTGTTATAAAATTGAATCAAATATTAAGTAAGTGTAAATTGAACGCAAGTGTAAAACAACATTATATAAAAGCAAGAAAGGAACTACCCAACAAAATAAAAATAATTCTTATTTACTGTATATTGCTATAACAATTCTTATTTAATCTGTAATTTATTCTATACAAAATTATAAAAAAAAACTGTGTGTGTCAGCTCCGACGCACGACTGGAGTTTACTACTTAAGTACGATTGTCTAAACATACGCAAAAAGAGTTTATTTAACTGAAAATAGATTAATACCATATGAAAGGGTAAATTAACAAATTAATGAAAGTAATATACATAAATAAAAAAGTTTTAAAACAGTTTTAAGTTCAACCTAATTACAACTATGGCACCTAGTAATAAAGTCACAAATCTCCAAAACATTATCTAATACTTACGATCATTCGTCATATAAAATGAGCAAAGCAATAAATTACTCTTGTCACTTACAAATGAAAAGACATATGTTAAACAACATTTAATGTGAAATCAACTTTAAGTTGTAACAAATAAAGTAATTTTTGCCTTGAGAGATACATCGTTTTGTTTTGTTTAGTGTGTTCCGGTGCACGCGCACCAAAAACATAACGAGGTAATTCATTAGTAGATTTTACTATCACATTTTTCTCATACCGGGCGCCTTATATATGAAAATCGATTCTTAAGGAGTAAACTCCAAAAATTGAATTGTAACCGACAATTGAACTACTTTTAGTAAGGTTTTCTTCAATAAAAGTTACAGCAACAAAAATTTGGATGGTTGGATGATGGAAAACATACGATGCAAACCCAATGAATGCGAACTAAATGTACTGTATATAATTGCTCTTAGCGCAATAAAAATATAAAAACACAATCACATCACTAAAATGACATAATACATGTATTGTGTGATATACATTTTAAATCCTTACTGCGTTAAATATTAATGAGAATGAATGAAAAATAAATAAAGTAGAGACTTTAAAATTGTTTCATCAAGCAAATCAAGCAAATATATTAATGTTCACTAAGTAAGCTAGCTCGAATTGTAATTATTTTTATTTTGAGTCAATTTAGAAGATAAAGTTATATTAGATGATAATTTATGCAAGTGATAGTCTATATTAACAAAATATTGATTATGGGCTATGGCACTGTTGTGATCACGGATTATTTAAGAATGGACTGAGACAAGTGGAGGTACTAGGTTTATTGTGTAATTATGTTACAGTGTTTATCAAGTCCCAAGTTCGCTTTATGTTAGTTTTAGCTTTATTAAATTCATTTTTATGATGACTCCTAGGTCATACAACACATTTATAAACCAGAAATGTTAACAAAAAAAATGTGGTGTGCGACCTGGGGGGTCGCTACACATCCCCTAAAATTTATATGAAATGCATTTATTTATCTTTCCCACGCAGGTTTTTACATAATATATTATGTGAGAATACCATAAAATAGCGAGTCGTCAAGACAGGAGTAAATACAACATTTGGTGTGAAACTTCCGGTACACTTATTTACAGCTATAATACCTTTTTGCTCTCCGCTTCGATGGCAGACATGGCTGCTTGTTGCGCCGCTTGAGCTTCCATACGTTCTTGAGCCTGTTTCTTTGCCTGTTCACCTCTGTAAGTTATAATATTAGGTCGTTACTCAGATTTTTCTCCATGCAGGAGCGGAGTAAGAATACAGACCCCTGTAGCCAGGAGAAACCTGTCATCAAAGTCGACTAAACAACTCTAGCTAGAGAATAGAGAGGAGCTCTAAGTCCGACTGGATAGCAACCACTTCTGATCTCTAAAAAAGCCGCCATAATAACAGTCCCAGTTCTCCCACGCAAACGGCAGCATGTTAGCGAGCCCTTAGCGTCGCTAACATCCATAGATCGTAACTATTAAGTGGGCCGTCAGCCTGTTTGCTGTTCTACAGCTATAAAAAACAAAAAATTTGTAGTTTGTCTGCAAAGTCAGAGACATGCAAGCTAGCGTGAAGTTTCTCAGAGCTGGAACCTCACAATCTACTTACGTAGTCATCTAAAATAATTCAAGATGCCTATAACATTATTGCATAAAGGCCAGAGAATATCGATGTAATAATATCCGCATTACATCCGAAAATAGAACCCAAATCGTCGCGGTTGTAGTAGCTCAAATGGCTCTTTGACGATATTATTCTTAAAAACTTACCCAAGTAAGTCGATAAGAGATGGCGGGCGTTGTTCTTCGGAGTGGTCTACTCCTTCATCCAAGGATACTTCCGCTTCCTCACCGGATGATGGCGACGACGTACTAGGAGATTCGTGCGGTTTTACTTGTATCCTAATATAAAAGAGAATATTATTAAAAGTTGTAATTAAATATTAATTTCACAATTCTAAGTCAAATTAATAATTATTAATATATAACTTAATGAAAGCGTTGCAAGGCTTTTCAGTACATATTGCCTTTAGTGTTATGGTAGGTTAAGTAACCCGCTTTGAAGTAACTAAAGTCTACCGTCTAAAAATTTTTGAAGTTTTTGTCTCTTTTATTGGTTAATATGAACTTACAGGACTTGAACTCTAAAGCTCTTGGTGAGATGCAAGAATTTACTCACTGTCCATTATCTTCTTTGGTTATATCCAGACCGAAAGCAGAGACTTGGATTTGCCCAGTGTCGTCAGCCGGCGGCAGTGCTGGTAAATGCCTCGATGGACCTATTATTTGAAAAAAAAAACGATCTAAATATTTCTTTTTTAAATAATAACCATCTCTTTAAGTTTCTCAATCAAATATCTATACCAATATGAAATAAATATACCATAATGCTGTAATACGAGGGCTGTTTGAGAACTCCGTGACTTTTTCAGTTTCCCGTGCAGTGACTTTAAGTGCTACACTGCTGCCATCAAGTATCATCTTTTAATAGATTACTGTCAAATTTTGAGAAAACTCCTTCATTTAGTTTGTGTTTGACAGGCATTAAAAAAAGCAGACAACCTCGTGAATTTCCTGTGTTAAGAATTTTTTACGTAAAAAACCACAACTTCAACCAAGGAAAAATTCGATTAATACTATGGGAACTCTGTACCACCAATTTCAATGATTCAGAAGTGGTCTACTGAGTGCCGTTGTGGTTGTATCAGCACAAGTGACGCCGTACGTTCAGGTCGCCCAAAAGAGGT
This sequence comes from Malacosoma neustria, assembly GCA_963693495.1. Taxonomy (NCBI): domain Eukaryota; kingdom Metazoa; phylum Arthropoda; class Insecta; order Lepidoptera; family Lasiocampidae; genus Malacosoma; species Malacosoma neustria. Next base: position 4,206,010 of record OY856397.1, read on the forward strand.
CATCACGCCAGAAATCTTCGATAAAATTCATGGAATAATAATGGACGATCGGAGATTGAAAGTACATGAGGAGGCTGAAACTGTAGGCATCTCAATTGAGTGAGTACATCACATTTTACATGAATATTTGGACATGAAAAAGCTATCCGCGAGATGGGTGCCGCGATTGCTCACACTGCAAGCGTGTGATCACTTCAAAGGAGTGTTTGGCGATGTTCAACCGCAATCGGGACGAGTTTTTACGCCGTTATATAACCGTAGACGAAACATGGATCCATCACAATACCTACCCCAGAGACCAAGGAACAATCAAAACAGTGGTTTTCACCGGGTGAACGTGCACCAAAGAAGGCCAAGGTGGGTTTATCAGCCAACAAGGTCATGGCCATAGTTTTTTTAGGATGAACGCGGTGTCATTCACATATATTACCTAGATAAGGGTAGAACGATCACCAGCGAATATTATTCAGAGCTTTTAGACAGATTCGATATTGATTTAAAGCAAAAACGACCACATTTAGGGAAAAAAAGAAGTGCTGTTCCATCAAGACAATGCCCGAGTGCACACGCGTGTAAATTAGGCTACGAACTGCTAAGCCATCCAACATATTCTTCAGGTTTAGCCCCCTGCGACTATTTTCTTTTTCCAAACCTAAAGAAATGGTTGGGCGGTAAGAGATTTGGGTCGAATGAAGAGGTCATAACCGAAACAAACGCCTGTTTTGAGGGCCTTGAGAAAACCTATTATTTGGAAGGAATAAAATATATTAGAAAAACGCTGGACTACATTTTTTGATCTAAAAGGGGATTATGTCGAAAATTAAAATGCTTATTTGCCGAAAAAAAATTTTTATTCAAATAGTCACGGAGTTCTCAAACAGCCCTCGTAGTATTGTTTATGTGTATTTTTAACTGAGTTCCTAAAAACGTGTTATTATTCATAACAATGTGTATGTATTGTTTTACGTGTTAATATCATGACAATTATGAGCTCTCTTTTGTATTATTTAATCAATCATCAACGAGTTTATCAAAATATCTAATATATAAAATTCTCGTGTCACAGTTTTCGTTGCCATACTCCTCCGAAACGGCTTGACCGATTTTGATGAAATTTTTTGTGCTTATCCGGTATCTATGAGAATCGGCCAACATCTATTTTTCATCCCCCTAAATGTTAGGGGTAGTCCACCCCTAAATTTTTTTTTAATTTTTTGACATTTTATTATTTATATGGCAGAACAACGTTTGCCGGGTCAGCTAGTTTTCCGATAATATAAATTTAATTTAACAAAACATTTAATTAGGGTATTCATAATATACCCGTATTAATAAGACAATGCAACATATAGTGTTAAATACAAGTTAAAACCAATTAAATCTTCACTAACCGTAATTAATAAGTAATAAGTAATTATTTATAAACAGTAAGCGATTATATATTTAGTTTAATAAACCTGCGTCGGGCGTTTAGTGTGTTTTGTTGAGGTATATATGCGTTTGGTCACTGAATTTAAGGAAAATAATGTAAATAATTTTCCGTACAGCAATAGAGTAAAAATATTGACCCCTGTGGCCATGGCGGCCTGTCGTAAAAAGTGACAAAATTTAATATGGCTGACTTACTTAATATTAAACAGTTACCGTCGCCTATAAATATTAGCGGCATCAAAGCCATCGCTATCTCACTAATGCCTCTGTCGTGGAACTAAAATTGAGTCACTTATGCCCGGAACATAAAACAAGGCTATTTTGGTAGTGTATTAAGAGACCAGGGTTGGTTGCCATCCAAACAGGCCTGGAGTCTTACTACCTAGCTAGAGATGTTTTGTCGCCTTTGCGACAGGCTGTCCCTGGCTTCAGGGGTCAATATTATTACTCCGCTTCCGCACGGAGAGAAACTATCGAGATGTTTAAGTATAATTTGAATGATGTTTAACCAACCATTGTCACCATGAATAGTTACAGCTGACGTTCTTTTAGACTACAGTGCCGAACCTTTACTAAACCAAGACCAACTATGACAGTTGTTGGAACTAGGAAGGGGGTGCGTGTGTCGATTGTGCAGAGCGCTAATGCTGTACCGCTTTCGTGTAGGAATGGATTATATGCTTAACATTACCGACATTTTTTAAAGTAATATTATCGTACCATTTCAGTACCACGGGTAACAAATAGAGGATAAGTGACCAAACGCTGCGTGAAGCGGGCACACGCGTGTATTGTGTGGCTTACTTGGTTGGTTGGCGAGTAACCTGTGCCTCAACTGACCGATTTTCTCCTCTTCCGTTGGTTCCGGAGGCACTTCCTCCTGTTGTGGGCCCCGCATCAGACCGAGGAGGACGCCAAATATGTACCTGTCGTCAAAAAAGCAATTATTTTTGCAAGGTAAGGTTAGGATGTAAAATCATTGCTGCAGAATCAGGGATTTCTTTTCGGTTATAACTAATACGAAATACATTATTGCTACGTATTGATGGTCAAAGAATACATAGTGAGAAATTTGCAGGCCGAAAACCCTTGTATACGAGTATATGCCGAGATTACTCGTTATTCGCCTTGGCCGCCTTGGCCAAGCGTTGCGGGAGTGCTGTTCGTTCCATATAGAGGGCGCCATGAGCTCATAATAGGAACTTTATGGGCTGTAAACAAAATATTGTATCAAATATCCCTCATTTACTCGATATATCATTGTTTCTAGTCCAATAGATGACGTTGAAGTCTTTTCTTCTTGTCTTTCTGTTACCTCATATTATGAATGGTCGGTACAAAATGTCCTTTCTCCTCAGTTTCCTCTAATATTTGACTTTATCTCAACACACATATTTATACCTTTTCTGCCATATGTGTACATACAATACTTACATGTGTGTACAATAAATACATACAATGTGTACATACAATTCAATTTTTTTTGTAGATAGATTTTATTGTCGATGAAGTCTTATTTCATACATGCAGTTTCATTTATGAAAATGTTATGCTAAATAAAAAATACTAATATCTTAGGTAACCTAGTGTTACACAAATTATCTTTTAGAAGAGGATATAAAACAGTTTAACGTGTAGATACATTAAAATAATTATATAAAATACAATTTCAAACAAAATAAGAAAATCATTATAATAGAGAGTGTGATTGGAAGAAATGAGAAAATTTTAATTACCAATGGCTATGCATCATTGTCGCATGAAAAATAAAAGAGTTGTTATTATTCTTAATTCATATATGATATACTAGTAATATTTAAACTTAGAAGTAAATATATAAGTTTTGATATTTATATGTATTTTGATTTCCGAAACTTATCATTTTAAACAAAATAATTATTTTTTTCTAAAATAAAAATAGCTTAAGTTACTCCTTGATACATCAGCTATGTGCCAGTGAAAGTCCCGTCAAAATCAATTCAGCCATTTCACAGATTAGACGGAACAAACAGACAGACAGACAAAAATTTAAAAAAATGTTGTTTTGGTATATATACCGTGTATAGATGTACTTAGTAAAAAGCGGTTATTTTAATATTACAAACAGACCCCCCAATTTTATTTATTTTTATAGATATAGCCTTTTTAAGTACATTATATGTTTTTCGGAACCTCAGCTGTCTATTTCAGAACTCGTATAAAACAATAATTACCTTACTACAACCAAAACACCGTAGCCAATATAATAGAAGAAATAGAAGAACAACTTGAAGAATCCAACAGCCAGTTCCGCGGGAGGCATTTGTTGTAAGTCCGCGATTTTCGCCTTTATGTTCGATGGAGACAGGGACGAGAAAGCCGCGTATATACCGTCTTTGACTGATTGCAGACCGCGTCGGAAAGGATCTTTGCCGGATCTGAAAAAAAAATACAAATTGTGTGAAAAAAAAAATTATTTATTTCAAACAATACAAATTGCTACAAATATTTAATTATATATTATACCCTAAATGAATCTGGTGGTATTATACTTGGAGACCTGTCTAGAGTTTTTGGGTTCGAAACCCGCGAAGGTATGCACTGCTTGGGTAATTTTTTTGCATAAAGTGAAGCAAAACATCGTGAGGTAGCCTGCATATTTAGAGCATCAATATCTGTAACCCTCCATTCCACCTGCAAAAAGCGTGACGGGTATACTGTATGTTCTTTATAAGGAGAGGTCATGCTCAGCAGTAGGCCGTTACGGGCTGTTATTACATGTCCTATAAAGGTCCTCAGCATAGCTGATTGTACAAGGATTGTATAGAGAAAAAGGAAGGCACTTGTGCTATTTCGTATAGTTCTCCTAAATATCTCTGTTTATAAGTAGTGCTCCGAGTGATAAACCCTACCCCCATGGTACAAATGGAAGGGATTGACCCAAAGAACGGACTGGCACTAGCTTATGTATTGGCCAAGCCATCTGTTAGTTGTCCCAGGCATTAGATGGTAGGTCGAAGATGGTACAACAGCAGGGTTTTTTGTATGAAACCATGCGCTAGATTTCAGAAAGCCGTTTAGAATTTGTATTTTAAATAAAAAATAAGACAGACCTTTCATCATCATCATCTCCCATATACATATAACTGGCCTCCCTATTCTTGGGGCCACCGACTGATTCTTCCGAAGCCGCCATTAATCCCGACGCATGCGTCATTTCAAAGATGGCGTCCTCGCAGAAGTTGACGAAGGCCTCCAACTTCTCTTTATCACCGCCTTCTGTTACTATACTATAGAAGAAGGCACGCTTCGATTCCTGGAATGAGAAATTATATTATTTGCTTAATAATTCGTATGTGCCTATAAATACAATAGTATGTTTAAAAAAACACTTGCGAGTAGGTTTTTATTTAGCACAAGGAAAGGTACCCTCAATATTTTGAAATAATTTAGACGGTTAAAGTGACTAATCACAACCCAGCTATGACGGGTTGGTTTTCTGGGCATGCGTCTCCTAAGCAGCGCTATCTATTCTTTATTTTTCTGTACAACTTTTTAATTTTCTTTCTCTTCTACGCATTTCATCTTTGTTAGAACCGAAGCTGGGCAGCCTACGGTCCACAGTTCTGCACTGTGACAGATAGAAACTACTACATATCTCTTTACGTTTCAAAACTACAAGAATATAGATAAAAATGGCCGGGGTAATAATTCTGGAAAGTTTTTGAGAGGAAGAAAATAATTAAACCAACCTTAATCTGCGGCTTCTCCCACTGCTCGATATTGGACTCCTTAATCTCGAAGTAGACACGCTCGATACGCTTTGATCCGCCCATGATCTCGATACGTCCCAGGAAGGGCTCGAAGTAGTTCAACACCGAACCGGCAGTTTCCAGAAATCTAGCTAACCTGTTACCGAGAAGACAGGAGAGAAGATTTCCTTTAGTAACTATCCGTTATTTAGCTGAATACACCAGCTCGTAGGGCCAAGTTGATAGCTTTTATAGCTCAACTTTTGGAATTTTACAATCAAGTTTATCATTTTCATGATACGCCTTCGGTATTTTATGAGTTGCAAAAAGTTCAAAGCGTTGAGAGCTCAAAGTAACTTTACTTCATAGCTAATGCAACATCTTATTGAAAAACAAATGGGAGTCTAACTCAGGCTATTCTTTTCGGGGTCACTGGGTCAAACGGTCAATATAACCGGAAATAATCAATTAGGTGTTTAGAATTTGTTGTTCTCTGAAATAAGTAGACATTTATCCTCCCTCATAACTTTGTCACAGCCCACTCGGTCAACGACCTGTAGTTTTCTTGATAGACTAGATGGGAAAGGTGCGGGACCGGAAAATATGGTGATTTGGGGATCCATTGCTTATTTAGTTTGACTGTTTTGTCTTTAATTATTCCTTACCTGGGCTCATTGGGCATATGTTCTGATAGATTGGTGAGTAATACAGCGAGGTTGAAGCCGATCTCCTTAGCTGGTTCATGGAAACGGTCACAAAAGCCCACATAGTCCAACTTGCCGTCGTGGTTCGTCTCGCAGCAGGCTAGGAGGAACTCGATTTCTTCACTATAAAAAAATTACTCAATGGTTACGTGGTAAGAATTTATAATTAGAATAATTTTTGAAAGCCATGAGATAAAAAAAATGCCAGGAATGAATAAATGGATATAGGATGAAGAATAGACCAAAGAAAAGGTGAATGCATCGAGTAAAAGGTGTTATGGTATGATAGTGAAAGATCCCTTATGATGAAGTACTTCATTTACCGGCCCCATATAAAGGAAGTAAGTGTATAAGTATGCGAACAGCAGCGTATTTGGAGCTCCTGGCGTCTTAATCATCCATAGATGATGGTAACTCACAATTAAGTGAGCCTGTCTGCTGTTCCTCTAGCGATAAAAAAGTATGATTTTTATACATTTCCAAGATAACAATACAAGTGCATAGAGAAAAAGAGATAATATAAATTCTATGACACAAACTACATATTACATACGGTGTATAGCTTTTTTGTTGTTCCATCTTCTCCTTAAAGTCTTTCGGCAGTACCCATCCGTCGTTGTTGGCGTCGATCTCCTGGAAACTGGCACTCGAGGTCAGGTCCTTCAGTTTAAGGAACATGTCGAAGTATTTGAGGATTAGTTCCACGTTTGAAGCGGATTCTACTAGGGTGTCCACCATCTGTTTACCGATTGTTCCTGAAAAAAAAATTGTGTGTGTGTAATTCACATACGGCAGATGTCAAAGTAGGCTATGAGAACGAGACAAATATAGAGTATCAGGAGTATTAGGATCATTATAAGGTTTCCTATTTTTATAATATTTTTACCAAGCTCAAAAAATATTTTATTTTAATGCAAAATAAAGGAGAATAGGGTTATAGGACATAACACTTTATACTTGTATTCTACTTCATTCTATTGCAGGCTAAATCTTATTTATGAATATGTTTGTTTCTTTTTGGTGTCACTTTTTCGTTTCATCCAATTTTGAAATCACAACGATGCTTAAGAATTTTCACTTCAAAATGACAGTTACGATTGTATTTGTGTTGATATGTGTTTACGACAGGCCGACCCCGGCCGCAGAGGTTAGTGTTCTTAGCCCCGCCCCTGCACCGAGAAAAACCTACTTTCAGGGTAGGTACAGAGACAAACATTTATTTTTATAGGTAGTCAAAATAAACAAATCATATGCATATTTCCTTATACTGATTATTTGAATTTGGTATGAGCTTCCAGCTGAGATTTTCCCATCGTTCAAAAGACGTTATAAAATTTCTTAAATATCGACAGCGCGTTGGTAATGCCTTGCAGACGTCTATGAGCGACGGCGAAGTTGCGAGTGGGTTGGTTGCCTGTCTGTTGAACTCAAACTGTCATACTTGACACAATAAAAAGGCGTATGAGAAAGTATTGATGTTAAGAAAGCGCACTTTATTCACGATATGACGAGATGCAAATAGGATTAATTGCTTCGATTAAATTAAATTATAATGATGAAGCTGCCAAAAATAAGATTGTATGAGTCATCTAAGCATGTTCGGCGCCGGGGTGCCGAGTGGTCAGCCTGCACCTCCACTCTTGTCAACTAAAAAACGAAGTGTAATTTTGACGATTCATTCCTAGCTCTCGCTAGTACTTGGCTTCTGTGTGCCCATAAGACTCTTTGCACCCGGACTCCTTGAACCCTCGGGTAAAGACGGCCTTGATTGCGTATAAAAGTGACGTTAATTAATGTGACATATTACATAGTATTATCTAGTGCCACAGTAAGCAACTGTAAATCACTTACCATTGACAACGTTTCCTTCAAGCATAGACAACATCATAGTGATCATGTCCTTCTGGAGATTCAGCAGTTCCTTCAATAGATCCACTTGTGACGAATGTTTCGACAACTTGTCCTGCATGTGCGAGAACAGAAACAGGAAACCACCCACTGCGTCCCATAACCTATAAATATAATGAAACAATTCACACAGCGGCATCTAGTGTCAAAGTAAATAGCAAAACATAAGTGTAACGGTTATTAGACAACTGACATACTACCTACCTTTATTTTGTAAACAAATTACATGTTTATATATAATTTGTTTACTCAAGCCTGTGACCCCTACTAGTATTACGACACGCGAAAGCCTATGCACCACTGAAGTTATAACTTGATCCTTTTTGTCACTACGAGTATGATTCCGCAAAAAGACTAGAAGGCGGGAGGGTCTTCTCATATATCGCGGATGGTTACCAAGTGGAGGAGGGGTGTGAAAAATTGAAAAAAAAAATATGTAGGACAGCAGACAGGCTAACGACCTACTTAAAATTTAGCAGTTACCGTCGCTTATGGGTGTTTGCAACGCTAGTGGTATTGTGAACACGCTGCTGTCCCATAAGCGTACATGAACTTGAGTCACTAATGCCGGAAAACAACACAAAGTTATTGTAGCAGCATACTTATGACCAAAGGTGGTCACCGCCTCGACGGACTTGGGGTCCTACATAAGCCGACCCCGGCTCAGAGGTCAATATTCTTTCTCTGCCACTGCACGGATAAAAAAGGCATATAGTATAGGTTAATATTATTATAGGTTCTGATACCTCGGTACAAAATTGTTGTTGAGGGTAGTTGTACGATGCTTATTGACCTAAATTAAATTACCTGGAATGCGCCAAAGCCTGTTGGTTTTGGGTACAGGGACCTTGGATGACTTCAGTGAGTGTGTTGAACACTTGCGATGCCACGCCAATGGCTTTGAAGAAATTTGCTTTACCAGCTGGATCTATGAGTTCCTGTTTGTTAGACGAGACATAATTATATCATTTTAAAAATATATTTAAAAAAATACATTGCAACATTTCACATAGAGCAATCTAGTTCCAAAGAACTTGTGTTATGGGTACTAGATAACTAATATACAACATACATACATACTTTTCTTTTGTAAACAAATAAACATTTTACTTATACAGTTTGCAACTAGGACACGAAATTTCATTGTCAATCATCTAATATATCCTCAAGCGACACTTTTATTTGTTTCTTCTTGAGTAAACAACATCCAAGTGTCGGTTTGGGTGTGCAAAGTGGTACTATAGTCGGGTCGCCGACTTTTACTGGATCCATGCACAACTCACATTAAAAGTAGTGACCAAGGGACGTGTAGAAACACATTCGGAATATTATGCGATTTTGGCTAGTGACAAACTGTGTTTAGTTGTTTAGTATTAATTACCCTTATTGGAGAAAGATTATCTACCCTGTACGATACTCTCTTACGATACATTTGGTACTACTTTATAAAGTACTAGGCGGAAATATAGCTTTTTTTTTAAATGCTGTAGGACAGCAGACAGGCTGACGGCCCGCTTAAATTTCAGCAGTTACCGTCGCCAGTGGGTGTTTGCAACGCCAGTGGCAAGGCAGGCCAACCCCGGCCGCAGAGGTCGGTATTCTTTCTCCGTCCCTGCACTGATAAGAAACTAGGCTAGCAAAATGCTGAGCCTAGATCCTTAGAATTTGAAATATGTAACTCAGTATAAGATTTTTATATAAATTCTATATCTTCTCTTTCTCTCTATATATCACTATATTTACCTTGCTTGAATAATGCCAATAGAAGTCCATAATGGATTCTTGCAGCCGTAATAAGTAATCAACTGTACAAATTACCACGTTTACAGTCGTCGTGTTACCCGCTTGAGTTCGGAGATAGTTTTGCCATTCTGCAAATTTTAGAAATGAAATTTGAAAATTCTTTGCTTAAATCAAGCAAACTACTTGCGCTGGTAAGGCGTGCCACGGCATGATACTTTTGGCAAAGAATAACGTACTACTAATGATGTACGTCATCGGGTGATTTTCAGAGAAACAAAAACTATGAACAATTGAAGAGATAAAAATATTTATAAAATGAAATCATTATGCTTCTATTTTATCTCATATCACAAGTGAAGAAAAATAATATTAAATTATGTTATTGGTCAAAAATAAGCTTAATCGGAAATCCGGTATTTCGAATTGTTTCGAAATGTAACTTATTTATATAAAAATATCTTTGTAAAAATTTATAATAAAGAATCTCAATTTGATTTGACTAATTTGGATGTTTAATCATTTGTTAGTAAAAGCGAATATTTACGCTTGGTTCGAGAATAATAATCTGGTGGAATTACTAACCCAAGTTGTGTCCTTCACAAGTAAGTTGTATGAACCTGAAGAGGGCACAAGTGAACTCGGCGTCGTGCATGTTCTTCTCACCAGCAGCGCCCTCTAGACCAACTCCCAACCCTATTAATGAGAATAAAAATATAAAAACATCACTTTTGAAACCAATCTATTTACCACTCTTTCACCATGTCAATTGCCATTTAGAAATATTTAATTCAAAGCTATCCGTAAATTAAATTATTTGTCTTGAGATTTTTAATCTAAAAACAACACCGTTTCAAAACGTAACAACGTTTTGTATTTTTTTTATTGCTGTAGGACAGCAGACAGGCTGACGGCCCGCTTAGAATTTAGCAGTTACTGTCGCCTATGGGTGTTTGCAACGCCAGTGGCATCGCGAACACGCTGCTGTCCCATAACGGAACTTGGGACACTAATGCCGGAACACAACACAAGGTTATTATGGCGACATACTTAAGTCCAAAGGTGGTCGCCATCAAGACGGGCTTGGGGCCTAACCACGTAACTAGGATGGGTTTTTTGTCGCCTTTTACAAGAGGCCGACCCCGGCCGTAGAGTTCAGTATTCTTCTCCGCCCCTGCACGGATAACAGTACCCTATACCCTATATTAAGGAGTAACTCTATAGTATGGAGGTCCAATTAAACCTAGTCTTAGTAAAAATCAATATTTCTCCATTAAAAAAATTATATGTGCCATTTTACAGGACTCAATATCGTAATAAATAAATGATTGAATAAGACATACCTTCAGCTTTAGTATTCCTTTCGAAAGCATCAAGATCCAAGACAGAGCAAGAGTTCATTAGGCCAGCGATGGAAGTGAAGAAACCAACGTCTTTCTTGTCCTTCAAGTGGTTCAGCATTCCCTGAAATTGATAGAAATGCTTGTATACCAACTGTTTTGTTCGGTTTGAAATAAGAATAGCTATTCCCATTTATCAAAGGCGTCGCAAAAGACTATAAATTGATTAACTATATTTATCTACCCCTAATTTGCTTTACATGTAAGGAAAAGGAAGTCACAGCCTGTGAAACAGCAGTGTACCTATGAGACAGAAGGCGTTAATTGGTTCTATCGAGATGAGACGTGTAAGCACAAAGAACATATATAACTAGCCATTCCCATTTTCCTTAAATAGACAGTTATAGATCAAGTCCCCGACTATAACTACAAGGAAATACGAATTGTGCTTAGTGAGCGATTTATCTAATTATTTACCAAAATATATGTTGCGCCATCTATTGAATTTTAAAGCAAAACTACTTAGAAATCGTACAGTTCGTGTTGTCGACCATCCCATACTCACAGACTGTCTAGACACGCTTGGACTCCGGAGAGACAGCGTCTCTTTGCGTATTCTACCGTCTGTACAACGGAGAGTGTTCTGAGGGCCGGATGTTCATCCCCATTTCTTGGAGCCTCTTTTTTCTTGCATGAAACTGTTCTCAAAAACATTCATATTGCGTACTCTCAGGATTTGGAATGAGCTTCCGGCTGAGGTTTTCTCAGCGGGGTACGATATGGGGATTTTCAAAAAAGGCGTGATAAAATTTATTCAAGGCCGGTAGCGCGTTGCTAATACCTCTGATGTAGCAAACGTCCATAGGCGACGATGGCCAGGATAGGCCGTTTGCCTATTGCTGAACTCTAGCTATAAAAAAATCTGATGAAAAATAACTACTTATTGTATGTTACAATATTTATATAAGTTTGATTCTCAACCGGGAATAAAGGTTAAGATTATAATTGGAAGTACTTACCATTTGAATATCGATATTACCGCCACGTAATATGGAAATACCCAGTTGTAATGTCTTCATGACCATATCGCTTGGGACCCCCTTCGAGGCGGATATGTGCAGAAGCACCATCTCGGCAACGCCACGGTTCGCTAACCGAGCTTGGTGGAAGAGCAGCTTTTGCTTCTCCATTTCTTGTTCCTGTATGTATGTCCCACTTAAGTAAATAATTAAAACATATGTACCACAGAGTACGGAAAAAATCTATAGATGCAATTAAAAAGATTTTTAAGATAAATGGCCTAACATTCACCACCTTATATAATTTAAAACCACATACATGTATATTTTTAATCTCATAATCTTAACCAAACTCGCCAAAAGTATGTGTTGACTTTTAGTATTAACAGCTTTATTTTCGCGGAGAACTCTTTTGTGGGGGCGTCGAGGAGTATGTGGGACTCCGTTAGACTACGCACTAAAATTCCACTGTTTTCCTATCGTTTTATTAATACAATTAAGTTTGATATATAAAATCTTAACACGCCTTAATATACCACTACTGGACTCGGGCCCCACCTTTGAATGAATAATAAATCAGTTAATAGCTAGCCGGCATTTGACTTAAACCTGTACGCGTTCCATAATAACAGAATGGAAATGCTTGGCCAATATATATACATGTATATATTCTATCAAATCTAATGAAATAATTACCTACCATAAACATATCCATTGTTTTCTGCATGTAATGGCAAGATGAATTAATTAATAAAATATAATAGAAGACATTATTATCCCTTTTGTGTTCATGTTTCCATATTTTGCTTGTACCATCTTTAAAATATGTGGATTATGGATACTACACTGGATAATGATCAACTATTCGTATTATACCTTTATAATAACAGTTTTGAAGTCATCAATCTATTTCTTCTTGTCTGTTTACTAGGATACCCTATAGCGATTGCATATATATATATATATATATATATATATATATATATATATATATATATATATATATATATATATATATATATATATATATATATATATATATATATATATATATTTCGTTTTATTTATTTTGTTAAATCTTTTACAATGCCATTACAGTCAACAACCAAATCGTCACTGCAATTTATTGATACAAACCTAAATAGACGAATTTATACATTGTAATTCATATCTCGTGAATTTCCCCAAAAAACATGTAAACATATCCAAATGTGGCGAATTCTCGCAGATTCTACTGATTAAAATGCGCAGAGCCCTAGTTAAGAGCGCTTGGAAAAGCATGTTGCTCTTACTAGCTGGCAAAACAAACAACCGTCGCCATCTTAATCGTATATAGTTATTAGGTAAATACAAATTAATACACATTAAGACATTGGGATAAAAAATTAGACCTCTTAATAATCTGAATATCCAAAAATAAACAGAGAAGGAACCTTAACGGAAAGAAAGAATATACTCCATACAGTTTAAATTTTTTTTATTGCTGTAGGACAGCAGGCAGGCTGACGGCCCGTTTAGAATTTAACAGTAACCGTCGCTGGGTGTTTGCAACGGCAGTGGCATCGCGAACACGCTGATGTCCCTTAAGGGTATAGGAACTTAGGTCAGTAATGCCGGAACACAAGGTTATTATGGCGACAAACTTAAGATAGATAATAGATAATGCACAAAAACCGGGTAAATTTGTTTTGTATTTTGTCTACCATTGATTTATATTTGTATTCAGAGGGTTGTACAGTGCTATCACTGCAACCATTTTAGTAAAATCTTTACATTTCTAAAAGCTACTTAACAAATTTCTAAAATATGAGCACGAAATGTCAATCCAGCATCCATCCGAACTCCTAAATCTTTCCCTGATGTTGGACAAGTCAAACTATTCGTTTCTAGTTTATGGTCATGAGGATTGGAAAATTTAGATTTAGTGTAAGTCACGATTGAGCATTTTTCTGCATTAAATTTTAGTTTGTTCCTGTGGATCCACTTGAATACGTGAGCAATTTAGGCGTAAATCCTATAGCTGCTGACTTTGTCAAGAGCGCTTTTTAAAAATCGAAGTACGCAGCATCAACTTGTACTCCATTGTCTAAATTTGGCGCCGCACATGGCAAAAAACAAAGCAGATTACTGTCTGTAGCCATGTTGAGAGTATGTCAATTATACTTTCAAACACCTTAGCTAATGAAGACAGAACCGCTATCGGCCTATACTCTTCGATTTTCATTAGACACAGTGGCGTAGCGTAGTGGAGGCGGCCCGCCCCGGGCGGCACTTTTTAGGGGGCGGCAAAATTTCACAATAAATAATATAATAAATATTTGAACCGTTTCATATTTTTATCGCAACTACAAATTCGGACCAATTGAAAAGTGCACGGAATTTTTCATTACTTATTCTGTGACAAATTCGAGGAATTCCCTTTCTTTGAATGATATTTTGTAGCGACTGCTGGCAACACTGTCTGTTCTGACTTGCGGGGATTCCCCATAGTTTATTTTGTGCTTGAAATGTTACCCCCATAACGTCACAAACACACAAACTTTACCTCTTTATAATATTAGTATAGATATAGTATGCATTAAAATGAAATACCTAAATAAAAGGGCGGCAAAATTATCTTTCGCCCCGGGCGGTCGTCATCTACGCTACACCGCTGATTAGATACTTACTTAGAACTGCTCTAGTAATTTTCCACTAATTTCGATATGTAAATGATTTTGAGCAAATATTAAATATGTGCTGTAACAGATTGGCCAACACACGAGAACAGTCTTTTACAAGAAAGAGCGGAATACCATCTGGACCTACTGAGTGCTTCAGTTTCAATTTTTTGTTACGGAAGAAGCCGATGCTCAATAAAAAGAATAAAAAATTACGATTGCAATTTGCTAAGGGTCATTGAAATTGGACAACTGAGGATTGGCAAAATGTACTATTTTTGGACGAATCCAAATTCAACCGTATATGTTCTGATGGTTACAGTTAACTACATTATTCCTTTGGTGAAATCCACAATAAGATAAAAAAATATTCATAATAGTTATTAATTTGCAACGATGCCGAGTATAAATTGAAATCAACTTCACCATACGGTTTAGGTATTTTCATCTATTTTCATTTAATAATGAAATCTATCTTCTCTCCGTCTCTCCCTCTTTCTATCCGTGTAGGGGCGAAGAAAGACTACTAACCTCTGCGGCCGGGGTCAGCCTGTCGTAAAAGCCGACAAAACAACCCACCCTAGCTACGTGGTAGGGCCTCAATCCCGTCTGAATGGCGACCACCTTTGGTCTTAAGTATGCCGCCATAATAACCTTGTGTTGTGTTCCGGCATTAGTGACCCAAGTTCCTGTACCGTTATGGGAGAGCAGCGTGTTCGCAATGTCACTGGCGTTGCAAACACTCATAGGCGACGGTAACTGCCAAATTCTAAGCTGTCCTACAGTAATAAAAAAAATCTAATGACACCAATTGATATATTTTTTGTTACATATATAAGGCTCCGAAGGTTTTGCTGGAACCCCTAGTCCCAAACATTTAGAATTAGCAGAAAAATAAAGACACCAATCATATATGACTCAACAACCTCTGTGCAAGCAACGGCTTTCGAACGACGGAACCTCTGCGCCCGCGCAGGCATTCGTTTCTCGCCCAAATCTAGGTATTTATGTATAATATGTATTTATAAACAAAAGAAAAGAAGAATATCAGTGCCTCAGTATCCGTAGTTCAAGCGCTCTTTTGCTTACTTTGGTATTGGATATGGCGCTATGTGATTCGTCCCTGTATATATATATATGTATATTTATTATTAACTTACGTGTATACTAGCGCGTCCTTCTTCATCACCCTCAGCTTCACCACCACCTTCCTCTTCTTCCCCACCGCCCTCTTCTTCTTCTTCGCCACAAGACTTCGCTATGATATGAGCGTATGACATGTAAAGGGGGTCCTCCTATAAAGGAATTATATAAAGCAAATAAGAAAGAAACACGCATGGACTGTTAGAAGAGTTTGAAGATTTTAAAGAGTTGTCAGAAGTTCACGGGAGAGAGGAGAATTGCAGGCATTTTTTGTTGTTGTTGAGAAACAGCAGACAGGCTGACCACCTCCTTAATATCATAGTAAGCAGTTACCGTCGCCTATGGATGTTTGTAACGCTAGAAGCACCGCGACCGGGCTACTGTCCGCATATAGGTACGGCAATCTGGGTCACCAATGTCGGAACACATGCACAAGATATTGTCACGTGACATTGTGACATTTATGTTCAAGCTGTTACTTGCCTTGACGATCTCCACGCATGACGGATGACACACGTCAGTACGCTTGCGGGAATACCAATTCTGTCCCACGTCTGGGTGTTTATATATAATATGTATTAATTTACAAAAAAAAAATGTATATATGTAGTATATTAGTTGTCTAGTAACCACAAAATAAGTGGTATGCTTCTTACTTTGGGACTCGATACTGTTGAGTGAATTGTTCTAATTTTGAACATATTAGAAAAATAAGAGTTTTACCTGCAAAGCTCCAGAACGTTCCGTCATGGCGCCTCTACAGAAGGTGGTGACCAACTGCGTGAGCGGATCGGGCTTGCCCTCCTCTTCTACCACATCACTCTTTTTCAACTCCGCGTCTTCGAAGGATTGCTGTTCAAAGCAATTTGGAATACAATTAGGTGAATATTTCCAAAAATAGTTTTCAAAATCCATACCTATTCTATCTATTATAGAGTTTAGGAAAATTGGCTACCATATCTATACCCTGAATAAATGAATTAATTCAGGCCATAACCATAATAGGATACAGGTTGTAGTAAAACAAAAAATGTTTAGTCGATAGCAACACTATTGGAGCGGTCATGAATTCTGAATTCAACTCTAGCTCTTTTAGTTATGTTATGCATAAAGTATGGACCTCTAGTCTAAAACCATATTTATATAATTTGTCTTAGATAATCTGTTTTAGGGACCATTTTCTATGAGCCAATGGAATTCTTTAAGAATCCAAAGTTCATTAGTCAAGCAATAAATGAATGTTCACATTTTATTTTGTATGTGATCAAATTCAAGCAAATAAATAAAACTTCTGTAATAAACTAATATATGAAGCTGAAAATACCGTCAGATCTTCAATCATAACTTCTTGTCCAACATTTTCTTCCTCCAACCACAGTTCGTAGTATGTTCTGGCGAAGATATTGCACGCGCGATGCCTAAAAATATAATCATATAAAATAACGTTTCAACCTTATCATATTATTTGTTATTATACAGGGTTATAGGTAAATATTAACAGGTTTGCATAAATATTAATATTGGTAACACAAGCTACTGCAATATTTTTAACACTATAAGTAACTATTTTAATAATATGACAGATATACGAGTAAATGGCACATTAATAAAAAAGACATCCAAGATGTTATACCTACGCCCAACGTATATTTTCCAAATAATAACTCAATCAGAGACAGACATATAGACATTAAAGGCGGAACTGATCTACGAATGTCAAGTAGCTCAACGGGCTATGTTGGGTGTTTCTCTTATGGATAAGATTCATAAGAGAAGCAAGCTGATTGACAAAGCTCAAAAAATATTTAAGCTGTAGTGATGATAGGACAGTCACGTATATCCCAAGACGGGTGGTAGAGCAATCGAGTTCTGGAACGAATACCGCGAGAAAACCTGATGAATCGCTGAGTCTGCGTAAGGCTGATGAGAAAAATAAGGAAGTAACAGGAATTTATGGCGCAAAAATGGGGAGTCCCGCATTGAATGACGATAAAAGAACAAAAGAGAAAACGAAGATCACACGAAATGAAAAGTTTATCAAAGCAAAAGGCAGTATACGTTAAGGCTAATTTTTCTTAATACAACACAAAACAACACATACCTACTCAACTTATACAGATGAGTGGATCTTAAACATGCAATTGCTGCACGTTTCCTGGCAGCACAGAGCACTCTGATCCAGACATTTGAACGTGGCTTTGGTTTTGTAGCCTTCAGTCCATAGCAGCATGCATTCGTCCAAGGTTAGTTATGGCTGGTGTACGATTGAGGCAAATAATGGCTGTTTAATTTCTGATTGCATTACAAATTAACGCCGAAGCGTCCCGAGTTTTTAGCAAATATTCAACGCAATTATCAATCAAGGAACATTTTCAAATTATTTCAGAAATTTTTGAGATATTTTTGGAAAATTGGATTATACGAATTTTTCAGAAAATCAAATAGTCTACTACTCCTTCACTAATTCAAAGACATAGATTTTTCAAAGACATAGATAAAAGATTTTTATTCTATAAACTTTTCCACTAAAAAATAGTTTCTGAGAAAAAAAAGTTAGTTTATTAAATTTCAATACTGCTAGGATTAAAATTATTGCTCCAAAGAAAAAAACTCGGGACGCATCCATGTTAATGTGACAAGGGAATGCAAAAACTTTAGAAAAGCAATCAATTTATCTATCAAGTAGACAGGTTATTAAACCGTAACGAAAATACGTAGGGAGTTGTTACCTAAATATAAACTTTAAACAATTAAATGATGAAATATAGAACTTTAAATGTGTAATGATAAGATTAATGTCTGAGAAGATGATTGACGAAGATGTTGAAGTTATTTTATCTTACACATAAGGTTGATACATATAAGATTGAACATAAATAAATATGATTAAACAAGTGTGAATGTTGCGATGGCGGCCAATAGAATTTGAGAGGAGAAATATAGTTCTGACTGATAAAAGTATGGAGAAGAATATATTATAATAAGTATTAGTAATAATTTTGATATAACCACAAACATACAGAAATAATTAATAATTATATATTATTTTAAATATCATACACACTGATTTAGGTCGATTACGTGCAATTTCACACCAATCAGTTGATGTATTTTCAAAATCAATCTGTCAAAAAACAATGAGTGAGATTTGAGCAGTTGTTATACATAACAATAAAATTATAACATCTAAAAAACAAACGCTGCAACTAGAAAGTATTTGAACCTCGGCAAGGAATGAAGTGACGTTTGTCTGAAGCAAGCGATCACAGCACGCTTTCGTTGTATCGATACTACTGATCGGTAAACGTTCTTGCTCATTTGTTGCGGGTGATCAATCTATAGATCAAAATAATAAAGAAATATATCAAAAAAATAATAAAACAAAACAAATACAATAAATATAAATTTGATGAATTAAACATGTTATGTCAATATTATATATCTGATCAAAATATTTTCCAATTAAGATACAGAAGAAATATATTGAGAGGTAAATATAAGAAATATTTAAATAGAAATGAATAAGGTATAGACGAATCTCTCTTTTTTCCAAGTTATTAGTGGTAAACATTTAAATAATTTATGTTTTGATCATATTTAAAATTTTTGTGAAATATACATTGGAGAATTTGATTCCAATTTGCCGTATCAGAATCCTATAGTAAGTAATTGATTAAATCAATACTTACCATATGCAGTCCAAACAGTACTTTACTCATAGCAACAATCCTCTCAACCGTATCGTCTATGATTTTCGCCTTGTTTTCAGCAGTCTCTATAGTTATGTTAGTTTTACTTTTAGATCCCAGTTTACTGTACAAATAGTGCTGCCAGGACATTTCATCGGCGGGATCTATTTTATCTGGTAGAGTGAGTTGGATCTTTGCGTATTCAGCTACGTCTTGCTCTGACATTTTCTGTGGAAAGATTTATTGTAGACTTATAATGACTTAGTTACAGCGTTAAATTACATTTCAATTCCTGACATGTCTGAAAGCGATCGCTCTAAGCGAAAAAGCTGTCCATTGCCATGCAGTCTTATATGTATGTATATTTTAAGTTAGTTTTAAGTATCTGTATATAAAGTGTTTTTTTATTCATTCAATTTCAACCTTTTGGTAGAGTGCCTGGACACAGAAGCAGTAAAAGAAAATGTAACTCACATATACTTGTATAATTTCGAAACAGGAAACAAACTAAAACGTAGTGAAAAAATAATTTAATTACAAAAAAATTATTGTTGTTACGCCACCTTAACTAGTTTTGTTTAGATTTTTTTATGTTATGTTGAACTGAAACATTGTTTCGGCTACATTATCATGTATTCCGGAATTATTGTTAATATTACTGTATTTATTTATTACCTTAAGGAACCGATCTTTGCAATGTTGAACCAACTCTTGTTCTCTTCCTGCGAATAGGTTCAACCCAACAGGCAGGAGCCTCTTCAAGCAAGCGACCATCAGTGACGCCTGCACTTCCTTGTCCTTGTCACGCTTCTTGTCACGATGCTTCTTCTTCTTCTATGTATACAGAAGTTACATTGTTAATATTGTGAAATATTACAAACATACATTCTTCTTGCTGAGATATTATTATTTTACCTAATTTTGGTTTTCCTTGTCATGTATTAAAATAAAATATCTAATTCAGACTGGTATCGTTTCGTTGGTCAAGTTTATTTTAAGCCCGAAACCTTAATATATAATTTTAAGCATAAATTTATATTTATATATCCGACAAATTGTTCAGAATATTACAGACTAGAATTTCAAAATAAATTTATAATGTATTTTTCTCATAGAATATTTTTTTAAATATTAATATAGATCAAATGTTCGTGTAGGTTATAATATTTCTCAGCAATGGGAATTCATATTAATGTTATTAAAATTAATTTAAATATTAGCTTATATTAATCTAGAATAAACTCAATAAACATATTATACATACATATATAAAAAATAGTTTTTAGTCTTTCAAAATTTTCTCGTAAGTGAAATGAATTAAGCAATTTAGAACACATTAAATAATTAATTATTTACACGATTAAAATCAACAATGACGTATATTTTATTAAAAATATTTAAAAAATATATTGACTTGAATTTGCGCAGTATTAAACTTTATTATTAGATTATTAAAGCGGCTATTTCAATCATATGATATTTGTTAATACAAGCAAGTCAATATTGAATTAAGTTTCGCAAATTTATTAACGTATTTATGTGTTAATTCAATCGCTCAAATTAACAAAGCTTTAAATAATAAACTCATAAATTTTTTTCTCTTACGAATATTTCTCTACTTTTCTACTACGACTCTCACGTACTTTTACCTTTCCTCCGCTCTGTGGAGTACCGTCCATAACAGTTGTGACTCTTCTAGTAGCAGTTGGCATTATGAGTACCTAGAAATGGTCGATGGCAATGAATGAATGGTGATCCAAAACAGGACCAAAATATGCTGGTGAAGTGTACAATTTAAAATTTTCGTAATAATTATCATGAGACTCAGTGAATGATAGAACTGCTGCTTATAATTTGTAGTGCATTTGTGCCTATTTAGATATGAATCAGACGAACAGTTTAACAAAAGAAGTAATGAAATGCAACCATGTATGAACAATACATAATTTATAGTGAACTCCCTAAACCCACTGTAATGTGGTCCTAGAGGTGGTATAAAAATAATAATATAATGAAATGCAAACTGTATCAAAATGTTGTGGAAATGGAGATTTTCGATATTGATAACATTAACTTTCCAGTTTGGCTAGTATTATGATCATTTTGTTTAAAATCTATTTAAACGATCTTTGTTAACTGCAAATACCTTATTTGCTATGCAGACGACACTGCATTTCTTATCTCCGGAACATGCTCTTAGAGTGGTCACTGGATAGCTCAATAAAAACCTTAACTTTAAACATCCACAAAATTAAATTCATCGCTTTTTATTTGACAGATTTTCATAAACCACCTCATAATTTTTATATTAAATTTCATTCTTGTTTTTCAAGCTCCGATATATGTCTCTGTCTAAATATATGCAGAACCAATTATTTTAAATACCTCAATTAATCGATAAACACCTCAATTGGCAAAAACAAATTAACAACTTATGTGCTCGGGTCCGCGAGATTATTTTTTTCATTAAAAAATTTTGTGTTTCGCGGATTGAAATATACTTAACATGTTCTATGATGCCTTGTGTAATTCTATACTTAGGTATTGTATACCCGTATGGAGTGGGACTTATAGAACTTGAAAGAGCTCAAGGAGCAGTATTAAAGGTTATGGAATTTAAACCTTTTATATATCCGACCTCACAATTATATCGCGAAAGTCAAGTTCTGTCTGTTACTCTGTTAGACAAATATTTATTCTTTGCATAATATTTAAAAAGCAAACTGAAGTACCTAATGCCTTATATTAATTCAATTAAATTTACTATAATAGTAAATTTTTATGTAAAAAGAAAAAAAAATGGTTTAATGTCAAATAATAATAATTAGCACATAATCAAGTCATATAATGTGTGCCCAAATTTTGGAAAATCTCTTCTGTTAATCCCGAAATTTCTACATTAAAGAAAATACAGAAAATACCATTTCCGAATTTTCTACGTTCTCACCATTTGACCACAAAGGTGGTAGTGAATATGATTTACATAAATCGTATGGCTTCTGTGGTAAAAAGGTAACGAACAAAGATAGTTACATCAAATTTAGAATAAAAAGTAAAGATATAAGGAACGAGAGATAAAAGAGAGCAAAGAGATAAAGAATACAATTTACTTTTAAAATTTTCACGTGGAACCTAAAGTGGCTCTCAAAATACCAGAGGAAAGAAAGATAATAAATCAAAAATAGGATAAAGAGAAATGACAATGGAGCATGTAATTAGGGATGTGAAATAGAATGTGGTATAACACTTAGTACATATTGTATTCAAATATTCGACTTACCATGTTATCGATTTCGTTGGCGCTGATGAAGTTCTGCTCCTCTTTAAGGAAGTATTGACTCTTGGACCAAGTGTTAAATATTTCTGCCACGTGGTTGTACAATTCTTCGGCCTCTGTAATATAAATATTTGCCAGCGGATTCATATTTGCGGCTTTCGGTGTTGAAACTCTGGGGTCTCTCACAAGCATAAAGCCTTTATCGAGACCTGTCAAAACGCTTGATATAGATCTCACGGGATCAAAGAGCTAATTTGTATTGAGGGCCAAGGATAAGTGTTGCCATCCAAGGCGGTAATGCAGCCAGCGTTTTGGGAACGTTTCCGGACGAAAGCGATTGGTAATCAATTTATTATTTATAGTTTTCGTGTTTTAAGCTTCTTTTTTTCACTTCTTTTTGTAATATAGTGTAGTTTTAATATTTTTTATTATAACACTTTGTCATTTTTATGTAAATACGGTACGTTTTGTATAAAAATTTGTAAAAGATAAACATTTTTTTTAATGATCTGGATAAGGTAACTTAGTACCAAGTGTAATACCGCTAAGTAGCTTAGCGGTATTACACTCGGAGACCAGTCTAGAGGTGTCAAGTTCGAATCCCACGATGGCAAGCACCGCTTAGGCAGTTTATCACGCTTGATGTACATAATACAGCATAATTGTCATATACCAACGGCAAAGGTTATCGGGACAGGAAAGGGCATCGTGACGAAACCTGCATACCAAGATCAGCGATGTGTTATCTGCTAGTTCCTCTTGGACAAGCGGGGCAGGAATACGGTCGACTTCCTTTAGGGGTGACCGGAGTCCAGCAGTGGAACGCTATGTGTTGTTATTTTATATTTATTACATTAACGATGCATATTGTACATACCTGGTACATTGTTTCTCAGCCAGTGATTTCTTTGTAGATCGACGTATTTGATGAGAAGAGGATAGAAGGAGTAAATATCTCGAACTAACAATTGCCAATCTTCTTGAATCTGTGACTCCACTTGTGATGTATCATCGGTCGAGGACTAGAAGTAATCAAAGATTTGAAAAGAATATCAAAGACTGTCCATCGATGGAAAGCTTTAGCATTAGCAGCTAAACTTTATCTTTCTAGCCACATAAGAAGTCACAACCAAGAATTTAGCTATTATCATATAAAGAACTGAATTTAATCTAGATATTGTAGTTAAGGCAAATTTTTCATCTTTTAAAAGAATACAATACCGGAGATAGACCATTGTTATCTCTTTGACATGATATCCCAAAATTATGACAACAAAGGCACATATAGTAATTGTGGGATAAGACTAATGAAAATTTATATTTTACGAACGGGGAAGAAATTGAGCTAAAAAGAGAAAGAAGATTAGACCAGCGGATCACACATTACGATGCCAAGCTTCTATTGATAGAATATCCTCTGGCTAGGGCTCGACAGCATGAATGGATACCTATTTTCGTATACGAGTAGTTAAAAATGGCTTTTTAACTACTACTTTGTGGCCAAAGTTGAAATAAAATCTTCACCTTAATGAAACCCCTCAAGCTCTCTTCCTTATGGAACATGGTATCCGTCCTCTTCCTCACTCTCTCAGCTAATGGCAGGAAGGAATCTCTCAGCAACTCTTCAGAACTATTAATAATGATCTGCTGAGTGTAGGTAGCTATCCGTGTCATCCAAGGCGCATTCTCGTTTCCGATATTCTTCTTAATTAGTTTCAACACGTTCTTTAGCACGTGGTTCATATGTTCCGCAGTCACCATCGTTACATGGTTCCTGGAATTTTTTTTTAAATTATGTCTTAGTTTTTTCATTCAATTCAGCGCATTAAAAACGGAATGAAGTAGTTACACTAAATTTATTTATTTATCTACTCATACGGTACACCAACAGCATACATAAAATTATATTAATATAATAGATACAATAATAAAGTTCATATATGTATGTTAATTGTAGGTGCACACATTTTCCAACATAGTAAATATATACATAAATATAATGTTACATACGTCAATGATAATAATAAAAATACAATTAAAAACTATCATCATCATTATCTAAGCGTTGTAGCCTGGTTGCAACCTAAACTTCCGTTTCGGTGCCCGTGGTCCGCTTTCGGTCTCTTTCTACTCCACTTCGTACGGTCTTCAGCATCCCTGACAGTGAGCCCATTGGCACGCATCATCATCATCCCAGCGTTATATCCCGGTTACAACCCAAACTTTCGTTTCGGTGTCTGGTGCTTTCCGACTTTTTCTACTCCACTTCGCACGGTTTTCAGCATCCCCGGTAGTGAGCCCATATATCTATATATATATGTCTTATCTCATATGTGTAATTTTTTATCAATTAGTTAAAATAAAGTATATTATATAAGCTTAAGTTTAAGTTTAAAATACATATATGGCAGGTGGTTAACACAATATTAGACTAATATAGATTAACTACTCTTAAAACTAAAACCGAACGACTTCCTCCATTTATTGCTTTTATCGATTTCATATCTAGCCGATCTCACTAATAAAAAACATCTTACCCGCCAGTTGGTGTAACATTATCAGGCCCCTGCGCCCACCAGAAAGGTAAGTACGAACAGAGCAACGGCAGCACCACATCTATAATGTGTGGAGCCTCACTATACGTTTTGTCTGACTCAACAAATTGGTCTACCTCGCTCAGTATTGTCTCTAACGTAGGCATCGATTGCTCCATTTTCGCCATAATGTCTAAAATGATAAAATTTATTACTAACTAGCAGCCCGTCCCAGCTTCGCATGGGTATTTAACAAAAAATTAAACCCTTCTATTTTTTTTCGGTCTCGGGGAAAAACCTCTCTTGACGGGTTCCCCCGGCCCGGGGGGACCGAGGGATATAAGGGACTCCGGAAAAGATGTTCGACCATCCGACTACCCACTAAAAAACCCCGCTGTTCTCTTATCGCCTACGCCCGGGCCCACGGATATATGGCCTGCCGATCTCGTGGCCCGGGCCGGCGCCGGCCCACGCTTTATTTTAAAGCGGGCCCCTTCTAAAGTGCTGGCGCCAGGGGGTCAGGCTTTCGTCCCCCCGGCGCTCTCTTGTAACAACTCTATGAGTTGAGGGGGGCTGCGGAACAGCACGCGGCCTTTTCCCTCACGGCAATAGTGCGGGCGGCGGATCCTCCCCCGAGGGGCCGCTCGCGGCCGCTTTCTACGGCGGCCGGAGATCGTTGCCCACCCTCCGGCGCCGACGACGCGGCCTACGTTGGCGGGAGGGAAGTGCGGTGGCGAACTCCCGCTCCCGTTCCGCCGCCTCCCTTGCAGACACTACTGCCTCGCAAAAGGAGGCGACGGCCGTCCATCCAGGATCGCCCCCGATCATGGACAGAACCAGGGCCGCGAGCGACAGGTCCGCGGCCAATTCCGGACGGGACTCGCATCCCCGTTGCGTGCTAGTCAGGCGTGTGTACGACTACCAGACGACACTCCAGAAAAAGCAGAGTCGCTAGACGTCGTAGCCGGCCCAGCAAGACCAACCGACAGCGAGGATGCAATTCCCGCCCCGGGAACACTCTCTGTGCAGGCGCAGTCGAAATAGGCATGGTTTTGACTACCAAATCAGGTCCCATGGTAGAACCCGGGACCCCAATCAGTATTCGCAACCATCCCATCGGGGACCATGCCACGAACAGAGAGCTAAGTTGGAAAGGATGTAAGAGGTAGACGGAAAGAAAGGTAGGACTCTGTCGCCTCAAACGGAGAGGGGAATGAAGCGACGGATGCTCGGGCACCTCGGGTACGCACACCCGTGCACTCCTCGGACAGAGGAGCGAGCGCCCCTGGGGGCAAACCCTTGCGTCAGGTTACTAAAAAAATAAAATTATAAAGAAAGTTTGAATATTATTATTTCTATGAGCTTTTATTTTAATGATTTTTTTTTGCTATTACTATTTATTTATTTTTCGTTATTTTTTAATAAGTATTCTAATTTTTGTAAAAACCCAAGTGACGCACGCCTACATTGCATAAGGTGCTGCCTAGCTAGCCGAACAGGGTGAGCGGCTACCACGCAACATTTTTCTAATACTTACATTTTTAAACTCGTGATATCTTTCGAATGGAATATCCGAATTCAATAATTCAAAAAGTTGTTTATAGGTATTGAAACAGTTTTGAATATGAAGTAATTTATTTTGATAAGGATTAATACCAAGATCCAAATAAAGAGCCTTTTCTAGGGGCGGCATTTCAATTAATTTTTTAAAATAAAAGAACACTTATTGTGGCATAACTATAATAGTTAGACATATGCTGTCGCGACACTTTTTGTAAATAATGATGTGTTCTGCAAAGTTGTAGTACATTATTTTATTCTATCATCAATAGTTTTCGCAACGCACGCGATTTAAATAATATTTTAGGTAATTTTTTTACACTTTGGGTTACATTATTAGAGTTTTAGTAAGGATCCCTAATTTTTTTGAAAATATAATATAGCCTATGTCACCCGGGGATAGTGTAGCTTCCCAACAATGAAAGAATTTTTTAAATCGGGTCAGTAGTTTCGGAGCCTATTCAAAGCAAACAAACAAACAAACAAACAAACAAACAAACAAACAAACAAACAAACAAACAAACAAACAATCAAATCTTTCCTCTTTATAATAGTAGTATAGACTAGCTGTTCGGCAAACGTAGTTCTGTTATACAATAGTCAAATCTATTTCTGGGCCTTAATACGTAATATAATTATGCCTGAAAACGTAACAGACAGACAAACTGAAACACTAATATAATTTTGATACTTATTAAAATCTTATTTAAATATTATTAAATTAAAAAATTGATTAGTTAGTGAATTTTCAGACATGTTTCAACCTGTCAAGTATTAAGATAGTTATTGTACCTATACTGAGGGCTGCGTGCTGTTCCGCGGCCCCCATCAACTACTTAGGGCAGTTAAAGGAGAACGCCGGGGGGATGAAACCCTGACCCCCTGGCACTACATACCCAGAAGAGGTCCGCCCTGACATAAAGGGCGGGTTGGCGCCAGCCCGGGCCACGAGATCGGCAGGCCACATATCCGTGGGCCGGCGTCGGCGATAGGAGAACAGAGAAGTTTAGTGGGTAGTCGGATAGCCGAACATTATTCCCGGAGTCCTACATATCCCTCGGCCTCTCAGGGCTGGGAGAACTTGTTAAGAATAGGGTTTTTCCTCGAGACAAAAAAGGCATTATATACCTTTAGGAAGTTTATATATGTCACTAAGCAAGTCAAATGATTTTAAATTTATGAGATCGCTGAGCGTTTCAAGGAATATGTATTTGACATTTGCTAATATATCCCCAATTACCTGTAATATAGTGGCTAATTAATTAAGAAATACTAGACCACACTTAATTGCAATACATACTTGTAAGTAAAAATCTATTATAGTTGTTAGTACTATAGCTTGTATCAAGCGTGTAATTAATATGTCATGTTTATGACAACAAAAACCCTGGTCTGGCAGCGTGGTTATAGATTGAGAATCTAAGATTTTAGATTCGCTACTCAACGGGTATGTATAAAGAAAAATAAATTCTAATATTTTGATATTGATGGTCATGGAAAAATAGCAATTATATGTCGCCAACACAAACAAGCTTAGTTTGAGAATGTGTATTTGATTGAATGTAAATTATCCGACCTTGAGCTTCCAATGAGTGATCAGCAATCCTGTTAAGAAGGGAGAACTGGTTGTGTTTGT
This sequence comes from Malacosoma neustria, assembly GCA_963693495.1. NCBI lineage: Eukaryota > Metazoa > Arthropoda > Insecta > Lepidoptera > Lasiocampidae > Malacosoma > Malacosoma neustria. Next base: position 4,234,382 of record OY856397.1, read on the forward strand.
TCAGATGTGGCTCCAGAAATGCGACGGGGAAAGTAGAGCTGAAGGCACCGAGACACGACCCCTAAAAAGAGAAACCATATACATTATGTCTACATCTTCAAGATACTTACTTTTGACATTACGACGGTTTTTTAAAATGTTTCAAATTGTATCGTTACAAATCATATCATCTTCTCTCTAAGGAGCTCTAAGACTATGAAGATTAACATATTAAGGTAGGTTGTCTTTTTACTATATTTATAAATAAATAATATTATTTATTATTTATTATTATTTATTCTTTGTACACAACATTGATTACACACATAAAATTTAAGATATGAGACATGTACATAGGCGCGCTTAACCCTAAAAGAGTTTTCTTCCAGCAAACCTAATGTTGGAGATTGGAAAGAATAAAGAGGCAGGGTTGTGCACATAAACTCTGACGAAACTATAAAATCAAATTTAAATATAATATATAATAATAATGTAAATATAATAATGTATAAACACACACACGCACTAAAATATATATAATTACATATATAACAAGAAATTAAAGTTATGTATATAAGATATTAATTATTAAAATCATCATATGTTTCAGACAGTAAGTATTCTTTTAGTTTTATTTTGAAAATATTCTCCGAGCTACTTTCACGGACTTGGTGAGGAAGGGCGTTCCACAGCCTAACTGCATGAGCGTAATATATATATTATCGTAATATATACCTAGTCAGGTCATAAATTCTGTCACATGTTTAATGTAAAATAATTGTAACAAGTTTATTCATTATGTAACCATTCATATACCAAAATGAACTTAACAAAACATAGATTCTTATGACATTAAAGTTTATTCAAAATGACCTCCGCGATTTTGAATACAGGCCTTCAATCTGCGCGGCCAGTCGTCTATCGCAGCACGAACGAGGTCCATGTCAATATCGGCGGCTGCCTTAATCAAGGATGTCTTGAGTGACTCCAAATTGGGATGAGGCTTTGAGCACGCCTTTTCCTCCAAGTGTTGCCATATCTTGTAATCTAACGGATTCAAATCTGGACTGGAGGAGGGCCAGTCTTCGTACCGGATGAAGTCGATTTCACGCGCCGCCAGTCAGTCTTGTGTGCTCTTCGCTCTATGAGCTGGCGCCGAATCTTGTTGGAATACCCAGTGCCTGTTATTGAACATGGTATGAGAAACAGGTTCCACAAGGTTCGTCAGGACTGTATTTTGATACACAACAGCATTCGTTTTTACACCTTTCTCACAAAAATATACCTCTGTTAAGCCCCATTAAGAAACTCCCAACCATACCATGAGCGAGGATGGAAAATGACCTCGTTGGACACGCGGAATACGGTTGCTCGCTTCTTCACTACTGTGTGCGTACACCTTATCATTTTGTTTGTTGTAGCTCTCTTCTACGGTAAACATTTTTTCATCCGAAAAAAGAATTTCCCGATATTTTTTTCTCGCGTACCGCTTCAACAAAGCGCGGCATCTCTTCAGTCTCAGGTCCATTAGACGAGCATTCAAACGATGTCCTGTTTTTCTTCGATATGCCCGAAGCCCTAAGTCTTCATTTAACACCCTTTTCACCGTGGTTCTGCTTAACCCCATCTGAAGGGCCAACAGTTTCTGCTTACGTTTGGGATTTCTTTGAATTCGTGCCTTCACAGCTTTTATCACTGCTGGAGTCCTAACAGACCGAGGGCGACCACTTCTTGACCTGTCATCTACACTAGAGTCTTCATTGTATCGTTTGATGGTACGATAAACGAATCTTTTGGTTATATTCAAATTTTTCAGTATGTTAAAAATTTGAATTGGCGCGTAACTGCAACGATGCAACGCAATAACTGCAACACGGTCTTCTTTAAGCGTCCACTCCATATTTAAAAATGAGTAAAATTCTAAAAGTATACCTTTTTTATTTTCATGAACAATTCGAAATTCGAATTCAATAAACTTTTTTGTGGCCAGCATTCTAAAAGAAAAGTTTTTACTGTGTGACAATACTTATGACCTGACTAGGTATAATACATAATAAATAAATATATTCGGACATTTCACACAACATCATCTAGTCCCAAATTAAGTTGCATAGCACTTGTGTCATGGGTACTAGACATGTCCTTTCGCGGGCGACGAGGAGGACACGGTTGACCACACTGTCGCCGTGTGCCCTGCGTGGCGCGAGGTGCGCCGCGCCCTCGTTGCCCAAATCGGCGTGGACCTGTCGCTCCCGGCCTTGGTTCTGTCCATGGTCGGGGGCGATCCTGGATGGACGGCCGTCGCCTCCTTCTGCGAGGCAGTCATGTCCGCAAAGGAGGCGGCGGAGCGGGAGCGGGAGTCGACCACCACACTCCCCTCCCGCCAACGCAGGCCACGTCGGCGGCGCCGGAGGTCAAGTAACGACCTCCGGCCGCCGTAGAAAGCGGCCGCGGGCGGCCCCTCGGGGGAGGATCCGCCGCCCGCACTTTTGCCGCGAGGGTGAGGGCTGCGTGCTGTTCCGCGGCCCCCCTCAACTCCTAGAGTTGTTAGGAGAGCGCCGGGGGGACGAAACCCTGACCCCCTGGCGCCAACACTTTAGAAGGGGCCCGCCTCAAGACAAAGGGCGGGCCGGCGCCGGCCCGGGCCACGAGATCGGCAGGCCATATATCCGTGGGCCCGGGCGTAGGCGATAGGAGAACAGCGGGGTTTTTTAGTGGGTAGTCGGATGGCCAAACATCTTTCCGGAGTCCCACATATCCCTCGGTCCCCCCGGGCCGGGGGAACCCGTCAATAGAGGTTTTTCCCCGAGACCAAAAAAAAAAACATGTCCTTTGAAGCGGCCTCTCTGCTGGCTGGATCCCCACCATGGGACCTCGAGGCTCGTGTCCTGGCGCTGTTATACCAGTGGCTACCGCCCCGCGCCTCGCGAAGTGGTGGTGGAAGAAACGTTTTGCGCACTCCAGTGCGCAAAACGTGGGTAGGCACGCGCTGGAGCGCGTGACTACCCACCATCGAAGCGGTGAGGCCCGCCCTGGCCGAATGGATGGAAAGGCGTCACGGTGCCCTGACTTTCCACCTGACACTGGTCCTCTCGGGGCACGGTTGCTTCGGGAGGTAACTATTTCGCATAGGGCGGGAGACAACGTCGGGGTACCACCATTGTGGCGCGGGCGACGAAGAGGACATTGTGACGCACACTGTCGCCGTTTGCCCTGCGTGGCGTGAGGAGCGCCACGCCCTCCTTGCCCTAATCGGTGCGGGCCTATCGCTCCCGGCTCTGGTTCTGTCCATGGTCAGGGGCGATCTTGGATGGACAGCCGTTGCCTCATTTAGCGAAGCAGTTATGCTCGCAAAGGAGGTGGCGGAGTGGGAGCGGGAGTCGACCACCACACTCTCCTCCCGCCAATGCAGGCCGTGTCATCGGCGCCGGAGGGCATCCAACGACCTCCGGCTCCGGCTCTTAGGCAGAGGATTTTTCCCCGAGACCAAAAAAATGGGTACTAAACAACTGATTTGCAACGTTTTTGCATAATGCAAACTCATTCATATATGTTTCGTCTTGTTTGTTATATAGCGGGTTTTTGTCTGAAATAATGAATTATTTTTGAGATTATTATTACACTCGAAAGTTAGAAGAAGGTAATCCCGGTTCGAACTCATTCGGAAAAGAAAATTGGTTTCATGTATCAAAAAGTTGTTTTAATTCCCATTTAAGTGTATAACAATTTTGCCATCACTAGTATAAGTGTGTTTTATTACATACCAAAGCTGGCTTGTTCCTCTCGATTTCTGTCTTCAAATACTTCCTGTCATGAGTGAGAGAAGCGTCTGTTCCTAAGGTATACAAGGATCCTAGCATCTTGTACGATGCTACTTGAATTTCATCCACTGTAAAAAAAAGTGTACATTGGCCTACTTTTTACACAATTATGCTCAAGAATATAGCGCTATTGAATTCAATATTTCTTTCAATTGCAGCTGTCAGGAACTCCAACAAGATTTTCCAAGCTCCAGTCCACCTTGAAATGCGTGAGCATCCTAATGAAGATAGGAAGAGGCTCTGATGTACTTTAACCGATGGTCAAGAGCGGTAGTCACCTATCAACAGCGGGTTTCAAGCTCCAAAGCTTTGAGCTTGCGTTAACCCCTTGGATGATGTTTTTTTAATTCCTACTAAATTTATCGTTTGAATATAATGACAAACAATTTTCTGAAATGCTTACAAATATTTATATTTTTTGTACATTACAAACAAATACAGTTTTACATTTTTATGATTTATAATATAGAATCAATTTATTTTTAGTGCTGCTACTGTAATAAAACCAATAAATACGTGCAGTGTTCGTGATGATTATGTAAGATGTGATAAAATGAATTTTTAATTTAAAAATGATGAAATCAACCTGGCATGTCACACTATTTATAATAATTTTTAATTTAAGGCTGGTAAATATTTTATTTTATAAACTATTTTTGATTCAAGTCAATAATTAATTTTTTTATTAGATTTACGATATTAACTTTAATTTTAAAACGAGCATATGCAAAAATAATATATTGTATTGTTATATTTAAGCATCATCAGAAATAAACTCTAAACTTAAGATGGTTAACGTCCGTTCAGATTCGGCGTTCACCAACGTTATTCACAATATATCCAAAATCAATAGTTTATTACAAGACTTGGTAAAAACTACGAGAAGCTGAAAATGATATACAACTCGGTAGAAAATCAAGATAGTATATCTTCAGATTTAGAGATTGATGAAGCGTTTAAAGTTTTGCAAAATAAAAAGAATCGTAGTGTTAAACGAACTACACCTAAATTTAATGGTGATGATTTCTTAGCTACAAAAATGTTTATATCTGAAGAAGACAGTAAAGAAATAGTAGAAGAAACAGGAACATCTAATGAAATAAATGAAGGAACCATAGAACTTGATGCAGATCAAAAAGAAACTGCTGAATTAAATTACGCGAACCGAGTTAGTGAAAATAATTCAAAGAAAGTTATCCTTTTAGAAACGTTCCAAAATATTAACTCAAAAGTAGACAATGAAAATAATATAATTAAAAGAAAGAAACGCATACCCATGAGAGTTACTCCTAAATGTATGTTTAGGGCTGGAAACAATGACGCAAATAAAAATAATTTTGGTTATAATGAACATTTACGGTGTGGTACCCCGGATACTGTAAAAGTTATTTATGCAGAAGTATTTTTACCTGTTAAAATATGGGATGAAATTAAAAATAAACCAACAGATTTACGACCATATAATGGAAGAAATACACATAGATTTTAAGACACCGTTAATTGAATTACGTGGTAATATTCGTACAAGATTAGGAAAAACTGCTTTAGTTAATTTTAATAACCCGGAAAAAGTAAGTTGTTAGCTTCAAATTCGAAAAAAAATTGTTTAACGAGAATCCGCTTCCCTCACCAAGAGATCTGAGCCTTACAGTGAGTTTGTAGATTTTTTCTACGATTGCCTTAAAGTCCAGGACTATAAAAACATCATTAAGCCTGTCCTTTTAAATGAATGTGAAACGGCTGCATAATACTGAAATGGTCACGTCAGATATCCGCGAAAGCTTTCAAGTATGTTTGCGTTTTACAAAAAGAACTTACGTGGGAAAGTTTGAACCTACCGCTTTCGCAGAGCTCCAACAAGGGCATAGATCCAAAAATTTCTTGACGTTGTAACGAGATGTCACGAGGAAAGAGACTTTGAGTTCGGAAAGCTGAAGATGACCTTTATTACAATTTGTGCTCTAAGTTACATATTTGCCTATTCAATGTCTATTCTTGAAAGATGATGAACGTAATGTAAATAATGCTATTTATCTCACTGCTGTTACTTTTAGGAACATAAATTTAACCTTTCATCAGGATCAATAGAATCTGAATCAACTGATGAAGAACAAGTTTTTAATGAAGAATTGTTAAAATCAAACACGTTAAGAGACGGAGACGTTTGTTTAAAGATGATACTAAGAAAGTGTCACAAAGTAAGCTGTATGTTTGCGCATTTTACTGTATTTTTTTATACCTGGACTTCAGCAGATAGATAAACGGTCAACTCTAGATGGTGATCACCGTCGCCCATGGAACTTTGCAACACCACAGGCATATTACCAAAGCGCTACCGGCCTCGACGAAATTTAAGTCTCATATCATGTTTGCACAATTGTATGTTTTAAAATACGCGTGCGTTCATTTTAGATTTTTTCTTAATTTCTTCATTATTTTATAATCTATTTATGACGAAGACGAAATAAATTAGACCTTTATTTATACATATTATAAATTTAATATGAAAAAACTGTTTTGATAATTTTTATAGACCTTTAATTAAAATTAAATGTAATTTTAATTCAGCTTTTCAATGTTTCAGGCTTGTAAAAGAGTTCTAAAGACTGTATGCAGTCGATTCAGATGCAAAACCAGTTTCAAAGAGAAATTCAACGATTATGTCAAAAAGGGATGCATTAAAGAATTCCACGCAGAAAGTAAAGTAGATGTGGGAGTGAGAACCAGTAATGATTTAGGGGCGAAGAATAGTCTGTATTTTTAACTTTTTTTATTGCTGTAGGACAGCAGACAGGCTGACGGTCCGCTTAGAATTTAGCAGTTACCGTCGCCTATGGGTGTTTGTAACACCAGTGGCCCATAAGGGTACAGGAACAGGAACTTCGGTCAGTAATGCCGGAATACGTGGTATGTCTCAAGCCCGTCTGGATGGCGACCACCTTGGGTCTTAAGTATGCCGCCATAATAACCTTGTGTTGTGTTCCGGCATTAGTGACCCAAGTTCCTGTACCCTTATGGGACAGCAGCGTGTTCGCGATGCCACTGGCGTTGCATACACCTATAGGCGACGGTAACTGCTAAATCCTAAGCGGGCCGTCAGCCTGTCTGCTGTTCTACAGCAATAAAAAAAAAAGAATACAACACAAGGTTATCATGGCGGCATACTTAAGATCAAAGGTGGTCGCCATTCAGACGGGCTTGAGGCCCTACCACGTAGCTAGGGTGGGTAGTTTTGTCGCCTTTTACGACAGACCGACCCCGGCCGCAGAGGTTAGTATTCTTTCTCCGCCCCTGCACGGATAAAAATATACCTATTATTTTACTAACTTTTAGTAACCTAATATAACTATTATTTTAGCGTTAAATCCTGGTTGTTTCCGTCTGCTTTGTATGATCTCTGATATCTCTGGTAATAAGTCTATTAATATGTATGAATTACACTTCCTGCTGAGAGCCATGGAGATTTATTGCCCACGAAAATTGCCCGATGACATAAAATGAAGCCAGACTAGTGTAAGCGATTCTCTTGCAGTTAATCCGATTCATTACGGACATGACGGCTGCGGGAATGATTAATAATATAATAATATCGTTACGCCTACACCATATTTTTTATATGATTGTTGGATAGTTTACACAACCATATTATTTTATTAGTTGGATATTTTCCAATACTAATTTTATATTGATATTGGAAACATAGCAACCACCGAAATATGCCACCATAATCACCATGTGTTATGTTCTGGCACAAATAAACTAGGTTCCAAGTCCCCTATGCAGGCGGTAGTGCGTTAGCGGTACCCCCAGCGTCGCAAAACATCCATAGGCGACGGGAACTTCTATACTATAAAGTGGGCCGTTAGCCCGTTTGCTGTAAGACAGCAACTAAAACGTGGACGACTGTTGCCGCTTACTATTGTGACCCATTCTGGTATTCTACACCTATAAATATATCATAGTAATTTAATATTTTTTTCAAGCTACAATTAAAGACATAACAAGAACTAACTACTTAGAGATGGCTTGTATACCTTACCTACGTAATGACGACGAAAAGACTAAGGTAATTGTCGTAAATCATAAAAAATATGTTTGATCATTACTGCTAATATTAGCCATTTCTATTATTATCAGTTAATTTTTTTTTAAATATTTTATTTGTTTTTTTTTATCATTACAAATTAAGTTACATGCTTGTAGGTATAATGATGTTCTTTTAAAATATGTATTATTATTTATAATCAGAGTCAACGAATTAGTTTCTATATGTAATGAAATATCATAACAGGATTATAATTTAAAAACATGTTTTCTATCTTTATGTTTTCTACTTTAAGAATTCGTTTTTTTATTGCTGAGAATCTACAGACAAGCTAACATACTGACTAAGACAACCTTACACGTCTCCTAGATCTAAAAACTTATCATTTCCAATCTATCTCATCGTGTAATCCATATTATAAAAATACTAAATATTCCTGTGATAGAGGTCTCATAGGATCAAAAATCCAGTTTGTATTCAAGGCAAAGGATAAGTGTTGCCATCCAACGCGGTAATGCAGCCAACGTTTTGGGAACGTTTCCGACTGAAAACGATCAGGATTTATAATTTGCTAATTTTATAGTTAAATAGTATACTACATTTCTCAATTTTAATTTATTGTATAAACTATATTATTTATTGCCATACCTCCCTTCTACATCAATATAAAAGGAATAATGTTCTATAGCCCGGGTTGCTAGGAAGAGATCGCTCTGTAGCGACAAGGCCGCCCATTGTAAGTCAAATAGATCTTAATTGTGTAAATAATTTTCATTGTTTTTGTAAGCTATTTGGTTTACAATAAAGTGTTATCTATCTATCTATCTATCTACCGGTATAATTAAATGCAATTTTCATATATTAAATACTAATATCCGGATGATCGAGCTCTGCTCGGTATTTTTTTTTATAAATTGTGTTTTTTGGAAATTAACAATTGATTTTCTTAGTCTAACCTCAAAGCAAACACTCATTGACTTCGTGTTACTTAACAACGCCATCTGCTGGAATAGCTTTAGTGTTGTTGTGTCGTTAAAGCAATTAAAAAAAAATAGTATTATTATTCGCCGATAGATGTCAGGAAGAGTCATTTTTCAGTTGAAATTGGGACTACTCAAACGCCACCTTTTGACATTTTCTAGAAATGATTCCTAGCTAGATCGATTTATCGCCCCCGAAACCTCCCGTATACTAAATTTCATGAAAATTGTTGGAGCCGATTCCGAGATTCCAATTATATATATATATATATATATATATATATATATATATATATATATATATATATATATATATATATATATATACATATATATATATATATATATATATATATATATATATATATATATATATATATATATATATATATATATATATATATATATATATATAATTGGAATTACACAAGAATTGCTCGTTTAAAGATATAAGATATATATCTTACTTTTCATGTTTCCAGTATTTTCTAAGAAATAACGCAAACATCAACAAAGTTGCTAGTGAAGGTATAATATCTACTAATATATTGCGAGATAAATACAAAAAGTCTGCAAGAAACAGTCAAGTAAAAGGTGCAGAGCTGCTTGCACAACTGCCTATAAGACCGCATGCGAAAGTTATTCCTGCGTGAAAGCAAGAAGAAATTTTTTTAAAAAAGAATGCAAAAGAAAATGTAGGATTGTTTTTTGATTAAGTTCAAGCAGTTCCTCTGATAGCAGCAACAGTGACAGTAGTAGCAGTAGAAGTAGTGATAGTGACATTAGTGACATCAATATCTCTGGTAAAAAAAATTCTAATTGATTACAGAATTAATAGAGAAAATAATGTAATAACAATCAACAAATCGTTAAATACTGAAATACCGCTTAATTTAAACACTTAACTTCAAATTTAAGATAGACTATTACATAAATTTTATTATTTTTGCTATATCTCTATGCAGGGGCGGAGTAAGAATACTGGTCCTCTCGTCCAGCGATGACCTGTCATAAAAAGCGACAAAACAACCCCAGACAGGTGGTAAGGCTACAAGCCTGACTGGATGACAAACACTCCTGGTCTCTGCATATGCCGCGATAATAACCTTGTGTTGTGTTCTGATATGTGTCCATGTTCCAATTTGCCTTCGCGGACAGCAGCGTGTTAGCGATATCCCTGGCATCAAAAACATCCATAGATGACTGTAACTGCTTTAGTGGGTCGTCAGCATATCTGTTGTTTCATAGCAGTAAAAATATTGATAGTTAAATACACTTACGTAACAAATCGGCTCCATACTCGCAATTAGCTAAATGGTCAAACATAGCTGTCAGTATTGGTAGCAGAACTCCATTGATGTAGCCAAGGGAAGTAGAAGTCTTCAAATGAGTGCCTCTTAGGTGAGCATATTTTCCCTAAAAAGAAACACCATAATAAAATCGTAGCCGGGTAGATTGTGGCGTGTAAATTAATTCTCCCCACATTGAGTGCTCCTGATTCAAATGCAAGAAATGGAAATCAATTTAGGGTTGGGTCAGTAAAATAGCAGATACCCCCGTAAAAACAAAAATCACTAATTTATTCTATGTATTCTCTCATGATATAACTCAGTAGTTATGCCCTTTGACAAAACATTACAATAAGTCCAGATTCCAAACACTTCTATAATTATTGATTCTTTTCTTACATTTATTAATTTTGTTACATTTTGGTCTAATTATGTTTTTTTTAATAAACTGGGTTAATCGTTCTTCACCACATCTCTCAAACTTAGCCAGGGATTTTTATTCTGATTTCATATTATTTACTTTAATTTTTAATTTAACAGGTAAACATTTCTCATATTCAATCAACAATTACTATTTATGTTCAATGCGTCTCAGCCAGGAATGACCGCAACGGCGCGAACGCGCGTATCAACGTTGCCTGCGGAGGCGGCAGACCGGCAGTGCGGGACGAGGACTCGACCAAATTTCGAGGAAACGATAATCCTGTTGTCAAGCCATGGTTGAAATATTTAATTTCCAAGAATTTGTGTCGTGTAAAAACATCTGCATTTGTTTACTTTTTAAACGCTTCTGATTGGTCGACGATCCCCAGCCAATTCATATATAAAGAGCATGAATTTTGAAATAAATTATTCAGTATGGGATCAGTACTCAATACGGCTTCCGTATTGATTCAGTTAACCATCCCTGGTGTTGTTTCATTTATAACCCAAATGGTGACCCTCTGAAACACTGAACCCGGTCACCAAACGTCTTTTGTAGCTTTTATACAGAATTTTTCTACATTCAGACGCGTTTTGTTATTCGCAATAATTAACGCGATTGTTTTATCCGTGAAATTCATGCTGTGTTGCAAGTTCTGTGATGTAATTATTAATAAAAATATCTATTTTTACTAAGTATATAATATTAATAATAAGATATTCGACATGTAACGTAAGGCTCTGTATATATCAATGTACCTCTTGCAAATTGAGTATAGTATGCCCTAAGTCATCAGCAACATTGTTGAAGAAGGTCAGCATGGAAGTTCTGATGAATTCAGGGCAGTTCTTGACGAGGGATTTGGCGTCGATGCCTTTCACTAACACTTGGAGACATCGAACTGTGATGCGAACGTCCGGACCAAAAGCTGCTAATCTGGGAATACAAATTTTGTTTATTATATATTTCTGATACAATATTTAGCTATTTCTTATTGCTGTAAAAATACAGACAGGCTGACAGTCTACATAGTAAGCAGTTACAATTGCCTATAGATGTTTACGACGCCATGGACACCGCTAACACGCTGTCGCCCGAGTAGGGGATCTTAAACCTGGGTCACTTATACACATACATACAAACACACACACAAGGTTTTTATGGCCGCAGACTGAGAGACTAGAAGTGATTACCCTACCACCTGGCTAGGGCACCTCTTACGGCAAACCACTCCCGAACGCAGTCAGCATTCTTACTCCTTCTCCACAAAATTTTTCGTGTATACATTTTTTAAAATTTTAGAGCTATTTAAACTTACCTTGATCGTAATAAACTAGCTAGCTTACAAAATAAAGCAGCTACCATTTCTTTCTCTTTCAAACTGGCAGCACCCACATTATTTGTAGCTGTTGCTACAGCTATGAAGTAGTTGCGATGTGTGGAGAAGTATTTCTCCATCAAAGGCAAGACCACCTGTAGGGTAATATGTAATGAGTTCAAATTGCTTTTAAGTAATTCGGACTCCTTCTCTTAAACTTCTTGGTCAGGAGTACAAAGTTTAATATAGTCAGGTATTTGATGAGCATAATAAGTTTGGAAGAGGCTTCCGTCCTAACACAAGGGGCGAGCCGGCGTCTGAGCCACGCGACCGGTGGGCCACTTTATCCGTGGGCCCAGGTGGTTTTTAGTGGGTAGTCAGAAAACAACGATTTTTTCTGGAGTCCCGCATATCGACACTCGGAAATCGTCAAGCATTAGAGTATTTCCTCGAAAAAAGCATAACAAGTCAAAGGAATGGTGTTGTCAGTAATATAAAGTATTTTTTAATATGATGATTATAATAGCCCATACGTCCCACTAGGCCTCCCAAAATAAAACAGTATACCCGTTGCTCTAGCCTAAGGCGGATTGGCGGGTTGCAGATACATGTAATTTCACTCACTTTTGGTAGGTTTCAATCATATTATAATATGCACATGTTCAATTTCCACACAAAGCTAAATATTTTTATTACCTTCAAATTTGGTCAGATTTGGGTTGAATTGATAGACATTCTATTGTAAAATAGGCATGCAAATTTCATCTATAGCAAGTACAATATCGTAATTGGTAGATTATAAAATACTGGCAATTTATGACGAACCAATATTCGTAGTTAATTATATTTGAAAAAATAATGACTTGAAATGCAACTCAGCAATGACACATGCTGCGTTGATGAGATTATAATGAATTGGCAAGTAACAGCACTGATCTTGATATATTTGAAAATAGTTTTTTTAAATATTGTAAATTAGTAAAACATATTCTTAAATAATTTATATTTGACCAGTTAATGATACATCAGATTTAATTAGATAGTAACTTATATGTGTGTGAGTGTGTATGCGTGCTTGTGTGTGTGTGTGAGTATGTGTCAGTGCATGTGTGTTATGTGTGTATCAATATATACACACAAGGTTTTTAGGCATTTGTTGTCACAATTTTTCTGTATGCACCTGCTTTGAATTGCAATCCAGATTGTTATGTTGAATATCTAAGCTTATAATTTCTTTGGTTGTAATTTGTTTTGTGCATCAATAAAATAAAATTAAATTAAAACTATAAGGGCGCGTTCCCACTTTGTCGTGACGACAGATAATCGTGTAGTTTTAAGTGTCGTGGCTTATATGTTTAAATGGAAGTGTTCACATATAGAACGACACGATTTACTGTCGTCTACGACATTTTTTGCAGTGACGACAGATTGTCATGACAGTGGGAACGGCTAACACGACAGTCGTAAAACGGTAAAAAATCGTTACGACTAAATCGTGACGGCAAATCTATCGTAGCCACGATAAAAATATCGTCTCGTCGTTTACACGTAGAGGTGACTGTAGATTTGTAACTTGCTAATGATGTGTAAACGACAAAGCAACTGCTGTGAAACGATAAAATGTCGTCGCGATCCAATGGGAACAGATAGATACGATAGTCGCTAAACGATAAAAAATTTTGACGACAAACAATCGTTATAATGGGAACAGCTAGAGACGACAGTCGTCCAACGATAAATTAATCGTTACGACATAGTGGGAACGCGCCCTAATATGTAGCTTTATGATTTGCAGCGACTAAAATAATGGCGAGATTTTATAAAGCCACATGACCTTAGATAAGGCATTAGATACCTTCTTAAAATATTTTAACTCCGACTTGTGTTGCTTGCAATAAAATAAACATTGAAGTAAGTTAACCTCTTTAAATTATGTAAACAATTTTTAATGTTTCTGCCATAACAGTATTGTTTATGGTTACTTTTGGTTCCACAGTTGGAAATATTAACTAGTGTTAATCACATTATAATATGCAAACAGGTAGTCCTGTTGGGACCACGATAGTTGCCCACGGGAGTTTAGGTGTCCTGACAGTTTCATACATCTTTCGCTTATATCAAGAAGTCAGGAAGTGGTGTAAGCCAATACTAAAGCTGCCTGAGCTGTAGTAACCGGTAATCCATACTATTATAAATGTGAAAGTAATTCCGTCTGTCTGTTACGTTTTACGTTTAAACCGCTGAATCAATTTTGATAAATTTTGGTATAGACATAGATTGGACCTTGGAGAAGGACATGGGCTACTTTTTGTTGCGAAAATGAAACATGAAGGGGGGTGAAATAGGGGTCAACATAATTAAGTTTCTTTCTCTTAATCAGCTAGTGAGAAATACAAATATACGTTACCTTAGAGAAGAACTTAATATCTCTTGTACTAGTCTTAAAACTGCTTCTTCTACTAAAAGTGGTAGACGGCTTCAACAACTTCATATTGATTGTTGCTCTGTCAATGTACTGAATAAGTTTTTCCAATAAAGAGTAGGCAAATCTTAACTCAATCGCAACACCAGTGGTGGTCTGCTCTGTATCACTCTGAGTGGCTTTGCTAGGTCTATGGAGTTTATAGCCTTGGTATTGGAGGTATTTGAGGAACTCCTGGGAACGTTCACGATCTTTCTTCTTCTCTTTGTCTGTTAGGAGATCGTATGGTACGAGCTGAGGATGGATGCCACCTGGAAAAAACAAATTTATGTTAACCCTACATCGACAAGCATTTTTTTTATTGAATATAGAAATTAATTTGTCCTTAAAAATACGGATAATATTAATTAAGAGTAAATGGATACAAAAGGAAGGAACCAAAGAAAAGATGGATGGAGTGCGTAAAATATGATATGGCGAAAAGAAGTGGAGTGTTGCTTCGATCAACAATATTGTTGATCGAAGGAGTGTTGAGATGACTAATACAGGAGAGTGGAAGGAGAGAACGTGATGTGCCGATGATAAGTTGAGATAAGAGCAGGAAAAAGGAATTTATAACTTATAAATGTTTTGGAAATACTAGGCTATTAAAGTTATGTAACATAGTCTATATTAGAAAACATTCATTTATAACATACTAGTTTTGGTACATATTAAAAAATACAGTTTCATACCTCCGTTAACAACGAGTTCTTCTTTCTTCTTCTTCGCCCATATATCATGTGCGTTTTCAGCCAATCTTTCAGCCATGTTCTGCATCTCTCTCGAGAGAGTAAGGTTGGTCATGTCGACTGGATGTGGATTGTAGTTGAAAGGCGTAGCAGAATCAGTCTGTGAGTATCATAACCAATTTATTAAAATATAAAATTTAATAAAAAAAAAAACAATACTGGCGAATGAATTTCATATATAAATATATAAAGTTGTAAATAATATTTTATAAGCTTTGCCAGGAAAAGTTATTCTATAATACCATATTGTTACTTTGGAAGTGATTTAAATGTATCTAATATTGACTACAGTGACATGTTAAATGAAATCTACAGTGACATATGAAAATAATATTCAAATAGATAAGATTAAATGTTAGCTATATTTTATTGGCAAGACTGAAATGCTAATAAGAAATATGTTTAATGATGATTACTTTTATTTAGATATAGGTAAATATTTAGATCGCATTCAAATTTATAAAATCACTAGGCAACTTCATATGCACATTTATAATTTACAAAAAGAGTTAGAAATGACAAGTCTTTCAATATATTTCACTAAAATGTACGATGCAGTGCAGTTTTATATTCTACTGATGCTAATTATACATGTAATTAAAAAAAAACATGCGGGGCAGTCTTTGAGGACTGCCGATAGAAGTGAAAACTAAGTAACTTGTGAATTGTATCGTCGAGCTATTAGATTATTATTTTCGGTTTATAAAGAAGTGCTTATGATCAAGGGTTAAAGTTTAAATTGGTCATTAACACTTCTTTACAAACCAAAAATTGTTCATCCAAAAGTGCTCAACGCGACTAAAGAAGTTTTCACTTCAAAAAATTCAACTATATTTCATTGTAATAAAGTCGCCATTCGAATAGATATGTATAAGTAATGCAATGCAATCGTTTAAAAGTTACATTATAAAATAAACCTTAAATCATTACTAATAAGGTTCGTATTATTGGAGCAAAATCCCGTCTTAAGTCTTACGAATTCTTACGACCAGGACACATGACCTGACGTGAGTTTAATATTTTTTACCCATCACAAAAAGTACACAACTCCGCTAAATAAGTTTTCACTTCAATAAAACGAGATTATTGAGAATTTAATAACATTATTCACACGATTTAAAAATATAATTATCATGCAATTAAAATAAGTTAGATTTAAAAAAATATAATAAATTGCAGTGTGCAACTCACCAACAAGTCAGTAGGGCGCTGGAATTGAAGCGGGGAGGTGCATGTGAAAATAATAAGTTAATTGATGTATCAGTGCTTAATGCATGCATTTTAAACCAATTAAATATGTAAATAGGAATAGTGATTAAAAAAAAAAGAATATTTCAACAATACTCAAAATGAAAGTACAACTTAAACATTTGAATACGATTTTGTGTCCAAACATTTACGAGGAATTTACATTCTGAGTAGTGTTACATTCGACAATTAGCTGCGAGTCAACTTAGCAATCAAAAATTATTTACAATTGCCAGTGGTAAACGTCCCAACATTGCCAATGACATTGTTTGTTCCGGAAAAATTGAACATATCTCTCAAAGGTTTCTTTGACTGACCCAACGGTTAAACGCCAAACGACACAAATTAGAAACTGCTCCTGAAGGTTCTATACTTGCGTCGCTTGTAGGCTGCTGCTACCAAGATAAAATTACTGATATATTAAAAAATAAAAAGTTTCTTCACTATTCTATCTACATATTATAAGAGAAGTGGTATTAAAATAAATTATAACATAAAAAACTATACCGCTGTTTTCTGTCTACTCGTATCTTCATCCTAAATGTAGCCGGTATATAAAATTATTTACATGTTGATAATTGTATTCTCTATGAAAACAAAAATGACACAGTATTCATAAATATAGCTAAAACATGGAACACAGATATGCAAAATATTTTAATTAATATTGTTAACTCTAAAGTTGCTACATTTCCTTATGCTACAATTTAATTTGCTAATGGTTAAATAAATATTAATAATATTTGATAGTTAGATACTATAAATAAAAAATACAATATTACATATTTATAAATATCAAATTGCATCCTCTACATCATTAAAAAAAGACTTATTAATATTTTATCTGATCCTCTATAATTTTTATACGAAATATCTGTATCAAAATTGATGGCCGGCTCTATATTTTTGTAGTCCTAACTCACTAAAAGAGTTCTTACAGAGCTGAAAATCTTTCACAAATAAGATGGGTTGCAGGATAGGCATGTGGGTTTCCTAATACTGGGAGTGATATCTGTAATATTAGGGCAGCCTTATTACGATCTAAAGAGGTCACCTCTTTAGATCGTAATAATTGTTTATTGTCTTTCTTTCGTTTAAGACCTAAATAATGAAGTATTTTGGGAAAACCACGGAAAGAAGTTTATTCAAGAAGTATATTTTATATAATAAAAAAAAACTTTAAAGTTACCACTTATATTTATATAGATTGAATGTAAATTTTATCCCTTAAAATTGCATTATTTATTTGAAATACATTTCTAGGCTTATTATTTCACATGTTCTACAATTTAAACAGCTTTATGGTAATAAGCAAAACTACTCCAAATAAACCAGTTGAACATTGTCACATAGACGGGCAATTTGAAGCAATAAACGAGCGAGGTTTTCTGTGCTCGAATTACTTTTGACAGGGCACACTCAACACAAAAATGTTAATGTAATAACACTTACGCCTCCAGACTTCGACTGGCGTCGCATGGAGCTGCGGTTGGTGCTGGGGATGTCCACTTCTGAATGTTCCACCGACCAACCGATTGCGAGTAGAGCTTTGAGGGATTCTCGCACTGGTTCCTTGTAGCGTTCTTTTTCCTGGAAAAGTATTCTTAATTTTAAAACAGTATACAATTAAATCTAATTTGTATTTAAACAACTTACTATTAAAATAAATTATATAGTGTGGTGTATGGTTCCGGGTTTGCGTATGTTAAACACAGGTGCATTTTAAAATGATTTATTTGCAATATCGAGGAAACGTTTACAACAATAAAAGGACATTTTATAAAATTAATTTACGTTCTCGATCGCGTGCGGTCATAAAGCGACTGCCTACTGCCAACGGCGAAGTATTATTACTCGAGCAAGGTCCCGGGTGGCGAGTATCGCAAGGGCGGCGTGCCACGCGTGGCGCGCTTCCGGTATCTCCCGGCCGCTATAATAGTTATTTTTTCTATGATTAATTAATTATAATCTTAAATTCGTACAGTTT
This sequence comes from Malacosoma neustria, assembly GCA_963693495.1. NCBI lineage: Eukaryota > Metazoa > Arthropoda > Insecta > Lepidoptera > Lasiocampidae > Malacosoma > Malacosoma neustria. The sequence continues at coordinate 4,252,686 of OY856397.1, forward strand.
ACTTATTATAGCAATCTTGATAAAATGTTAACAATATTTCCATAATAATAATCGCTCCTATTATATTAATAAGTCCGAGACCTTAATAGATGAAAAGTATGTAACTACCTTCAAATTATTTAGTGCATACTTACAAGTTATTTACATACAAGTTATTTCTCTGTGAGCGAATATATGTATTATTTTGAGAAATAAAGTATATTAACCGTAACATTAAGATTTGAATTAGAACCATTTAATTTATAGTTATGTTTATTTATAATGATCTAAATTAAACTTGGTGTGCGATTTAAAATAAACAACAACTTACGTAATCATTCAGCATATTGTATGGTTTAAGACGAGGGTGCGCCTTTTGACTGTCTGACCATGATTCTCCGTATACCCAGCTATTTTCAATTTTTCTGTGAAAAAAAAACCGGGACCAAATTTTTATTTTACTATGTATTCGTTCAAGATTTGGTGAAGTCACGTTAATAACACTTTCGAAGCGGCACTGATCTTTCTATTCTTTCCATTCTTTCAGTACAATACGATTTGCACCTGATCATAAAACTATCATTGTGGCGGTACAGGACATTAATAAGTTTAAGAAAATTAATTCTTTATTTTTATTTTAGGTTAAAATATATGTTATTTGCCTTTAATATTGACAATAATGAATTAATATATTGACGACCTCTTGGCGTAACGGATAACGCACGTCGGTATGCTTGCGGAGGTCACGGGTTCGATTCCCGTCCAGCGTCTGGGTGTTTATGTATTATATGTATTTATTTACAAAAGAAAAGTATATATGTAGTATATCAGTTATCTAGTACCCATATCAAAAGTGCTATGTAACTTAGTTTGGGACCAGATGGTGTTGTGTGAAATGCCCCACATATTTATTTATTTATTATTATTTGAACTATAAATATTCTTAGTCGCATTGTAAGTTTAGTCACCAGTATATTATTTTAGTTTAGTGATAAATCTCAAGAAGAAAGTGCCACAAGCACATAATTATCATCTTACATATGAAATACATAGTAAATGAAATGAAGGAGTATGAAAGTTTATTTTACTCAATTTAACCTCCCTTATGCACCTTACTTACAAGCGAATTGGGAAAGTAATGATAATAATCAAATTTCACATGAATAATTTACATCATCTTACCTTGATGCCCATGCGTCGTGATAGTGTTCAGAGAACTTTTGCACTATAGTATTAAGATCATTATTAAGCGCAACCGAAGAAGTATTTATTGGCTGTGGATCATATTGTGGATTGTCGGAACCAACTGAAAAAGTAAAATATATTTGAAACTCCTATCTTAATTTCAAATTGGATTATGAATTCAGAATACATTCAGATTGAGGAAACCCAGTACACCATTTCTGACCATTCGGGCTTTACTTGCGGATTGAGGCGTCAGATGGTAGTTGCTCTAGTCAAAATACAAATAGTTATCTATTTTCTAGTGACTTTTACGAAAAATTCTATAGTAAAAAGTGCTACAGCAGGCACATAGATTTAGGGCCTGTCACAATACTCAACACCTCGCGCGCCATAGTATATAGAATGTAAACGAAATACTTGTAAAGTTTATCCGTGCAGGGGCGGAGAAAGAATAATGACCTTTGCGACCGGGGTCGGCCTGTCGTAAAAGGCGATAAAAAACCCACCCTAGCTTCGTGGAAGGGCCCCAAGCCCGTCTGAATTGCGAGCACCTTTGGTCTTAAGTATGCCGCTATAATAACAGTAACGCCAGTGGCGTTGCAAACACCCACAGGTGACTGCTAAATTCTAAGCGGACCATCAACCTGTTTGCTATCCTAGAGCAATAAAAAAAGAAGCAGAAATCAGCGGAAAACTTATGTAATGGTAATTATTTTTATAAAACTTTAACGTTTTTACTAACCTGCATGTTGTTCTTTGCCATAAAATTCATCATCATAGTTTTTGGATAGGGAATAGTCAGGAGGAAGGGCACAACCTGTAAAAGAAATAATGCTAAGTAATATAATTACAGCAAACGAATCTGTGAGCGTGAATCGAACAGGGTAGTAGAAAGTTGACAGGCAATTCTGTAAAATAAATGAAATAGTTCATAAAGATGTGTGTTTCATTTAGCAGCTATCTAAACAATGTAAATATTAAAGTGAAATAGTAGATTTTTGTAATAAAATAGCTACTAACTTACCTATCGCAATTAGACAAGGCAAAGCCTTTCCAAACAGTTCAGGCTCATAATCCATCTTACTTAAAGAATCGAAGATGTTTGAGAACAACATCATTGTTAGTCGCTTCTCTTCATCTGATGATGCACCATATATTCCCTGACCACCTGTACTGCCGTAATATTTTGCACATCTCTCATAATGGAGGGTAAGCAACTAAAATCAAAACAACCTTATCAGAGAGAAAGCATCCTACGGTAAAAGAAAATAAAACCAGAAGTGGTTGCTATCCCTTCTGTCGCTATGTTTGTAAAATAAGTAATCTGGTTGTAATTTAGGATTCCTTAGGGACCAGATTTGCTATCTCCTCTTTATATAGGTCTACTGGAAAGTTCTGTCTGTTTCTATTACAAGTTTCGACACGTAAGCACAAGTTTATTTGGTGCATGTTCGGTTTTATATTTTTATCGCTTAATCTATACACACTGACGTAGTAAATTGACTATAATATAGTTAGTTCACATTAGTCTTAAGTGTAAAACGATAGTGTAACCAGGGCTACCTACTGATAAAATTTATCTACGCCACTGTACGAATGTCAACAAAGGAGAAATGCTACAGAAACATGTAGAAATTTATTGAAATTGTTTGGAGAAGGTACAGTTTTTGATAGAACATGAAGAAGATGGTACAAAAAATTTTAAACAGGTGATTTCAAACTTTCTGATAAGCCACGTTCTGGGCGACCATCTTTGATCGATGACGATGTTTTTAAGGCGATGTTGGAGCAAGATACTTTTCTGACAACATCGGTGATAGCAGAAAGGCTTAGTTCAGCTCAGCAAACCATTTCGGACCATATTCGGAAGATAGGATTGATGTGAAAATATTCAAGATGGTGCCACATGACCTTTCTTTTATTCCAAAAACGGACAGAACTTTTTAAGTTAACTGGCATCACACAATCCTATATTCTGAAGATATCGTGCCGTACTCACATGAAAATAGGGTTAACAGCAACAAATATTAAGAAAAAAGATTTAATATTACGTATTTTTAACATCAATATTTTTTTTACGTTAGTTAATTTAAATACATCACATAAAGTCATGAAATTTATTTGAAGATGAAAGTGCTATATCGTTACTTGTTGATTGACCGTGTAAGGTAGACTGTACTACTGCAATAGAAGAACTAACATAGACTAGCTTTTTAGCTACTCATAAAAAGTCATGACCAGTCTTAGCAGTAAACCTTCGCTATATCAAAATCTCGTGAGAGATCGAGGTTTGCATTTCATGGCACATTGACATGGTGTTTCTGAAATTGAGTTACAGACGAGCCCCTAATTTACGAGACTAATCTAACTTCTCTAAAAACTCACCCTTAAGGCAACAGTGGTGTATTCCGATAATCTTGACACATCCACTGTCAGTTTCCTCAGCAGTTTTAAGAGCATGGATGGTTGCATAGCCGCAGTCAAGGCAACTAAGAAGTCCGATACGGCTTCACGTTGTCCTTTTGTCAACATGCGGTTTTTGGACAACCTAAACGAACCGTTTACATCAAAATCAATATTATTGAATATAAACTAAGGTTTTCTCAGCGCGGTATGATATGGGGGTTCTTCAAAAAAAGCGTTTCTTCGAGGCCGCCAGCGCATGGGTAATGCCTTTGGTGCTGCAAACGTCCATAGGTGATGGTAACCTGCCAGGGTGGACTTTCTGTGTTTTGTGTTTCTTTGTTTACCTATCTGCTGAACTCCAGGTATAAAAAATCATCTCCCATTCCTAGCATTTTTCTTGGCACATGTGCATCCCTTCGCATTATATAGCCATACCCCGGTAGAGATACTTTTTAGTTTGTCTAAACAAACGGGGGCGGAGAAAGAATACTAACCTCTGCGGCCGGGGTCGGCCTGTCGTACAAGGCGACAAAATAACCCACCTAGCTATGTGGTAGGGCCCCAAGTCCGTCTAGATGGCGACCACTTTTGGTCTTAAGTATGCCGCCATAATAACAATGTGTTGTGTTCCGGAATTAGTGACCCAAGTTCCTGTACCTTTATGAGACAGCAGCGTGTTCGCGACGCCACTGGCGTTGCAAACACCCATAGGCGACGGTAACTGCTAAATTCTAAGCGGGGCGTCAGCCTGTCTGCTGTCCCACAGCAATAAAAAAATGTAACAACTGATTTACCTGTAAACAGTATGTAAAGTAGCGTCCAGCAAACTGGCGTAGTTCTCTGCCTCGTTGTAGAAGTTAGCATGTTTTATTAAAAGTGGTAAAATAGAGTTCCCGATATAGCGATTCATTGAAAGAGCCATGTCGGATTCGCAGCCATCATTCTAGAATTAAAAAAAAAAATTCATACAAATTATACAGGCTTGCCGTATGGCCCCGGCTGATGAGAATAGGAGAGCAAAGGAAGAGTACCATACGGTATTCATCTAGAGGTTGGGAGGTTGGACGGCAGTCGCTTCCGTAAAAACCAAAACCAGCGAAATATAACTATAGTCGTAACATAGCGGACCTCGTATAGCGGAGGGAAAGTTTAGGTTGCAGCCTGGGTTTACCGCTGCGATGATGATGAAACAAATTATACAGGCATCGTCAGTTATCAGGTACATGTTAGCCACGAGCACACGCAGTGCCCAATTTAAATGTTGTGATGCATATTATAGCATATGTGACATATACTGACGGAGAAGGAAAACGACAATCCGCCTTGGACAAGCGTGGAGGGTATACTGTTGGTTCCCTCAATGGAGAAGCCCAAGTCCAGAATTGGGAAGTTATGGGCTGTTATTACAATGTACACATTACAAATGCCACGCACTGACGGTTAAAAAACCTTGTGAGGAAACCTGCATACCGCGATCAATAGTAACCCGCCGTTTGACAAGTATAGCAGGTATACTCATAGTATGCGTTCCATCTAGATGGAGCCACTTGGCTAAAACGTACTTGATGATTGATTATGTTAGTATAAACTAAGTTACTAACTTATATAAATATTAAACCGAACAATAGCTGCGTAGTTTGAATTTTCTTTTTCATTGATTATTTTTTTGTGGTTACAACTCAGAAGCCAGGCAATGGGTCCTTGTAAAAACCTAGGCCAATACTGCCGGTGAAGCTCCTTGTGCTTTTTTTAAAATAACTTTTTTATTATTTATATGATCAATATTACTCACTCTATCAAGCATAGTGGCAGCTCTCAAATCTGGCAAGAATGCTTCCTCCAAAAGTTTGTAGAAGAGTTCTTGAGTCTCAATTCCGTATACACGCTCCAAGAAGAGACCAACGCTTTGTTTGTGTCCGGGAATCAGACCCGATGGCATATCTGTTATATAATAGTAATTATATAATTTAAATCCATACTAATATTATAAATGCGAAAGTAACTCTGTCTGTCTGTCTGTCTGTCTGTTCCTCTTTCACGCCTAAACGGCTGAACGGATTTTGATGAAATTTGGTATGGTGATAGATGATAACCTAGAAATGGTCATAGGCTATAAATAATCACGCCATCGTTCTTAGGGGGTAGGCAGTAGGCAGATAACTAAATTGAGTTAGTGATTTTTTGTGCTTATCCGGTATCTATGAGAATCGGCCAACATCTATTTTTCATCCCCCTAAATGTTAGGGGTGACCCACCCCCAAAAAATTTTTTTTAATTTTTTGACATTTTATTATTTATATGGCAGAACAACGTTTGCCGGGTCAGCTAGTAATTATATAATATTCAACCATACTTCATAAAGTTCTAGAGGATACAGATTTTGGATACAGTGCAGTACAAATGACACATAGGAGCCAAGAACACCATACACGATTCAGCAACTACAAGAAACACCTGAAAACCACATAATACATAGAACCTGTAAATTAAAATTGACGACCTCCTAACTCGTAACTAACGCACATAGGTATGCTTGTGGGGGCACGGGTTCGATTCCCGTCCAGTGTCTGGGTGTTTATCTATAGTTTTTTTTTATTGCTATAGGACAGTAGACAGGCTGACTACCCGCTTAGAATTTAACAGTTACTCGCGAACACGCTGCTGTTCCATAAGTGTGCCTTTAAAAGAAAAAGAAACTTGGGTTACTAATGTCGGAACACAACACAATGTTATTATGGCATACTTAAGACCAAAGGTGGTCGCCATCCAGACGAGTTTGAGGCCCTATCATGTAGCTAGTGTGGGTTGTTTTGTCGTCTTTTACGACAGGCCGAGCCCGGTCGCAGAGTTTAGTATTCTTTCTCCACCCCTGCACGGATAAAAATAGTATGTGTTTATTTACAAAATAGAAGTATATAAATAGTATATCAGTTGTCTAGTACCCATAACACAAGTGCTATGCAACTTAGTTTGGAATTAGATGACTTTGTGTGAAATATCCTAATAAATTAAAAAATATATATATTAAAAAAGAACCCTAGGGGCAAAGAGAAGGGTACACAAACCAGATCACAAACACACCAGGATGGGAGCAGAGGGAGAAGTAGAAGAAAGGGAATGCGAAAACATCGTACTCAATAGTTAGACACGAGTATCCTTCACTGGGTTACAGGACGGAATACTCATGAAACCCGACAAAAGTCGCTATAAAAGTTTAATATTATAACATAAATATAATAAATTATAGAATATGAAAAATATTAGCATATAAATAAGCAATAGAAAAGACTACACAATTTATTTACAATGCCACGGATATTTTGTTACAGCCTGTATTGCACAGGTTTCACGAACTTGCAAATGACGGATTTAAACAACCAGAACAGTACAGACGTATAAATTACTGTGTTGTGTGTCATCGTAACATCAATTGTTAGCATGACAAAAACAGTCTTAAAATTCTTACCAGATTTAGGTCTTTCTTCCCCGGCTGCTGGATTGTTGAGAGTGAAACGAAGGCTGAGAACACCTTGGAGATCTTCCAAAGGTACTAGTGATCGTAAGATGGCACGTGCGCGGAGGGACTCATTTTTACCCTGGGTTTAGAAAAAATAAAACATAAAAATAGCACAACTTCCTTCTAGAAGAAAATAGATACTACACAGCACTATCTAGTTACAAGAGCGTTTGTATTATGGATACTAGGCACCTAGGAACCTGACCAGTCACTCTTGCAGTCGTTTCCACGTGCGAAAGCCATTGCGCACAGAGGTCATCACGCTAATACATTTGTAGTTTTTTTAAAATACAGTAATAGAGAAGTCTTATTGGCCTTGGCCTCAGGACCAGTGATAAGAGAATATCAAGTTATTAATAGAAACTAGACAAACGAGTTATAGTCTGATGAATATTTAAAAACCTCCATAATGGTACTTTAAGGCTCAAATGATTGTTCATATACATATAACTACCTCACTCATTACTAACATAGTGACACAGACAATGACCATAAATACTGTTTGTAGTATTTATGTCGAATCTTATAAATACATTTTTATCCATGCAGAGGCAGAGAAAGAATACTAACCTCTGCAGCCGGGGTCGGCCTGTCGTAAAAGACGACAAAACAACCCACCCTAGCTACGTGGTAAGGCTCCAAGCCCGTCTGGATGGCGACCACCTTTGGTCTTAAGTATGCTGCCATAATAACCTTGTGTTGAGTTCCGGCATTAGTGACCCAAGTTCCTGTACCCTTATGCGACAGCAGCGTGTTCGCGATGCCACTGGCATTGTAAACACCCATAGGCGACGGTAACTGCTAAATTCTAAGCGGGCCGTCAGCCTGTCTACTGTCTTATAGCAATAAAAAAGATTTAATACCGCTTGACGTAAGCAATTTGAAAACGATGGTCTGTATAGCATTTTACATTACTCTATGAGTATTTAGTCAAAAATTCGATACTAAGGCTTTAAGGCGTCCAATCAATTTATTACCAAAGCTATAACAGCGGCATCCGGTGCACATCTCCCCAAAAGATCAACGAGGGTACAATAGAAGTTGAGTATTGCAGCTCCAGTGTCAATGTAGTCTTCATCCTCATCTGACTCAGGGAGAGGATGGCTGAACTAAAATACAAAGAAGATGAAATTAAAATATATAAAAAAGTAAGATTTTTTTTATTGATGATGCACCCGATATCAGGTGGTCACCGACGTTTATGCACATTTGCGACGCGTTGCAGGCCTCGAAGAAATTTTATAACAATTTATTTGAAAAACCCCGTATCGTACTGTGATGAGAAAACTTCAGCCGGAAGCTCATTCCTTATCCGGAGAGTACGTAATATATACGTTCTTAAGAATCGTTTCGTAAAAGGAAAAAGAGGCTTCAGGAAATTCGGATTATCACCGATGACAGACAGTGCGGTAGTATTTAGAAGATACTAAACACTAAAGAAAAGATGGCAAAAGGTGTGAAAATTGAAAAGACGGCTAGCTAGCTAGAGCAGTGATCGGTGACATTGTAATTATTCAAAACTGCCGAATATAAATAAGTATCTAACCCGGCAAATGTTTTGCCATATAAATTTAAAAAATTATGTTTTGCGTCTACATCGCGGTATGAGCAACTGTGCTAAATTTCGAGTCATTTGGGTGTATAGTTTTAGAGATCTTGTGATGAGTGTGGTATTTCGCGCAAGAGCCGAGGAGTCATGGAGCCTAAGCATAACCCCACTAGGGTATGCATTAATGACCTGATCGTTAAACTCAGCAGTAAAAAAGTCGGATGCCGGATTGAAGACGTTAGTGTTAATAACTTAAGTTATGCAGATGACATGGTGCTGCTGAGTCCCACGATCAGAGCTCTCAGGGTTTTAATTGAGTCTTGCGAGTGGTATGCTCAATCGCACGGTCTATCATACAATATACGGAAGAGTGAGCTGATGGTGTTTAAAGTGGTAGGAGGTAGATGCCCAATCTCGATATCTTCACTTAAATTGAATGGCAGTCCACTGACACTTGTGCACAGGTTTAAATATCTTGGTCATTGGGTAACCGAAGATAAGAAAGACAACGCTGACATTGAAAGGGAGCGCAGAGCCCTGGCGGTACGGTGTAATATGCTGATTCGAAGGTTTGCACGTTGTAGTGATGAAGTTAAGATCACATTGTTTAAGTCCTTCTGCCAGGTTTTCTACATGTGCAATCTTTGGACTGACTACACACAGGGAGCCATCAGTGCTCTGCGAGTCCAATACAACAATGGGTTCAGGATGTTGATGGGGTTGCCTCGCTTCTGCAGCGCATCGGGAATGTTCGCGGAAGCGCGTGTTGACGCTTTCCACGCTATAATGAGAAAAAGAGCTGTCTCGTTGCTGCACCGAGTGCGGGGCGGTACCAACATCATCCTGAGCACCATTGCACAACGATTCGACTCCCCTACACTGATATTATGTGTGCTGTTTGGCGCACACAAAAATTGTGACTAAATTGTGACGATTTTACTAACATTAAATCTAGATACTTACTAACCCTATGACATGTATTGTTTGATTTAAATAAAATTATTATTATTATTATTAAACATTTCCACCTAAAAAAATGTATATCAAAAAGTTGCCACGTTGTGCACAGTGGAAGAATACTTACATTAATATCGCCTTCTTGTTCCAAATCCCTTAGCTTCCGCCTATCAGCGATCCTTTCGCTCATCTTATTTGCATCAACGATGGCCTTGAGCAGACCTTCACCTTCTCCTCGCAAAGCTGGACCGAGACATTCCGGACGACGGATGAGCAAACGGATTACGAGGTTTGCGTTTTCTTCAACACTTTCACCGTTGACCTAGAAATCGAGTTTAATTATTAAGTTCACTATAGAGCAATATTAATTCATCCGTCCGTGACATTGCGGATAAACTGCAGGAGTGCCGGCTCCGTTGGTACGGCTACGTTTTATGGCAACCGAATGCTTACGTGGGAAACAAATATCTGGCCATGCCACCCCCGCCGGGCCCCGGCAGGAGGGGTACACCCTAAAAGTGCTGGATTGACGTCGTAAAGGGTGATATGCGTGCCAATGGCCTCACTACCAGGGATGCTGAAGACCGTGCGAAGTGGAGTAGAAAGAGTCGGAAAGCGGACCCCGAGCGCCGAAACGGTAGTTTGGGTTGCAGCCGGGACGCTACGCTTAGATGATTATGATGATGAGATTGCTCTCATCATTAATTGAGGAAAATTAGATATATTAAAATAAATATTTTTTTAATCTCCATTGATATAAGACACGTGTTGTAGCTTTATGTATATGAGAAACCCCTGTAAACATAGTAACGAGTTTTTACGAAGACAGTTATCAGATAATTTCATTATGTCGCTTTTTTGTGACGAAAAAATATGAGAATAAAATTTTAGTCTCATTTTTTTTTTTTAAACGCGCCAAAAGAATTATAACTTCGAAAACTTACCCAAACACAGAAGCGTAAGAAGTCCAAATATCTTTCACCCTCCACTGGATCCCAGCCGAGGTCAGGGTATCCTTTCTCAACTAGCTCCGAGTTGCTTTGCAGACCGCAACGTGATAGATACACTGCTATCTTTTCGAGATAGTGTTCCCTTAATAATAAAAAAAAACATTAAACCCAAGTTTCATGATACGTGACCAAGTGATCATTGTTTAAGTTACAGCTACCATTTTCCATATATATTTATTTTTTATAACTTAATAGATAATAAATTTAAATTAATATACCCTCAACATAAATTTTATCATTAATTTAAAATATTTTTTCCCTTGAGAAAAATATCGACACAACGGTGTTTTACAATGTTTTAGCTGATGATAAAAAAAAACGATAGGAAAAACCTCAGCATTATAATATAGCTAATAATTTTGTACAATGTACATAAAAAAAATATCAACACTTCTAGGCCAAAGCATATATACGAACGCAGAACGTTTTCAGGGTCACGGTTTCGATTCGGAATATATGATTATTTACAAAAGAAAGAAATTTCAGGAGTGTATAATTAATTATACTGTCTATTATCTATAATTTTAATTACATTATATTTGTGTTTAATATACTAACAATAGATTTTTAAGTTTTTATTGCTGTAGGAACTGTCCGACAACTGTCAGACAGGCTGACGGCCGGCTTAGAATTTAGCAGTTACCGTCGCCTATGCAACGCCAGTAGCATCGCAAACACGCTGCTGTCCCATAAGGGTACAGGAACTTGGGTCACTAATGCCGAAACACAACACAAGGTTATTATGGCGGCATACTTAAGATCAAAGATGGTTACCATCCAGACGGGCTTGGTACCACGTAGCTCAGGTGGGTTGTTTTGTCGCCTTTTACAACAGGCCGCAGCCTTATACGAGCTTGTTGCAAAGAAAGGTCATGATAAACTACTATGCTGCGTTTTTAAACTCGAACATAAGGGTCAGACAGTAAGGTTGGTTCAACATTGAGTATCCTTACTAAACATACCAAAGACCATGCTAAGAAGTATGGGTAAGCAGATGTAGGGCAAATATTGATTGGATTGCATACCTCAGAGCTAAAGCTAATTCAGTGTTTTCCATCAAGCTGGAATAAGCGACGTCCAAAGGTGTGGATCCGCGTAAAGACGGCCTGGATAACAAGATATTCGAGTTCTCCAGCAAAAAGTCGAAATGATCGAACATTGCTTTTTGATTCTGACGACCTGTTCTGCAGAAGTAGCAGAGGAAGCGGCAGCATGCTACCACCATCTCATGGGATGTGTCCTACGGTAGAATATTTTTGACTAAAGATCTTAAATATGACGTAGTTCTATTTTGACATTGGCTATCATTATCCTGAGTATAGTCAGTGCCTATATATTGTGTCAGCTTGAAGTGACATTTATCAGCAAATCTTGGGATTTAAAATCAAATTTTCGGATTAAATTGGGTTAAAAAAGTAGACAAATGAATACAACTTTATATAAGAATCTATCTAATAGCCACTTTAAGCGTTATATGGGATATCAAAGAATCCACTTTCTGTCATTACTTCGCAACGCCCCCGACTTATACTCTTCTGAAAAAAGTAAACTTAGTAATAGATCAGGGTGGGAACATCCTTGAAGTCTTTATACATACCCTAGCGCTTTAAATTAAAAGCTTGGGAGAAAACCGGAAAAAACAAAATATACCTTCTCCTTATTGTCTTCAGCAACTGGCTGTGAGGTAGGTTGCGCGTCTGATTGCGCTTGCGCACGTCTGCCAAGCGTGTTCATCATAACCGCCATTACGTTCTCGTGGATACGGAGGACTCTGTTAATAATCATTTAGTTATAATCCTCAAATAAGCTCTCTATAAAAAATAATATAAACTCATTTCAAATTAGAGTCATGCACCTATTTGTATATAGGTGTACATAGATCGCAGTACTCAAAAGAGTGTCAACAATAATATTATTCATTATAACAACATCTGAAATATTTAGCGCGGTTATTCAGTTGACAAAATATTACAGTGTTGGCATTTATTATATAAAATTTATTTTAGTCTACCCTCAAAATATTTTTAAGTAACGAATAGAAATGATTTAACTATGGTGACTTAATTTAGCTAGACGCCAGTAATACCTAGTCAGGTCATAAATTCTGTCACATGTTTAATGTAAAATAATTGTAACAAGTTTATTAATTATGTAACCATTCATATACCAAAATGAACTTAACAAAACATAGATTCTTATGACATTAAAGTTTATTCAAAATGACCTCCGTGATTTTGAATACAGGCCTTCAATCTGCGCGGCCAGTCGTCTATCGTAGCACGAACGAGGTCCATGTCAATATCGGCGGCTGCCTTAATCAAGGATGTCTTGAGTGACTCCAAATTGGGATGAGGCTTTGAGCACGCCTTTTCCTCCAAGTGTTGCCATATCTTGTAATCTAACGGATTCAAATCTGGACTGGAGGAGGGCCAGTCTTCGTGCCGGATGAAGTCGATTTCACGCGCCGCCAGCCAGTCTTGTGTGCTCTTCGCTCTATGAGCTGGCGCCGAATCTTGTTGGAATACCCAGTGCCTGTTATTGAACATGGTATGAGAAACAGGTTCCACAAGGTTCGTCAGGACTGTATTTTAATACACAACAGCATTCGTTTTTACACCTTTCTCACAAAAATGTACCTCTGTTAAGCCCCAATAAGAAACTCCCAACCATACCATGAGCGAGGATGGAAAATGACCTCGTTGGACACGCGGAATACGGTTGCTCGCTTCTTCACTACTGTGTGCGTACACCTTATCATTTTGTTTGTTGTAGCTCTCTTCTACGGTAAACATTTTTTCATCCGAAAAAAGAATTTCCCGATATTTTTTTCCCGCGTACCGCTTCAACAAAGCGCGGCATCTCTTCAGTCTCAGGTCCATTAGACGAGCATTCAAACGATGTCCTGTTTTTCTTCGATATGCCCGAAGCCCTAAGTCTTCATTTAACACCCTTTTCACCGTGGTTCTGCTTAACCCCATCTGAAGGGCCAACAGTTTCTGCTTACGTTTGGGATTTCTTTGAATTCGTGCCTTCACAGCTTTTATCACTGCTGGAGTCCTAATAGACCGAGGGCGACCACTTCTTGACCTGTCATCTACACTAGAGTCTTCATTGTATCGTTTGATGGTACGATAAACGAATCTTTTGGTAATATTCAAAATTTTCAGTATGTTAAAAATTTGAATTGGCGCGTAACCGCAACGATGCAACGCAATAACTGCAACACGGTCTTCTTTAAGCGTCCACTCCATATTTAAAAAATGAGTAAAATTCTAAAAGTTATACATTTTTATTTTCATGAACAATTCGAAATTCTAATTCAATAAACTTTTTTGTGGCCAGCATTCTAAAAGAAAAGTTTTTACTGTGTGACAATACTTATGACCTGACTAGGTATATATTTAAACTAATTATACAAAATTTTGTAGCTGCTATGAAATATTCGATAAGAAATCTCTCAGAAACGGAAAATATTCTAGCTAATAGTTTTGGGCAATTTTAAATATCTTTTTTTTACATTCTTATTATATGATATTATTTTAAGCTTACAGTCGTCATCTGTTACATACAAGCAAAGTACACTAATGTGTTATTTCATTATGTAATAAGTGTCACGATGACAAAATCTATTTATATAAATAAATTTATACCTTATTAAGTCTGGATGTTGGAAGAAGGTATGATTGTTGACCAATTTCCTGAAATATATAAGAATTGACTTTAGTTATTAAGATTATAGTCGCTTTATTAAATAATATAAAAAGCTTAAAAAGTCGAAAATGACCAAATTGATTCCCAAAAAATTCCCCTAATAACTTTAGTCAGTTCTTCTGCTAGCTGGTTGTACCTCCCTTAACCACCGATGAAGCTCTGATTCGAGGTTATCTTTATTGGGGTTAGATGCTGTTATGATATCTACTCCTGTATATTCTCACCCATGTGAAGAGCAGTCTAAAAGGGAAATGGGAGTCATATGGTGCGTAGAGCTGATAGTGGGTGGACTAACGTTTGAACAGGATAGACAAGAAAATAAGAAAAGCCTAATTAAATAATTCAGTCAGCTGGCTTGTACTGACTTATGCTAAATCTAATCAATTATGTGCTGACAGATTACGGACCCTGTGTGATCAAATTCACTACACACAACCGTCAAGTACCTTGCAACCTAAGCTTTAACTGGCTGCTTGGTCCTATACGTCTGATATATCTGAAGATATCTGAAAATTCACACAATTCCCTATGAATCACCAATCATCTGTCAACATACGTACCACAATCGTTTCCTCATCAAAGCCTCTTCCTCCTGACTCATCTGCACTGGCAATAGTGCTCTGATTTGACTCAATCCGACCCACATCTCCGCTACATCTTCCTTGGTCTTCGCATTAATCACGTACGTCTTCTCCAATGCACGGATCAATTCTCCAACAGCATCGTATTGTCGAACGAGTAGACTGAAAAAAGTTGAATTTGTCTATATATATATATATATATATATATATATATATATATATATATATATATATATATATATATATATATATATATATATATATATATATATATATATACCTAGTCAGGTCATAAATTCTGTCACATGTTTAATGTAAAATAATTGTAACAAGTTTATTCATTATGTAACCATTTATATACCAAAATGAACTTAACAAAACATAGTACTTATGACATTAAAGTTTATTCAAAATGACCTCCGTGATTTTGAATCCAAGTCTTCAATCTGCGCGGCCAGTCGTCTATCGCAGCACGAACGAGGTCCATGTCAATATCGGCGGCTGCCTTAATCAAGGATGTCTTGAGTGACTCCAAATTGGGATGAGGCTTTGAGCACGCCTTTTCCTCCAAGTGTTGCCATATCTTGTAATCTAACGGATTCAAATCTGGACTGGAGGAGGGCCAGTCTTCGTGCCGGATGAAGTCGATTTCACGCGCCGCCAGCCAGTCTTGTGTGCTCTTCGCTCTATGAGCTGGCGCCGAATCTTGTTGGAATACCCAGTGCCTGTTATTAACATGGTATGAGAAACAGGTTCCACAAGGTTCGTCAGGACTGTATTTTGATACACAACAGCATTCGTTTTTACACCTTTCTCACAAAAATGTACCTCTGTTAAGCCCCAATAAGAAACTCCCAACCATACCATGAGCGAGGATGGAAAATGACCTCGTTGGACACGCGGAATACGGTTGCTCGCTTCTTCACTACTGTGTGCGTACACCTTATCATTTTGTTTGTTGTAGCTCTCTTCTACGGTAAACATTTTTTCATCCGAAAATAGAATTTCACGATATTTTTTTCCCGCGTACCACTTCAACAAAGCGCGGCATCTCTTCAGTCTCAGGTCCATTAGAGGAGCATTCAAACGACGTCCTGTTTTTCTTCGATATGCCCGAAGCCCTAAGTCTTCATTTAACACCCTTTTCACCGTGGTTCTGCGTAACCCCATCAGAAGGGCCAACAGTTTCTGCTTACGTTTGGGATTTCTTTGAATTCGTGCCTTCACAGCTTTTATCACTGCTGGAGTCCTAACAGACCGAGGGCGACCACTTCTTGACCTGTCATCTACACTAGAGTCTTCATTGTATCGTTTGATGGTACGATAAACGATATCTTTTGGTTATATTCAAATTTTTCAGTATGTTAAAAATTTGAATTGGCGCGTAACCGCAACGATGTAACGCAATAACTGCAACACGGTCTTCTTTAAGCGTCCACTCCATATTTAAAAATGAGTAAAATTCTAAAAGTATACATTTTTATTTTCATGAACAATTCGAAATTCGAATTCAATAAACTTTTTTGTGGCCAGCATTCTAAAAGAAAAGTTTTTACTGTGTGACAATACTTATGACCTGACTAGGTATATATGTGTGTGTGTGTGTGTGTGTAAAATCAAAAATGAGGAAATCCATAGGAGAACCAAAGTATAGCTGCCGGTATGGCTCGCCAAATATGTAAGTTGTAGTGACAATGGACCGATGGGCGTTGGAACAAATGAGCTCTGGAGTGGGGACGCCTCACGATGGAGCGATGACTTAGGCAAGGTTGTTGGTCGAGGCTGGATAGGAAAAGCAAGTGACCGGGATTTGTGGCGTAAACTTAGGGAGGTCTACGTCTTTTTTAAATTGTTTTATTTCATTTACCTGAACATCTCTCTGACTAATTTAGGCGTCTCGATGGGTGCTTCTTCCGCCCAGGCGACGATAGTTTGGATCAACACTTTCCGGAATCGTTCTTCTGGTGTTTTCTTTGGAGTTTCTTCTATCGCCTATGAAATAACGTTAGGTTATTTTAATCAGACTTACATACAGCTCTGAAATGAGAATTTTATTATGATATTGATAGAATTATACCTTTTGCTCATCTTCCAGTTCTTTAACTGTGTTGATAATGTTATATATTTTTCCAAAGGCACCTGCCTTGGTTTCTGGTTCAGTTTGTTCCTGAAATGACGTTACAGCTATATTAAATATATTTTATAAGTGACTGAAGAGGAAATATCAACGGGATTTTCTCTCATCTCTTATAAAATTCGACGGGACTGTCTTATGTAAAGTTGATTGTTCAAGAGTATGCACCACTAACATCATTATCAGCTACTTAATATCTATATTACTGGTTAATACTAAACCACAACCCAAAATTTCAAGATACAGACATTTGAAGGTTCTTCCGCTTCTTGATTCGAGAAACTATTGCAATGGACGGTGAAGTGAATTCTGAATGCAGCAGAAGCACTTGACTATTTCTGGCTTAATACGTGATCTTAAATTTATTTATACCCTGAAAGTCCACGTTTTAAGGTCACAAAGCAAACCATTGTCTTTGGAACACCAGTACAAGCTGGTAATAGTGTATAGGCCATGATATTTCTATTTAAAATATGCTATAATGATAATTTACCTCAGAATCAGGCTCTTGTAAAGCGTTCAGACACACGTAGTTCATGAGGTTACCGTGGAACTCCATCATCCTGGCGATTAAATCTTCGCCGCATGGACAGTTCTCTCTATCTTCTTCTTCCATGTGTTTGAAACCTGACGGAACAGCGAAGATATGTAATGTAGACAAGATATGTACAGTCATTGAACAATTAAGCACACATAATCTATACAAATAAATAAAGTTGGAGGGTCTGTTTGTAATATTAAAATAACCGCTTTTTACTAAGTGCATTCGGACGTATACACGGTACATATACCAAAACAACATTTTTTAAAAAATGTTGTCTGTCTGTCTGCCTGTTCCGGCTAATCTCTGAAACGGCTGCACCGATTTCGACGGGACTTTCACTGGCAGATAGCTGATACAACAAGGAGTAACTTAGGCTATTTTTATTTTAGAAAAAAAGTTTTTGTTAAAAATGATAAGTTTCGGATTTTTTAATTCCAATTTAAGTTGACCTCAGATTTATATCATCAATCATATGAAAAAGGGTTCAGCTTAGGCTGATCTAGTAGGTTGAATTTCCAATTTAAGTTGAGCTCATTTATCCAAAAAACGCTGCCCAGTCACTATTCCACGCGGACGGAGTCGCGGGCACAGCTAGTATATAAAGTTAAAATTACTATTAATTTTATTTTTGTTTTTATAAATTATCACGCAAAGCCGCTAGAGTTTAGCGTGTTAACGTTTAAAATTCTAGATTTGTAAAACATTTTTGTCAAATCTGAATCCTGTAAGAGGTCGTATTTAAACGTTAAAGCTAGTGCATTTTGTCAGGGAACGAGGGATACGCTGACGGAATATTTTCCTTTCGAGATTAAAGATCGCTCTCGGAGGTCTTCTTACTCAATATAGCATTCATCTGCTCCCGGGGAGGGCATCGAAACTCCCTTGTCTTCTTGGCAGCCACCGCACTAGGCAGATCCGACTGTTTAATTTCTGTATAACGCCTGGGAAGGAAAATTTTATTAGTTTCTAGAAATTCAATGTAAATATTTTAAAAGGTTTTTCGTCAATATATAAAAAATTACGTGGTAGCTAAATGGTATTACCAAGCTACCCACGGGACACATCTTCGGTTACTCTTCTCTTCGAGCATCAAGAACCTTGATACCCCAGGTGTATGAAGTTACGCTATACCCTAGCGTTTTAGTGAATATATTCGTACTAGCGACAAGCGTGCGGACGTATTGTACAGAGAGTCCTACAATGTCTAGCTGCAGGTTTCTCGAGAGGTGAGGTGTGCAGAAATTTATAAACCAAGATCATCAGAGTGATCCGTAAAACCCTACTGGGAAAATGTGACTTCTCTGTGAAGGAGCAGAGACCTGCGGCCGGGGTCAGCCTGTCATAAAGGCGACAAAATATCCCTAGCTAGGTGATAAGGCCTCAAGCCCTGGATGACAACAAGTGTTGAGTATGCCGCCATAATAATCTTGTTTTTTTTTTATTGCTGTAGAACAGCAGACAGGCTGACGGCCCGCTTAGAATTTAGCAGTTACCGTCGCCTATGGGTGTTTGCAACGCCAGTGGCATTGCGAACACGCTGCTGTCCCATAAGGGTACAGGAACTTAGGTCACTAATGCCGGAACACAACACAAGGTTATTATGGCGGCATACTTAAGACCAAAGGTGATTGCCATCCAGACGGGCTTGAGGCCCTACCACGTAGCTAGGGTGGGTTGTTTTGTCGCCTTTTACGACAGGCCGACCCCGGCCACAGAGGTTAGTGTTCTTTCTCCGCCCTTGCACGGATAAAAATCTTGTATTATATTCCGGCTTTAGTTACCTAGGTCCAGTAGCTGTATGTGGACAGCAGCGTGTTCGTGGTGCTTCTAGCGTCGTAGCTTACTATTAAGTAAGCCGTCAACCTGCCAGCTGTTCTTCAGCAAAAAAATGTGGCGCAGTTCCATATCTACATTATGACTATAACCTCACCTTAACTGATCAGTCTGCAGATCACCAACGAAGTCATGCGCAAACGCAACTATCGATTCCACGCGATGTCTCAACTGAATATCGTTCAGGTGTTGAAGTAAATAGCACATTTGCAATTTAGCGCCTTCAGCCATTTTCATGTGAAGTAAACCTTTCCGATGTTCATCTTTGCCCTCTGAAATCAATTACTGGCATTAAAATCAAACTGTTTATAAGTTTCAATGTAAAATCACAAACTATTTTAAAGATTTACCACCGATTACAAAAAAAAGACGACAAGAGACGAAACTTATAATATACTCCTGCGATACTTGTAATTGTCAATTTCGTATTTGTTTTTAATATTATAATATTACAAATTATAATATATATTTTAATATTAATCATTCTTATAATGAGGCATTTGTTTAAGCAACAGCTACAATACATTAAACGGTCTACATTTACCTTCCAATGCAAGATCCTTCTACTCGTCTTTCTTGGCCTAATCTCTCCCTTTTTTCTCTTTGGATATTTCCCTTCTTTCAAGATGTGATTAAATTTATTTAATAAGGAAGCTTCTTTAGGCACTGAGCATTTCGTATTGCGGGTATTCGAGGACATCGGCCATCACGCTCGGCTTTAAAGCTTTTTCGTGTAAAGTTCGCTCGAGTCGACTAAGTCGACTACTATTAAGCTCGCTTTTTTGATGAAGTTTTTACTTCTATCTTGTGATCTTAGGCAGGTATATTCTTTTAATTTTTTATGTATTGGTACTGTATTTAAATTCGGCTGTTATTAACACGTTGAACGCCAGACTAGAAACAGTGTTTACCTCAACGGACCATGGAATACACCTTGAACCCGCCAATATGTTAGACCCAGTGGGCCGAATCGGATACTGTGTGTCCGCATGCCCTCGATTACTACATAAGCCTCTAGGCGGCCGACAGATACCGTTTTGAATCTTTTTTAAGTAAAGTTAAGCACTTAGCAAAAGGACGTAGAATGGCCTTTTTAACAAGTTGTTTTATAGAATGTTTGTATTTGCCATCTCAGAATATAATAAGTAAATTGCTGTTTCCGTAAGTTGGCCATTACTTTAAAGTTATTTCCTGAAAATATTTGTAAAAAAAACACCTCAACGATTTTTGGACGATTCTTGATATATTAATGTGACCCTGGGGAAAGTATAATGTCGAATGCATGGTGTCTGTTATGGCGTTCAACGGGTTAATAAAACTTTATTATCGTACCTTTATTGAAAGTTGGGTCCCACGTTTCTGGGTTAATCATGATGAGAAGTTTTTCCACGTCTTCATCACGCATCATCCCCACCAATAGCAGACGATCCACCAACTTGATGAGGGGCCTATTACAAACAATACGTCTGATTACATATATCTAATTAACCAGGAAAATGTAAGTATCATGCAAGGGTATCGACGCAAATGGCGCGTAGCAGCTGTAGCACCAGCTAGCTGGAATCGGCTCAATGGCTTGTCTTGAAATTTTTTGAAGAATACAGCGGAGTTCTCTACTCGATAAAAAAAAAATTGGAGAGCTCCGCTTTTTTATTTTCCCAAGTATTCAGTTTTTTTTTGTTTTCTTAAGGCTTTATCTTTATTCCCTTGCGTCTTTTTTCATTATTTTTTTACGCTTAGTTCCTATGCTTTATACTATAAAGTTTTGTTTCTTTCGGGCGTCCCTAGATGGCACTGGTGTTTTTTATATCCTTCAAGTAGTACAAATATGAAAATAATTTGAATTTTTGCTTAATAAGATTTATTGCATTCATATATTAGTTGTTAATTCATATTTATAGTCTTATATAACATTTTAACATAAAATTATGAAATCATTCACAAAGCATCATTATCTGTATGTTCATTAGAAGTACATTCAATTATTTGTTCACCACTACTCATTCTTGTATTGTACGAAAGTACATATTGGTTCATGGTAACTAAAATTTGATACAAAATTTTTTGATTGAATTATTTCTAATACTGCATCAGTTTGTTGTCATGTCGAGGACGTTGTTGATACTCACAAGAACAGGTTTTCATTGCTTCCACCTACTGGATCTCTGTTGTGCACCTGATTGGTCTCCACCGCTTCAGCGAGAGCTTGCATGACGAACTCACGGACGACCTCTAACGGGAAGTATGGGGAGTAGAGGTTGCTTATGTCATTTATACTCTCACTGGAAATAAAGTACAGAACTTATCGACATCATCATCATCATCTAAGCGTAGCGTCCCGGCTGCAACCCAAACTACCGTTTCGGCGCTCGGGGTCCGCTTTCCGACTCTTTCTACTCCACTTCGCACGGTCTTCCGCATCCCTGGTAGTGAGGCCATTGGCACGCATATCACCCTTTACGACGTCAAGCCAGCACTTTTTGGGTCTACCCCTCCTGCCGGGGCCCGGCGGAGGCGGCATGTCCAGACATTTGTTTCCCACGTAATCACCCGGTTGTCGTAAAACGTGGCCGTACCAACGGAGCCGACACTCCTGCAATTTATCCGCAATGTCACGGACATGAAGACTGCCGCGAATGCGGGAGTTCCTAACGCGGTCCTTCCGCGTCACTCCACACATCCACCGCAGCATATTCATCTCCGTGACACGCAGCTCTTGCTTGTGTCGCTCTAACACCGGCCATGTTTCGCAGCCGTATAAAAGGACAGGCCTAATGAAGACAGAACTTATCGACATCATTCTAGCAATTGTTTGCGGTTGCATCTACAGAGGCCGGGGGTCATTTATTTAGTAATTTCACGGCTTCGTTTGTGGGCACGCTGTTTAATTCTGGAATAGCAGACCAGCTCACTTAATAGTTTATAGTTACCTTCGCCCATAGATATTGCCATGTCCATGGATGTTTGGGAACTGGAACCTGGGTCAACTTATTCCGGAACATGACACAGGGTAATCACAGTGGTATATTTAGACACCAGGGGTGGTTGCACTCCAGATGAGGTTGGAGAACTACCTAGCATATTTATTATGTTGCGGTGATTTTAGTCTATACATGAAGTCATGTTTTCTATGAATTTATATTCGATATAAATCATTATTTTTATTTTATTATTAGTTCTAAGTCCCGGTTGAATCCTAAACTTCCGCTTCAGCATTCGGGGTTCACTGTGACTTTTTTCCACTTCGTTAAGCCAGCAATTTTTAAGTGTACCGCTCCTAGCGGAGCCTGGCAGAGGCGGTATAGCATTTGTTACCTTCGTATTATTGGTTGCACAGCACATTTTTTAATAAATAGGGTAGTTTTTTGTTTTAATTTCCATAGGTTACAAACTTACCCGAAAAACATTGTTCTACTATATAAGCAAAAAAAAATTTTTCATAGGAATTCCGTAAAATACGTTAATGAGTAACTACATTGCGAAAAGAGTTACTATACTAAATTTTAAGTCAATCGGACGTATAGTTTTAAAGATCTCGTCACGAGTGGTATTTCGCTTGTGTATACATAGATTTAATGCAATAAAAAGCTATGCTATTTACTTACGCGATATCCGTCATGTTCATCTGAGGCCTAACACTCTCCGTCTGCAACGACCTGAGCGAGTGGCCCATTTCAGAATCTTCGTACAATGACTTCAACTCCGGCCCAAGTGGGATCACGAACTCGTTTTTACAAGTCTCCCTTAAAATTAAAGAAACCAACTTTATATTTTCGTTCATTGTAGTGGTAATTTGTATCTATTTCTAAGGATGTCTATTTAGAAGGATTAGAAACTACGAACTTATTAGCAGACATCTTTTTATAATGTTATCATCTTTTACGCAATCCATCAATCTTTTTTACATCTCTTTTTGTAGTTATTCACTTTCATTTTTAGCATTTTCCTTATCACATAATATTGTTCAGTTTGCATTATGTGTTCGTATAACGCTAGTCAGTATTTTCTTTTTATGTCAAGTTTAGTTTGTCTTACCCTGGTATTATTTCTAATTTATACATTTCGTTATTTATTCTTTCATTATCTAACTATAATCCGTGCGCGATAAGTTGAGACTCGCCTGGAATGCAACCCTCCGCCCACTACCGCTGTAACTTCCCTTCAAGCTCCCGCCATTTTTTTACATCTTAGTCTCGTACTGGCAGGTTTTTTGTGCACATTACAACCATGCGTCTGTGGCGTCACCGCCCCCAGGTCTCAACTTATTTCGCATGGGTAGTACATCTCTGCATTCGCATCTCCGCTGCACTGAATAAGTTTACTTACTAAATAATTAAAAATACTATATATTTAATAATATACTTACAGGTACCGTTTTATCCGTGCAGGAGCGGAGAAAGAATACTAAGCTCTGCGGATGGGGTCGGCCTGTCGTAAAAGGCGACAATACAACCCACGATAGCTACGTGGTAGGGCTTCAAGCCCGTCCGGATGGCGACCACCTTTGGTCTTAAGTATGCCGCCACAATAACCTTGTGTTGTGTTCCGGCATTAGTGACCCAAGTTCCTGTACCCTTATGGGACAGCAGCGTGTTCGCGATGCCACTGACGTTGCAAATACTAAATTCTAAGCGGGCCGTCAGCCTGTCTGCTGTCCTACAGCCATAAAAATGGTACCTGGTAGCTCAGTGGTATTACATTTGAGGATAAAACTAGGGGTCTGAGGCTCGAATCCCACGGTGACCCACGGTGATAAATGTGGGACCCCATGGGCTGTTGTTATACTTACATGGTTGTGGCGTGTGATTCCAAATGCAATGCAATGAGCAAGTCGTAGAACCCTTGTCGCAATGGGCCTGACATGTACTGTGACTTGATAGCGTAAAGGAGTTGCTTCTGATCCACATGTTGACAGAGGGCGTGAGCAGCTCTAAAATTCAAACCAAATCTTTAAAATCATGTCAAGTAAATATGTATCCTGAAGTGACACTTCTTAACATCGTTGTTATTTGAAAATTCGATGAGTCGAAAAAGCGAAACCAAAACGAGAAACTTCTTAAAATAGGATTTAACCTGCGAGACAATGAGATAGCATACAATTAAACGGTGTTTCCACTAATATATATGTAATTTAATGTTCCAAAGTTTCATTTCTACCGTATGCGAATTGCAAACACACACTTTTTTAGACATTTTACGTACACGTTATGATAAAAAATGTAGTTTTTTTTTTATATATAAACTTTATTTCCTTTAGTAAGACTTAGTAAGAGGTTTCTTTGCTTCTTTATTGTTATAGTTTATTTATTTGTATGTCTTCATAGACTTTTTTAGTCAAGTTATTATTTTATACTGTCTATTTCGTAATTCCTTAATGTTTTACTTTTTTTCTTGTTTATTTATTTACACATATATTATAATCTAGTTTTGTTTCTATATGTATACTATATGGCCTGTACAACTTATTTCACTAATTGTTTTCTGAAAGTTTTGTCTTTGTTATGGTTTCAAGATCACACCTGTTACGCTTCTGTATTTGGCATTCTAGAACTAAATGCCGTATTGGTTCCTATCGCAGACTATAGGAAAAATAAAGTACAAAAAATAGAAGGGAAATTGAAATATTTGTTATAAAAATGGATTGTTGAAATTGTTTAATTTTTTTATCTATCTAATAATAATTTGAAATATTTTTCTGTACAATACGATCTTTACATTATCAAATCCAGTTGAATAAATGCACTTTTGAGCTTTGGGTGCACTGATGAGATCAATCATTAATGTTGATGCCGCATCATCACTATCCTCTTTTTATCGACGAATGAAAACAAGCATAAAGCTTGTTATGCTTATTGGCTGATTTATAAGAAAGTCTTTCATTTCGTGCAGATTACATTTTATAAATTCTATATTAGTATTGTGAATTATTTGTTAGTAATTTATTTATTTATTTATTCAATTATTTATACATAACATACAAATTTTAAAAATAAAAGATACATATCACAGCAGTTCATGTACAACAATGAATCCAATCAATGTGAATTATTTGTTAGTAATTAAAATTAGTTCTTAAATTTAGTTGTTACATTTGATAATTCATATTTTATCCTATGTTAACTCTATTGCTTATTTATATATTTAATCTGAATGAACTCCTCCGTAGGTGAAGGCCTCCAAAAGTATACAGTCCTCTTTATATTGGGCTACTTGAATCTAGTTGAACCCGGCTATTTTTTTGAGCTTATCTTCCCAACTAGCTACATTTCCTTCTTTTGCCTTGTCAATCTGCCTATGTGGTCACTCTCTTTATCCATCTCTGGTCTCAAAGGCGTGCCATATGTACGGCCCACTTACGACATAAACAGTGCCAAAAAATAGGACTTATTCCTTTCCTAGTGTCATAAACGACGACATTTTTTTCTAAGCAGGTTACACACGATAGTGATTTCTGTTTCATCGTATTATTTTCCTTCAATGTGGTATGTGAAAATTAAATAGATATTCTGTGAACACTTCACACATCGCCATCTAGTGCCAAAGTAAGCAGAAGAGAGTCTATGTTATGGATACTAACACTACTTATATACTTTTATTTTGATGAAAAATATTACACATGAACATCCAGAGACATGTTACTAATAGAACCCGTGACCTCCGCAGCCTCAGGTTTCCTGCGAAAGTCTTTCCAGTACTTACCTATAATTGCTCTGGTAACACAAAGCAGCATATAGCGTTAGAGTATGCGAATGGAAACTCAGGAGTTTGTCCATCTCAATCAACTCCAGGATATCTATACATCTGTCTTCTTCAGGAATATGCAACGCGAGCATTGAAACAGCATCTTCGCACAGCATTGACCAGCCTCTGATATCGGACAACTTTAGTGCGTGGACTTGTAACGATTGGTTGGGCACCTAATGAAGAGAAACATATATTGACGCTCTAGTGCGGTAGTTTTTTTTTTTATTACTGGGGAACGTCATACAGGCTGTTCCCACTTAATAGGTGTGCGTCATATATTTCCATCTTCAAAGAAAAAGTGTTGCTCTACCACGTAGAATACTGACCTCTGCGGCCGGGGTCGGTCTGTCGTAAAAGGCAACTAAACCACCCTAGCTAGGTGGTAGGGTTCCGAACCTGACTGGATGGCAACAACCTCTAGGTTCTAAATATGCCGCCATAATAACCTTGTTTTGTGTTCCGGCATAAGTGACCAGGTACCAGTACCCCTACGTAGATGGCAGCGTGTTAGCGGTGTCCTTGGCGTGGCAAACGGTACGGTAGGCGACCGTAACTGCTATCTTCAGTATAGTGGGTCGTCAGCCTGTCTGCTGTCCCACAGCAATAAAAAATTAACCCTTGTTTACAAAGCGCCATCCGTTACAATTCTTGTGTAAAGTAGAATAATGGCTTTCGATGCTTATGAGATATCAGAATTTTATTTGACATCATTTGCTATGCCATCAAAACGAAACGGATTGCCACTATTTTCAGTATCCATAACCTCATAGTCAAGGTTCTATCACTTTAATCATGAAATACTGATGAAATATATTATTATAATACTTAATATAAAGAAGACCCAAAAAGTGCTGGCTTGACGTCGTAAAGGGTGATATGCGTGCCAATGGGCTCATTACTAGGGATGCTGAAGACCGTGCGAAGTGGAGAAGAAAAAGTCGGAAAGCAGACCCCGGGCGCCGAAGCGAGAGTTTGGGCTGCAACCGGGATATAACGCAAAGATGATAATGATGACTTAATATAAAAGAAGCTGAGATGGTCAATTCGATTTTTAATTCACTCCAAACTTACCCTAGCCCATTGATGTGGCTTCAAACATTGCACTTTGAGCCTAGGTGGGAACTGGGGTATCACGTGCTTATCACTTGTCGGCAAAACAGCAGCACTCAACGGAAGACTCGTGGAAGATCGGCCCAATTCAATCTGAAGGATTTCTCTCGACGTAGCTTCTACGAAGATCGCTGGGAAGAGCTTTGTTTCTGGCTCCATCTGGACAAAATATCTTAAACTAAGAATCAAATAAATATCAAGTCAAAAAATCTGACGTTTAATGTTATTAGCATCATGTAAATACTTTGTCTTTCGTGGGGATTGAACCCAAAGATATGGCCGTACCAGACTACTTGAGCTGACAGAGCTAACCTTATAGTCAATTTATGCTTTTTCATTTAGTTAAGCTTTGTTTTTACTATACGATTACTACAGTCACCATATTAAATACCACACCCCTGATTGAATAACCTTGCAGTGAGCCTCAGAGCGTATCAGTTGGCAGATGAGACCTCTGTGGGTTTCTTCATATACTACACGGCTTCATATCTATGAGGCAAATTGATGTTAGTTACTAAACTAAAGTTTATAATAATTATAAGAACGTCGTATTTATATTTTAAGCAGGCTTATTAGTATCTTATGTTATTGTACATTATGATAATGTCAGCTCGTAGGACTAAAATAATCAAGCTCTAAATTTATTAAATAGTTGATAATATTTTTTGAACCGCCCCGTTAAAGTTAAATATCGTGTAACATTCCGTTCACTCGTACACGTCCTAAGACGGTCGACCGAGTGAATTTAAACGACACTCGCCGCTCGCCACGCTATTCCGAGCTTATGAATCTCAAAGTGCGGACACGCTACTAATTTTAATTAAAATTTTATTGATATTGTATTTTAATTGTGCAAAATCCGACATTACCAAATTAATTTGTACCCCGAATTCGGTGAGTGTTACACATAATTTTTTAATATAACTTCTAATTTGTACTTATATTCCGATCAATCTTTATACTAAATAGCTGTATATTTTTTATGTTTGTGTTATACTTTACGCATATTATTGTAAATTACCTTTTTTATTGCTGACTGCCTCATTTTTGATATTATTGTGTAGCAACCACGTCTCTGTACTTCATCGTGGTGACTTGGCAGTGAATCAATAAAGAATGGCATGTCTTAAGACTGGATATTACTGGATCCTAGAGTCCACTCCAGACTAAGAAGGAGAATACTAATACCAGTTCTGATCTCAAAAATTATAGTATACCTTAAACTTAATGCTGGTATCCTTCCCTTCGCATGTGAACGAAACTGTCCCAGTGGAAGTATCAACGGAACATCCAATAAACATGCCCTGAGAGGCGCCTTTGGCTGTAGCTTCAGCCATTACTTCGTTGTATAGCTCATCAGCTCGAACCATGTAGCATGACTGACGACTTACACTATAGAAAAATAAATTAAGAAAATGAGATGCGTTACATTTACGTTTCATTATAGCTATATCCAGAGTCTCTGAATTTCACAATAGAGTTGGTTTATTAATTTAAAGTAGCTTAGTAGACTATTGCGAGCGCAATATTCGGATATTTTCTGAGGAATCGCATTCATAATGAAGTGATCCGTAAGAAAAACAAAGTTACTGACATATTTTTCAAGTAAGTAAACCGAAGCAGCAGTGGACTGGCCAAATCTATTGTAGAATCGATAACCGGTAGGGGAAACGAGTTCAAAATTACTGATAGGCGCTGCATGTGACGAGCTAAAAGCTCTGTGGCAAATCTTGGGCCTATATCAAGCAGTAGAGTTTTATAGACTGATGATGACATTAAAAATGCGTAAATCAAAGACTTTGTTGTTATGGTGCTAAATTTCTGTGCATCTATTTATGTTAGTGTCTTTTGAAGATAATGCCTTTTTTTGAGCAAAGAGCAAGTAAACAGATAGATGTGATACGATTTTTACACTGGAAACCACCACTGAGGTAAAACCAACGTCCTTCCTCTGCCTGTATCATAACAAAAGGAGTAGACTCACACACAGTAGGGTATTTGTACCTATCCTCGTTAGTTGTGACAATATAACAAATATGGGATTTTATTTACTTACTTCTCAATAACTCGATCATAATCGTCGGTAATAATGACAGATGATTTCATTACTTTGTTCTGGTTGAAATCCTTCGAGTGAAGGTGATATTGAGTCGTCACCCATCCTATGTAGACGTGGGTTGGGTCCTGACCGGGGAATATTCTGCACATAAACAAGATTATTAAGCAAGATTGTATTATTTCAATTATTTGAGCAAGGAATATTACTATTGCTGTTACTTAGGGTTCTTTTATCTTACAACTGGAGTTCAACAGAGAAGCAACTGCCCACCTAATGTTTAAAAGGAAAGACAAACAAATGCAGCTGGTCACCGTCACCTATGTACGTTTGCAATACCAGAGCCAACGCACTGTCAGCGTAGAAAACATTTTATAACACCTTTTTTTAAAACTCCATATTGTACTGTGATAGTATCGGCCATATCTAGCATCATCACGACCAAATCCGGAGAGTATGTAACATGAACGTTCTGGAGAACCGTTGTATGCAGGAAAGAAGGGGCTTCAGGAAATGGAGATGAAAGTCCAGCGGATGGTGAGCTGTGCAGTTGTAGAAAAACGATGATGAAACTATTATAAATAGTTCCTGGGAACATTTCTCCAGCGACGCAAAATCTAACAAGGTCAAACGTGTCTGAACGATCTATGAGTGTGGGATTATCAACAATCCAACTGCACGTCATTGGATTATCATCATCTCAGCGTTGTATCCCGGTTGTAACCTAAACTTCCGTTTCAGTGCCCGGGGTCGGCGTTCTGACTTATTCTACTCCACTTCGCACAGTCTTCAGAATCCCTGGTAGTGAGTCCATAGGCACGCATATCACCCTTTACGACGACAAGCCAGCACTTTTTGGGTCTACCCCTCCTACCGGAGCCCGGCGGAGGCGGCATGACCAGACATTTGTTTCCCACGTAAGTATCCGGTTGCCGTTAAACGTGGCCGTACCAACGAAGCCAACACTTCTGCAATTTATCTGCAATGTCATGGACATGAAGACTGCAGCAAATGGGAAATTCGTAAAGCGGTCCTTCCACGTCACTCCACACTTCCAATGCAGCATGTTCATCTCCGTGATACGCAGTTCTTGCTTGTGTTGCTCTAACAGCGGCCATGCTTCACAGACGTATAAAAGGACAGGCCTAATGATGGTCTTATAGACTTATCCCTTCAATTTTACTGGCATCTTAGGGTCAAAAATAACACCAGTCACTTTACGCTATTTGGCCCACGCGGCAGCAATGCTTGCCTTAATGTCATAATTGATGTCACCAAACGTGACGCTCGACGTGTCGCCGCCTATGCGTACGGGTGTGGGATCTGTGGAGTTGCAGGCTAAGTACTAGATCTTCGCCACATTAAGCTTCAGATCACCGTTCTCAAGGGACTCCTTCCACGCCTTCACGCGTCGCACCATCCTACCCCTGTCCGCATCTGCCAGCGCGATATCGTCAGTAAACATGAGCAGCCATGGAGGCTGCTCATGTGCATGTATGATGCTGTCTGACAGTAGGTCTAATATCACGCTGAACAGAAACGGACTACGGACGAATACCTGGTGTACTCCGAGAGTGATGGGGAAGAAAGTTACGTCGTCAATAGCGGTCCGAACCACGGATTCGGAATCGTGGTACATGTCTCGGATTCAATATAAGTCTCTGGAACCCCTTTAGAGCGCAGTGCCCATCAGATCATCACGCGAGGAATAAAGTCAAAAGCCTTCTGCATATCCAGAAACAGACAATGAAGAGGCGTATTCTTCGTCCTGTATTTCTCTGTGACAGTCCTTAGGGCAAAAATAGGGTCCATGCAAAACCCATAGTATTATTCCGAGACAGTGCACTTCTGTCGAATCGGATAGTCGATAACCCTCTCGAAGAGCTTCATGGTATCAGACATGACCTTTAACCACAGTAGTTACCGCACATCAGCACCAATCCCTTGCCTTTGAAGACTGGAATAATGACACTCAGCCTCCATTGGTTCCGGTTCATATCGGAACTGCACGCCATTGGATGTATATACAAAACGACTGGGCATGATACACAAATATTTACACTTCATTACTAGTATAGCACGTGTTCAGTATGTACCAACCTGACTCCGTAAAAGTATTCATTGATGAGCTTCAAGCATTCGGCATCAAAGATTTCATTTCCAACGGTTTCTGTGGCGGACGCAGAGAGGTTGCTAGTAGTCATTTGTTTTCTGTCCTGCGTCGGAGTCTGCATCTGTTGGGGCAACTGAACGTCAAATACGAGTATTATTTATCGGAAAACTATTAGAGTTAGTATGAGCGAGTTAGTGGTAAATTGAAGAGCTTCGCGACAGTCTTCGTGTCCGTGACATTGCGGATAAATTGCAGGAGTGTCCGCTCCGTTGGTATGGCCACGATTTACGGCAATACGTTTTTAGGAACATGAAATTACCAAAAAGTATTTTTACCATATCTATCTGTATTATACACGTAAAATACTTCGGAAATAACATTTATATTAGATTCAACTGTTGCAACATTCATCTCATTCAAAAATAAATATTATAGCAATAATAAATGGCAAATTAAAAAGCATTACAGGCACAACACAAAAATAATCTACATCGAGCGGAATATTCGAATGTAATTGTCAACCGAGAGCGTTTATATTGCCAAATGCATACGTTACTAATTGGAATCACTGGTTGGTGTAAAGTACATAAAAACAGAAACCCCTGCACCTCCAATATACTAAATTGAAATTAATCAATAAATATTTGTTTTACTTTAAATAAGTACTGTCAACAAAAAAAGCTGCATCAAAAAAGGTGGTACACTCGGAGGCCAACCCAGAAGTCCTGGGTTCGAATCCCACGATGGCATGCACTGTTTACGCAGATCTCGCCTAATGTACATCGCATAATTGCAATGTAACGATGAAGGAAAACATGAGGAAACCTGTATACCAAGATCACCGATGTATGTACCACGCCAATCCACCTCGGACAAGCGTGGCATGCCATGTCATACTGTCCATACCATGGACTGTTATTATTCACTGTACCGTTCTAAATATTGACTTTGTTGCTTATCGCTGTTTTCCGCTCAATGTATATTATCAATAGACGCTTTAGCTAACAATAGCACGCTGCGGTATAAGAACAACAGACGTATATTCAAGAAATAATCCCTATAGCACGATTGTTGAAAATTTTTCTGTAGAAGAATCAGAGGGAATGAAGAAAACATTATGTTACTAAGTGTATTTCCAGACCTTTTTAAGGGGGTATTCTAGTCTAGAATTTTTTTTTATATTTCGATAGTTTAGATCCTAGTTTCTCAACCGGTGGGTCACGAACACTAAGGGGGTCGCGTTTTTTATTAAAGGGGTCGCAGTCTGTTGAAAAATAATAAAACAGAAACATACAAACTATACAAAATGTTCGTTTAATAAAGGAATGAATTTTAGTGGAGTAACGAGTATTGTGGGTACCCTTAATATTCATTTCCTTTCGCTAACTCTTCGCCTAGCCAGACCCAATACCACTGCAAACAATTTTTTTACAAATGATACAATATCAGGACGTTATAAAATTAGTTACTAAACGGGGTATACGGGGTCGGAAGACTTTTTACTTAACATTTTGGATTTTTTGTGGGTCGCGACTTAAAAAGAAATGCTGGTTTAGATATTCAAGAATAACTCCCTAAAAGGATTTTTTTTATATTCGAATTATTTAAAAGGTTATAGCCCTTTTAGTGTCGCTTTGAGCGGAACGAATCTAACAATAGGCGGCTAGATGATGACTTGATCCGAATACATGAAGATGTATTCATCTCTCTACTTTTTTATTATACTTCCAGTATACTAAAACGATAATTTGAAGGTGTATGAAGCTGGAATGGCTGATTAAGAAAATGTAAGTTATATGTACTATTCTATCAATTACACCGCCTAAAACTTAACTTTAAACGCGCTTTTCTGGAAACTACTTTTTTCAAAATCGCCTTCACAAAATCTCAAGTTCTAATCGACCAATTGAATTGAAATTTGGTATGAATATTTTTTATATATCTTTCTTCAGTATAAACTGCTAAAACTCAAAATTTCTAAGTATTATTATATTTCTTAAAATCTGTAAAAGTAAAAAAAGTCTTTTTTTAGTAACCGCCATTTTGTGGAATTTTTTTTACTTTCAGTTTTCATGGTTCATACCATTTTTACATCTGTACTCATCAAGAATCTACCTTTTTTGTTACAGGTACCCAGAAGGGTGGGAATCGTGACGTTGAGGACAAGTTCTTTTTTCCCCTCTACTTCAACTCAACTACTCAAATAACTGAAATTTTAATTATTTTTTGATTATTTTTATGTATTCTATATTAAAACAGACTCTCAGTAGAAGCAAATATTTGAGGGCACGGCAAAGCTGTCCCCCCCCCCCCCCCGTCAAGTCGAGCAAAAACAGTTATACAAATCATATCTATATATAATCGGCATCTTCCGTAGCGTAGCGCACTTCGATATGCTAGCGGAGTTCATGGGTTCGATTCCCGCCTCGCGTCTCAATATATAACATATAGTATATCAGTTGTCTAGTACCCATAACACAAGTGCTATGCTACTTACTTTGGTACTAGGTTTTTTTATTGCTGAGCAACAGCAGATGAGCTGACAGCCCATTTAATAATCACTTAATAATAAGCAATTTCCGTCGCCTATGGATGTTTGCGACGCTAGGGGCACTGCAAACACGCTGCTATACGCATAAGGGTACTGGATTCAGGATCACTACTTTATTTATTATTTATTTATATATAATCAAAAATATTTGTAAGATATTTTGAATTTATGCGTGCTATTGTCAGCTAAAGACATAATTTAATGACTTACGTTAAGACCCACTTGACTTCCATACAAGTTAGGTCTGCTCGTTCTCGGTTGCGTGGTGTTATATCTTTGATTTGCCTTCATACAAAAAAAAATTAAACTTAAATACAACGTAAAAAAATTATTGCACATTGAAAGAGAAATCATTTTTATATAATATTTCATATAACAATCGTGGATGCCAAACTCGTAGACGTGCGAGTGAAATGTTCTACAAGAATACATATTCATTTTATTTCTGTAGAATAGACAGGCAGATGCTCCACTTAATGATGAGCAGTTTCCATTGCCTATGGATGTTTACAGTCGTTAACACGCTGATTTCCAAGTGACTGGAACATAGGTCACTTATGTCGGAACAGAACACAAGGTTATTATGGTGGCATATTTAAACACCAGTGGTGGTTGCAATCCAAACGGGCTTTTACGACAGGCCGCCCCCGGCTACTTACGGCTTTTACTTACAGAAAAAATAACATGATCGCTCTCTTGAAATTAACCTTATAAATACAATATAATTGTTTTTTTTTATTACAATTTGGTTGACGACACTTTTGGGGCAGTGGTTGCTTACTTGGTCTGTACCGTGTTGGTGTGTGTGATCCTCACGGAGAACAAAATATTCGTAAGCTCTTCAAACACTTTGTACTGATTAATCACTCAATTTTAACATTTTAAATATTACAGGTCTTTTAAAAAAATATATTCTTCCAAGTGTTTCAATTGGCTTAGGTACAGGATTTTTGAACGCTGGTTCGAACCGGCGTTCTATGGAACTCATCTCTTATCGAGCTGCAAGGCAAGCCGATATGGATAAGATAAGCCCAATGATGTCCTTTTTCTGAAATATCAGAACTAGTAAAAGAAGTAATTTTTAACTTTAACAAATCTCTAAGTGATGGGGGTAGTTTTATTTTTATTTTTAATTCATCATTTTGACCAAAAATATTTTCTTTTTCAAAGTGCAATATAAAAATAAAATTAATTATAAGCGGTTTCATTTAGTCACATATGTATAATGACTTAAATGAACGTAAATAATAAAAACTTTAAATACAAAATAAATAAATAAAACTTATTTTTGTCCTAAATTCATTCAGTTCATCATATAAAAATTTGTTCTGCAATTTTTGACAAATACTTTTTACACCAAACCAACCAGACTGTTTGTATAAGTAGATATCTCTAAATTAAAATGATCTTTTAGGTATTTTAAACATGTAAATCATGGTCATTGAAAATTTTAAAAATACGCAAAACATCATTTTGATGATGAATAATAAATTTTTAATTAATGGTTCCCACCAATTGTCTCATCAAAGTGGTATTTTGAAATGATATATAGTATGTAGTAATAGTCAAAAAAAGATTGCAGCAATTACACAGTTAAGTAAAAATGTCTATATAAATGAATCCTTATTATCATATACAATATGTATATGATAATAAGATTATATTCACCTGTGAAACCTTTATTTGGGGATTTGGTCGCCTCATCGTGCTCCTCTCAGGTGACATTTCTGTATCACTAAAAGGATCAGGTGTTTTAGACTTTCGCGTCTTTCCACGATCGCTGCTTTCACCGCGTTTACTTTTAAAAAACCTGTAAATTTGAGGTTCTGTTGATAAATGTTATATTAAAGACAGATATTACAAACCTCCTAACCATGGTATTTATTATTACGTTTCATTTAAAATTATAGCTAATCATATCTTTTGATTAACATTGGAACCCTACTTAGATTAATTCTATATTTAATGGTCCTTCCAGCCGGACTAGTTATATGCAAAAGTATGATGTTGATCTAATGTGTGATAGATAAATAGTCCGGTCAAATTAGCCCTAAGAATAGTAGTGAAGCTACCAACATGTACAAAGATCTAAAAATATTGGTAAGTTTTATCATAAATAACAATAATTATCTATAAAAATATTTAAATTATTTTTTTCCTAAAAGCCACCGTTTCCAAAATATGACGTGCATGTCTAAATTGAACAGATTAAAAGCTTATTTTGACACTGAAATCTATAGAAACAACATTTTGTTATAGAAACTATTTAGTCATAGATAAATAAAATGACGATGATATTTGGTTTGGCCAACACCAACAGAATAAGTAATAAGTAAATTTATAAAATTTCCTTAAATTTAAATAATTAGGGTAAAGTGGTCACCCTTCGTATACTTTTACATTATATAAAAAATATCCAAATTATCTAGTTTATATACCTAAGTGTAGCGAATATATCATAGCAGCAAGATCGTTGTATCCGTGCAGGGGCGGTGAAAGAGAACTGACCTCTGCGGCCGGGGTCGGCCTGTCGTAAAAGGCGACAGAACAACCCACCCTAGCTACGTGGTAGGGCCCCAAGCCCGTCTGGATGGCAACCACCTTTAGTCTTAAGTATGCCGCCATAATAACTTTCTGTTGTGTCCCGGCATTAGTGATCTGAGTTTCTCTACCCTTATGGGACAGCGTGTTCGCGATGCCGTTGTAAACACCCATAGATGACGGTAACTGCTAAATTCTAAGTGGGCCGTCAGCCTTTCTGCTATCTTAGAGCAATAAAAAATTTTAAAACTTAAAATAGACAATGTTAACATTAATCCATCATCATTGTTTTGTCAAAAACACAAGAATTCTGCTTTTAATTACGGATTAAACACCAGTAAAAAATTTACTTACCTTGCGCGAAAACACGTTATAAACAGAGTGGCCGATTGGCGTTAAAATTGTATGAAACTTGGCAGCTGGTATGTCTATATACCAAAGGCGTGTTTGTATGCTATTTGTTGCTAATTTTCTATTATAGGTACCGTATTACGGTGACCCACGTACGAAGGGTAACCACTATATAACTGTCTTGGTATTGTCAATATTGTGTAGTATCCCTATACTATATAAGAAATGTTTGCTTTTTCGAAGCACAGATTTTATCAAACCCGCAAATGAGGTCCTGAGCAAAGTCCCATGTAGTCCCATGTATTTTTCATAATATGCATTTACTTTTTACACGCTTTTTATTAGCTTCACAAGTATGTTTGTTTATATGTTTTGATTTTGACCCACTTTAAACGGCCAGAAAAAAAAGCGTGGGGTGCTTTTTAAGATATTTTCAAAATGACTACTTCTACCAATATTTGTCAATAAAATATTTATAACAATTGACAACTAGCACCCCACACTTTTTTACAATAAAATTCTTTTTTGTTAATCTCACTATCCTTAATTTAGATTTATTGAAAATTGTTTTTTACCCTTTTGGTTTGATTTTCTATAAAACGTGTTTTTTAGTCTTTTTTAAACTGTAATTTTTGTCAATAAAATTTATCATAGAACTTTGCTTCTTAGTGCCGAGTTTTTCAGTACTATATTCATCATAATTTAAAGAACATAACGGAGACACTCACTTGAATGGGGACCTTCCTCTTTTGTCCTTCTTATCTTCGGGAGAAAGAGACTGCGTACCTCCCAAGTCATACTTAGCCATCTCTACTTCACTGGGTGTACGATGCATACCATTAACTTGTCCTGTACAAAAACTTTTCCATTAATATATTTGCAAAGTATTCGCAAGCAGATATCACCACATTTTCAATATATTACTCATAATATTATATACTATATTATAATGATTTAAATAAAATATTTGAAATGTCTTAAATGCATGTCTTTGTCAAATATTTTGTTGGGTTTAGTTGCATTTATTAGATTTTATTTTGATATTTTCAAGTACATTTGAATATATATTTCCGAAAAATATATACGAAATAATAGGGCTTACTTCAAATACTCTATATAAATGTTGTAAGAAGTTGTTATATAAAAATATTAATTACTATTTTTGATAGCAAACTGCATAATTACGGTTCGGATTATCCTTCATAGAATTGAGAAGTCAAATAGCAATCACTCCTGTAAAATCTCAATTTTAGATTCGTCCTATCTTGGTCACGAAAATAAAATCACTTAGAGACATCAACAGTACACCCAGAATTGAATGGATTACCTTCAACGATGATATTTCCATCTTTAAAGTGAAAAAGGTCTTAAATTAATCCTTATAATTCAAATTTTATTAGAAATTATAATTTTATGGATAGCATTGATAAATTCGTTTACTGGCGCCACTATCTCCATAAATATTTTTCTATATTACTGTTTTGCTGTCCTAGAAGCATCTACTCCTAGCATATGAGGTTAAACAAATTCAAAACAAATAACTTATATCATGCATAAAGCTATCTGGCATATCCGTGGTACTAAATTCGGAGTCCA
Organism: Malacosoma neustria; assembly: GCA_963693495.1. Classification (NCBI taxonomy): domain Eukaryota; kingdom Metazoa; phylum Arthropoda; class Insecta; order Lepidoptera; family Lasiocampidae; genus Malacosoma; species Malacosoma neustria. The sequence continues at coordinate 4,291,154 of OY856397.1, forward strand.
ATCTAGAGGTCCTGGGTTCGAATCCCACGATGGTATGCACCACTTGGGCAGTTTATTTCGCCTTGTGTGCATACTATAGCATGATTGCCATGTACTGCTGGTGAAGGAAGGCATCGTGAGGAAACCTGCATATCGAGATCACCGGTATGTGTAACCCGCCAATCGGCTTTGGACAAGCGTAGCGGGTATACTATCCGTCCCGTCTAGGAGGAGCCCCGAATCCAGCAGTGGGATGGTTCTGGGCTGTTATTATAATGACATGCATGAAGCTGAACATAAAAAGGGACAAAAGTGGACCTGGTTGCAAATTGTAATTCTGTATGGTAACGCCGCGCGTGACCGAGCCCTTGCGCGGCGGCCTCGAAGGCTGTCGCTTCACTTTCGAGCTCGGTACCTGCACGTCTTCCTGGTTTTCATCGTAGTGAAGACCTTAGGGTGGTGAGGGAAAAAATGATAACTATCAAGGAACTAATTATGGGCTGCAAAAAGGACATCTAGTACTGATATGTTAAAAAATCATGCAAGAGCAAATTTTTCCGAAACTTCATGAGTGGATAAACGTCAAAACGGCCATCATAGCGTGCGGGTATAGTAATAACCTTTCACCTTAAACTCTTACATACGAGTGTCGAGTAGGTTGTATCGCAATACATTACAATAATTTATCTAATCTATGCACGTAGACGAGTGAAGATGAACAATAAATAAAAATCCGTTAAAATAAACTTCAAATTTACATAAGGTCCGTACTATGTACAAGATAGAACACAAGGTATTTTGCATTGTGACTATTTTGAAAATCATGTTCATGATAGAGAAAAAGGTGGATAACATAATTAAGATACCGTTGGTAACTTTTGAGAGAGAACCCTAAAAAGTGAATGGACGCGATGAAGGATGATAGGATGGATTGGATACATAAGGAAGGGATGTGTGAAATAATGTATTTAAATAATAATTTACAGCTAACCAGAATGAATAAAGTGTCACAAATGGACAACGGTAAAAACAGATAAGCACTAAATGACTATGACTACTCAAAAGGATACTGTGAAGTTAAGCTTTTAATGCTACCGAGAATATCTGCTCAGATGACGATAATAAAGGCTTGGATAACGATAACTGAATCAACTCACATAAAATGGTAGTAAGTAATACTAGAGAATTGTTATTGTACAATGTATTACGATTCAACCCAAACATGGAACGAGCTATAAATTTTTACTTCGAAAAATTTGCCCTTAGCATTAATAAAGGTATAAAATAAGAACATTAGCAAAAAATTGAAGATTAATGAAATAAAAAAAAAATTAATTACTTCAAAATCGGTACATTATACTTTGCTACGCAAAATTAATCAATCAACAAAATGGATTCGAATATAGGAAATGTTTTTATTTATTTACATATAACGCATTTATTTAGGATGTTAAAAGATACCTTTTATGTCAGTCATAGTGAAACCACTCCTCATGATTTGATCAATATGAGCAGGCATTTGGGCTTCGGTAGCCTCTTTCATTAGAATCTGCTGGCGCTCTTTTATTTCAATCCATCTTCTAGCTTTTTCACTTTCACTGTTACAAATGAAAAATTAATCAGACCTGAGTCATCTTGTATGGAGTCAAACCAAGACTTTCGTGAACTAAAATCGAATTGACTTACTAAGTTTGAAATTCAATATTACATATTTTTCAAAGTGTTGATTAGAATTTAGTTTTTAATTCAGAACCAGTTAATTAATATTGACAAAAAATATGTGTAACTTTTTACGCTAAAACTCTTTCGTGACATTTTCATTTAGTGTCTAAAGTGTTTACCCTCTCAACCCCAAAACAGAAAAATGAAATGGTGCCTGTATAAAACTATGCAAGCTAGTATCGAAAGAGGACCGTATATCGGCCTTTACAAGGCATTTGATATGCAAACAGGTTTGCTTGCTTTATTATTTTTAACACACAAAGTTAACAAATACAAAGAACACAATACAAAGTTATTATGGTGGCATACTTAAGACCAAAGGTGGTCACCATCCAGACGGGATTGAAGCCCTACCACGTAGCTAGGGTGGGTTGTTTTGTGGCCTTTTACGACAGGCCGACCCCGCCCGCAGAGGTTCGTATTCTTTTTCCGTCTCTGCACGGATAAAAATTATTATCATTGGTCGGATGTGCCCAATTTGCAATTATTTAATTTTTATTTCTATAAAATCGTTTATTATTGTAGCTATACATAGTTTTTACACAAACTTACCCAATAAACTCTGAATGACATATGACAGGTAACGACAATCTAAGGAACTCCCAGTTTGCTTTCTCCATTGTTTCGAACGTGTTATGTGATATTTTCAGACATGGTGGTGTATCTAAAATTAAAGAGTCACTGTTATTGATCCGTCCATATCCATTCTTAGACATAAATATGCTCGCTTGGTACTGAGTTTGTTCTTCTCACGCCATGTTCTAAGTTTACAAACCTACGTTGTGGGTACTTTAAACTATTCTTCTTATACCGAGTCTGACTATTTGCCTTGGATACTAAGAACTTATGTATATGTTGTTTGGTTTTAGAACTAATGTCGTTATTCTAGTGCCACTTTTTGTTGTAAGAATGTTGAAGTTGAATTAAAAGGGCTGAGAGTTGTAATAAAGTTTCTATCCTATGGTTTTGAGGACTATCAAATCTTTACTTTTCAAGTACATAAAATTATATTAAGAAAATAAAGTATATCTGTATTTAGGGCAAAGGATAAGTGTTGCCATCCAACGCGGTAATGCAGCCAGCGTTTTGGGAACGTTTCCGGCCGAAAGCGATTTGGAATCAATTTATTATTTATAGTTTTCCGGTTTTTGGTTTATTTCATTATTTAATATTTGAGTTTTTGATAATTTATTTTTGTTCAGTGTATGTAGTGATAGTGATAAATTCAAAGGACTTTAAAAAACAAAATAAATATAAATTAAATTTATTTTTAAGTGCTCTGTACTCCAAACCATGATATTTCTATAGATAAGTAATAAAAGTCTATTTAAACCTCTTTGAGCTCCCCGTTTCGGTGGTATTAGGTACTCTAGTTGAGGAAGAAGCTGTACTAATGTATGCTATTTGCGCAGATGTTTTAAACTATTCAATTTATAATTTTGTTACAAAATTATGCTTACAGCCAATTACAGCTCAAGTAAACATTGTAATGTCGTTGGAAGCCATATGGCTTCCAAATAATTTAAAAGTAAAAAAAATATTAATACTGTTTTTAAAATGTAGTGCAATACCTGATCCAGCAGGTATTCTTGTAACATCAATTCTGGTATCAATCATTTCGTCAGTGTTTTCGAAAATCGGCTGATCTTTTGTATACCAATGCGTGACGTCACGTTTCATATTCCTGAAAAAGTTCAAATAATGCAAATGGTAATTTTCTTATCATCACATCATCCAAGTTTGTGTCAGGTACCTACGTTGATATTGATGTGAAATTTTTCTTTTAACGAGATAATTGACATAAGAAAATAGATGAAATAGAATATACTCATAAATTATAAAAGACATTACAAAAGCAACTATGCCGATTCTTTCAAAATCGAAATGAAAATCTTCACCATCAATGGTTGTTTGTTCTTGCTACCACGTAGTAAGTGAGATAGTTATATAAATTAATTTTAATAAAGTAAAAATGCATGTACAATTACTAGCAAAGCCTTGCACAATTTATTTTTAAATTTAGTTTAATATATAAAATAGGTTGGTTGGAATCAATAAAATTATAAAACCTGAATATACGATAATTTAATTTTAATTTGTAATGAAGGTAGTCTAGCCAAAAATATATATTTAAGTAATACTTACACACAAAACGGTTCATAACCTTCTTGAAGACCACAAGTTGTGAAATACTTTAAGGAATTCACATCTTGACCATAAGTTAATCTGAAATATATAAGACAACGAATTTTATATTCAATATTTTTGTGGTAGTGATTAGTTATCAACAGGGTAGGTTGGTGTTGTGAGGAGTGGCGTTAAAAATTTTCAGGTCAAAATAATGTACATACACGTAATAAGTGTGCTTAATAAATATTATATATATTCAATTGAAACATACATGTATAACGTGTTTATGTTTACTTTTCGTGATAATGTTTACTATTCTAGTATGAAAGAGAGTTGATACATATAAAAAAGATATAGATATAGATAAAAAAGATAAGGATGTATGGATTTCGTAATATTTTATACAGCGAAAAAAGGTGTGAATGACGTGAATGGTTAATAGAAGACAGTGTTAGAAGAAAATATGTTATGCCGACCCCATTTAATGTGGAACAAGAACAAGAAGAAATCGAATTATATCAGAAATTATCGTGATGAAACTAAGTTCTCGATATTGCCTAATAAAAGCAAATATCTTTCTTTTTTTTATTGCTGTAGGACAGCAGACAGGCTGACGGTCCGCTTACAATTTAGCAGTTACCGTCGCCTATGGGTGTTTGCAACGCTAGTGGCATCGCGAACACGCTGTTGTCTCGTAAGGGTACAGGAACTTGGGTTACTAATGCTGGAACACAACACAAAGTTATTATGGCCGCATACTTAAGGACAAAGGTGGTTGCCATCCCGACGGACTTGAGGCCCTACCACGTAGCTAGGGTGGGTTGTCTTGTCGCCTACAGGCCGACGGCCTCTGCACGGATAGATGCTCATCCACATGCTCATCCTTGATTAATAATAATTATTAAAGATTCACCTATAAAGTAAGCTTTCATAAAGTTAACGTACCGAGCCTTTTGTCCAACACCCAAAGTACAAGCTGGTACAAAATTGTCCCCTTGGACATCTGCGAAAGTTGTTTCACCTCCTAAAGCATCCATAAGTAGCTCGCCGTTCAAAGAGAAACCTAATGTAAATTGTTATTAAGAAACATGTCTCCATTACAAAGTTAGTACTTCTAACTTGAGTGGTAAATTTTACTGAATATAATCTGAGATCTTCCTTGTATATTTGACTAAAAAATTAATATACCAAATATAAATGGTATTTTGTTGTAAGTAGAAATAAATACAAGTAGAATTAAAATAACTATATATTTTTTTAATTTATTGTAATATTCTATTATATCTATTGATCAAAATATAGACAATATTTACTATGGTAAAATCTACTGAGGTTCCCTACATCGGCTTCTCTTAAGGCATCATTGACCACGTCATGATGCGTCCATTTATACTACTTTTGTATTATAAAAAGTTTAATTTATATAATTTTACTTTACTTATACTATGTTATAAATTTTATACAAAAAAATTGTCTACGAATTGCAATGTTCAGTAATTAATAAATATTTAGAAACCTTAACACTCAATAACATTTTGATAGTTACTAATGATTAGTAATATTAGTCTGAATATAACAAACGAGATTATTCTATTAGTAAGCTATTTTACTCATCACAAATTAATTAATTTAATAGCAAACAGGGTAGTGTCTTTGTATATAATTTATTATATGATGATATTAATTAACATATAAAATAATCTTTCGTTTTTGGACGAATTTTAATTAACGACAAAATATTATTTTCAAACAAGACAGCTTGTCTAACTATCTAAACTAAGATGGAGTATGCGATGTTCAGCAATGATACCTTACTGCTTCTATGTAGAGGGAAATTTATATTTTCAATAAGTAATAGATTATTTATAGCTTCCAGAACTACATAATAATGAAAATTATAAGAATTATCTCGTTGTTCTTCTCCTCTCATCTCCTAAGCATCTAAGAAATTCATTTCAAACGTAAAGAGATCATTATTATACAATTCCGATTCATCTACTATACATAGAGAAATTACTGTGTAGTTTGCATTAATGCAAACAAGCATTATGAATACTTGATTAGTGTCGAGTTAAAGACCATGAAAAAATACATGACATACATCTATATAAATAAAATGATATATGCCTGCAGTTGTGCGCGCATCACAGCAAAACTGCTGGATAGAATTTCAATTAAATTTTCTAAAATTTATTTCATAGACACTTATTGCCCTTTATCTAAAAAAAATATTGCGATATTTTCATTTAAAGTGAAATTATTAAGTTTTAAGAAACAACGATTTGATGTGTGTTTTCTTGGCGCGGAGAAGTGGGGTAAGTGGTGTAGCGCGCATGCGTACGAAGTTGCGGGTATTAGCTAGTTTGTCTAAATTTGCTTTGTAAAAAAATATTACTATAGCTATAAAGACACATACACTTCTCATCAAAAAAAATAGAAACACCCCTGAAGATTGGTTTTGAATGAGTTTAATATTTTTTTTTACATTTAACCAAAAATATTAATAATGCCAGTTAATTGTGGATATTATAAGGTACCATTTAACGACCTCTCAGGGATGCTCCTCTGTCCGAGGAGTACACGGGTGTGCATAACCGAGGTACCCGAACATCCGCCACCTCATTCTCCTTCCCTTCCGAGGTGGCAGAGTCCTTTACCCTTTATCCTTTCTATTTCTTCAACTCTTTCCCATCTCCTGCATCTTGGGTCGGGTCGGTTGTGTGGCAGCGTAGCTGGTTGTGCTAGATTCCGCTCTGCGCCCCGGCTCCCAGCGGCGTTCTGCACTCACGACCGCGCCCTCACTTCCGACCTAAGATGTGACGTATCGCCCTGGGCTTTGTCGTCTGGGTCTGGGTTGACGCTTCACAGCTACTTGTGTTCCAACTTACGCAGTGAAGCGCCGTACGCTGGGATGAAGGGATCCAGCGAGGCTGAGCCGGCGGTAGATTGCTACGGCATGTCCTCGGCAATACGCCCATTTGGCCCTGATTTCTAGCAAAATGGCAGCCCCACGGAATACTTAGCCGAAGGAAAACGGTCAGGGTGGCCCGGCTTCTCTGGACACCCGGCGAAGGGTGGGGTGTAGATGGTGGCAGTCATGCTGAAGGGGCAAGGGCTGCATGGCCTTACTAGCTGCGCTTGTCGAGTCCCCGATGTCGCACCTAACCACCGCAACCCCGCACATATTAATGTTTCAAATTAAAATAAAATTTCTTTAGCTATTGTGTTTTGTTCAACAGGTATGTTTTTACCCTTTAAGAAGAAATTGTTAAATGTTAGAAACAAAGATGTAAAACAGAAAAATATTAAAAAAAAGTTTATTCAGAATCTCGTATTTCCTCCTCAGACTTTTATCACTGCTTCCATGCAGTTCCTTATGACACGGATAAGCGTCACAATCTTGTATTGTGGGATGTTATCCCACTCTTCTTTTTGGCCAAGCGTCTCTGGAGCAGGATCTCTCGCTCTGACTCGTCTATTCAACCCGTCCCATAAGTATTATATGGGATTCATATTCGGGATTCTTGGTGGCCCGCCCATAACCGCAATACTGACTTCACTCAGGTATTCATTTACAATGCCTGCGGTATGAGCCCTAGCATTGTTCTGTATACAAATGAAGTCTTCGCCAGTAAAATGTGCATAGAGTACCACACGAGACTCCAGACACTCTTCGATGTAACGTAACACATTTAATGACGGTAGATAAGATTTTAAGACTAAGTGACTGATGATTGATCTACTTGGGTCAAATGATCCAGTTAGGCAGGTCCAATTTCGCGAAAGAGGTCATTCGTCGAATCCAACTCTGATGGGCAGCGTTCGGGAAGCTCCGTAAAATCTTTTCGTCCCAAATACCACAGTGTCTCAAGACGAAGGTTTTTAACCAATGTGTGTTGCCAGTGATGACTTACGGAACGCAGATGCGGTCGCTAACTATGGGCCTTATGAGAAAGCTCATGGTCGCTCAGAGGGCAATGAGAGGGCTATGCTCGGAGTTTCCCTGCGAGATCGAATTAGAAATGAGGAGACTCGCAGGAGAACCAAAGTCACCGACATAGCCCGGATGATTGCAAAACTGAAGTGGCAGTGGCAGAAAAGTCCTCGAATGGCGACCGCGTACTGGAAGACGCAATGTTGGTAGGCCCTCCACAAGATGGACGGATGATTTGGTCAAGATCGCCGGAATAGGTTGGATGAGGGCAGTGCAGGACCGATCGTCGTGGAGATCTTTGGGGGAGGCCTTTGTCCAGCAGTGGGCGTCTTACGGCTGAAATGATGACTGATGATTGATTATAATTATCTGAAAAATATTTGTACGCCTTTTGGGCAGAACAGGATAAGGACATTACCATTTATATGTAACATCTGTGCATTATTTCACTCTTGTTCAAACACATAAATAAATTTGAATTTAAACCGAGGTCCAGATACAAATACAATTTCGGTTTTTCTATCGACGCTTATGCCTCCCGAAACTGTCCATGAACCACCACCGTAACTGTAACTGACTCTTAAGAAAACAGAACTTTGCTCCATTGAAGGTATGACCAATTTAAGCGCTCTAGTGTAGTTGAGGCGCGCTCTTCGGTAGTCTACCGTCAATTTCGAGCCATCAGCTGGTTTATAAGGTTTCATGCTACGCTCCGCCAATCTTTTTTTTATGGTAGAATCGCTTATAGTCAATCCTCAAACCTCGCGGAGCTGTTGCTGCAGTTGAATAAAGTTAAAGTGACGATATTTTAGAGAAACTGACACAATATACAACGGTATATTGTGTCATCTTGCTCAAACGTAACTACTACTAAACGTAATACTAGTCTTCTGATAACGCTGATACACTCTATTGGCAGCAGAGAGGCTTAGATGCAATCGTGCAGCCACAACACGTTAACTATGCCCTGCATCCAGCAACGCCACGACTTGGGCGGCTTCTGTGGGTCAGGTATCCATATTTTTTAGGAAAATATCCTTTTGTTAGGATTTCACAGAGCTTAGTTAACAATCACGCTCAGCTCAGTTCAGGGCTCAATTTTAAAAAACGATAATTTAATTTTATGGCAAAAATTGTGATTAAGTACAAAAATTCCGACGGAATACACATTAAAAAGAATCTCTTCATTCATTTATTAGATGAAAATTCGAAAATTTAAATTCAAATATGAAATTCTTGTACACCATTGTGTAGATTAAACTGCCAGCTATTTATTGGCGGATTTTTTTAAATGATATCCATCCTCTTTTTCATTTAAATGCTGCCCGAATAATACTTGCAGTAGTGTTTCCGTTTTGTTGATTAGAAGTATATTTCAATCAGGTTTCATCAACTGAATATACAATATATTTGAAAGTAAAGATAAAATTCATGTTGACGGTAGAATATAATAATTTAAATAATTCTATGTTATTTTCATTTATATTGTATAGGAGAACACTCGTAATTAGAAACCTACTTAATTTCATAATATTACTGCAGAAAAAATAATTTTAATTCACTAATTTAATACAATTGTATTTCTGGAAGCTATAAAATTTTGAATTGTAGCTATTATAATTTTTTTTTAAAGAAACTTAGAATACTTTTGCATCTGTGCATTGTCGATTAAAGCAAGCAAAGCGATGTGGTGTTTAATTATTAATAAAATTTAAATGCGTCCGCTTCAAGCTGGTAATTTTTTTTCTATTTTAAATTATGTGGCAGAAATATATACTTTGTGTGGCAGAAAGAGTCTTGTGAGGCTTTTGAATATATATATATATATATATATATATATATATATATATATATATATATATATATATATATATATATACCTAGTCAGGTCATAAGTATTGTCACACAGTAAAAACTTTTCTTTTAGAATGCTGGCCAGAAAAAAGTTTATTGAATTCGAATTTAGAATTGTTCATGAAAATGAAAATGTATAATTTTTGAAATTTTACTCATTTTTAAATATGGAGTGGACGCTTAAAGAAGACCGTGTTGCAGTTATTGCGTTGCATCGTTGCAGTTACGCGCCAATTCAAATTTTTAACATACTGAAAAACTTTGAATATAACCAAAAGATTCGTTTATCGTACCATCAAACGATACAATGAAGACTCTAGTGTAGATGACAGGTCAAGAAGTGGTCGCCCTCGGTCTGTTAGGACTCCAGCAGTGATAAAAGCTGTGAAGGCACGAATTCAAAGAAATCCCAAACGTAAGCAGAAACTGTTGGCCCTTCAGATGGGGTTAAGCAGAACCACGGTGAAAAGGGTGTTAAATGAAGACTTGGGCTTCGGGCATATCGAAGAAAAACAGGACATCGTTTGATTGCTCGTCTAATGGACCTGAGACTGAAGAGATGCCGCGCTTTGTTGAAGCGGTACGCGGGAAAAAAATATCGGGAAATTCTTTTTTCGGATGAAAAAATGTTTACCGTAGAAGAGAGCTACAACAAACAAAATGATAAAGTGTACGCACACAGTAGTGAAGAAGCGAGCAACCGTATTCCGCGTGTCCAACGAGGTCATTTTCCATCCTCGCTCATGGTATGGTTGGGAGTTTCTTATTGGGGCTTAACAGAGGTACATTTTTGTGAGAAAGGTGTAAAAACGAATGCTGTTGTGTATCAAAATACAGTCCTGACGAACCTTGTGGAACCTGTTTCTCATACCATGTTCAATAACAGGCACTGGGTATTGCAACAAGATTCGGCGCCAGCTCATAGAGCGAAGAGCACACAAGACTGGCTGGCGGCGCGTGAAATCGACTTCATCCGGCACGAAGACTGGCCCTCCTCCAGTCCAGATTTGAATCCGTTAGATTACAAGATATGGCAACACTTGGAGGAAAAGGCGTGCTCAAAGCCTCATCCCAATTTGGAGTCACTCAAGACATCCTTGATTAAGGCAGCCGCCGATATTGACATGGACCTCGTTCGTGCTGCGATAGACGACTGGCCGCGAGATTGAAGGCTTGTATTCAAAATCACGGAGGTCATTTTGAATAAACTTTAATGTCATAAGAATCTATGTTTTGTTAAGTTCATTTTGGTATATGAATGGTTACATAATGAATAAACTTGTTACAATTATTTTACATTAAACATGTGACAGAATTTATGACCTGACTAGGTATATATATATATATATATATATATACATATACGTGGCGTAGCGGCTGACGCACTTCGGTACGCTTGTGGAGGTCACGGGTTAGATTCCCTTTTCGCGTCTGGGTGTTTACGTGTAATATGTATTTTTTTAAAAAAGAAAAGTATATACGTAGTATATTAGTTATCTTGTCTCCATTACACAAGTGCTATGCAATTTACTTTGGGGCTAAACGGCATTGTGTGAAATGTCCCAATTTATTTATGTATTTATTTGTTTCTTTATAATACATCAGAACGTCTGTACATACGTTACACGATTCTTTCTTTCGTTTGTTTTTCTATCATATGTTAGCTAACCATAAATTACTTTGATATGTGAATAATAAATGTTTAAATGATTAATTAATTGATTAAAGTTTAGCCAGTAATTTAAAAAGTAAATTACGTTCTCCGTCTAAAAAGTTCAGATTTTATGAGTTTATCATTATTAAAACTGGTTAATGTTAGAAAGAGCATTAAATATTTAATATTATAGAAAGCCTGAATGTCAAATTTATCCAATCATCAATGCAATTTAACTCTGCTTAAAAATTCTAGCGTATACAACTGAGTAAACATTCCTGACTGCGCGAATTGAATAGACAAGACATTTGAAATAATTTTAAAACCAAAATATTACCACAGATTTATATTAGCGTCAATTCTAAATGCTGAATTCGTTGCATCAATACGCGCATCCAGTTATTTGAAAGTAAACTTCGCTCTGCGTTCCAGTTGACCCCTAATTTAGAAGACTTGTAGCATCAAGACGAAAAAACCTTTTTAGTAGAGAACGTAGATCTGTTTTTTGTAGGATTGTACTAGGCGAGACTCTTACTCGTACAATCGAGTTGATTTATTACACTTTTCTGAACAATGTTTTCACGGTAAAAGTATTGCACACTGCCACTGGTATCATCCACATAGTAATAAAAAACTTTGGCGTTATCATTGACATACAGGTGAACTACGTTGGCGACAGTACATAACCCTAGGGCATACCATCATTATTAGTACCAATGGCTGTGGTTTTAATTCTACTCTCATCATGAAAGCTAAGTCTTTAAGAATCATCCGTCAGGTATCTCATATGATGAAAATTTGGAGAAAACCATTTTGCTAAACCCAGTCAGACAAACTTTAAACTTAGATATGAGATTTAGGAGATTGGATGATTTTGACAAACTATCGTAAGAATATCACTGCCACAGACTAAAAAGCCAGCAAATGTGAAATCGATCTTGCGAAACAATGTCTTTAAATTACTTATCGTCTTGTCAATGAGATCAAGGAACACTCCGACAACGTCACCCACAGCCCATTGCTTGCCGAACGACTCATAGTTACCGCTGAACACTTTTTCCTCCTTAAAAATGAATTTATTATAAATGTTTTTCCTTTATTATTACTTCATACATTTATAGATTATCTGGGAATTTTTATGGAGTGCAATATTTTAAGAAATATATTTAAATTTTATCAAGCACGATTACTTTGTCTCATATGCTCATTATTCGGTGATATGAATAATTTCAAACTGACACTACCAATAAAATTCATAGATAATATTTTTCATATATTATATTCATAATTATTTACATAGGGTATGTGGTACATTTTCGATGGATGTAGTCGGAACAACAGGGAAACAAGATACATTCTTAATGTTTGTTACGAGTTACCCACAAATACATAAGAGTACAAATACATAAACGGTGAAACCGTGATGCTCTGATTACACGAATTCATACGCAATAATAATATTTGATTGATCTAAACAGGATCTGCTCCTAGATAAATGATTGAGTGACTCTTTTTTTATCTCCTGCTAAGACTTTATAACTACGAGCAAAAATTTAGATAGATAGATAGATAACACTTTATTGTAAACCAATTATATAAACACAATGAAACTTATTTACACAATCAATATGTACCTGACTTACAATGGGCGGCCTTATCGCTACAGAGCGATCTCTTCCAGGCAACCCGGAATTTAATGTTTATCATAACCATAATATTTAAATTAACATAGATAAGACAAATAAGATTCAGAACTTCTTGAATTTCAATAAGTAAACAGTTTAATTTTGTATTGAAATAAGTAATGTTGATTTTATTGAATATAATTTTATAATCAGAGCCTCACATAACACCATTCATCACGTTAACTCACTAATAGTCATATCCGGCACATCAAGGAAACAGCCAACAATATCTCCCACTTTCAGCTGTACTCCAAACGTATCGCTCGAACCACCGTGCCATTTTAAGCACTAAAGCCCAATTCATATTTTCAATTTTAAAGTTTCATTTCATTACATTACATTCGGTTTCCCAAATTATGACCAAACAGCAAAATTTGGAAAATAATCTCTTGAGAGTTTGTTTGTCAGTTGTCAGTTTTTAAATTGATCAGACAACCCTTTTTATACGAGTATATATAGTCTAATCATTTAAACCTAAATAATTTGTTGATTTTCAAAAATGTATGTATAGCATCTACAGCAAACATAGCTTCACCATCTAGTTAAATTATTATCATCATTATATCTATCAACAGCATCATCAAGGTCAAAACTATTATCATCCATGTCTCCATTGGGTTTCTTACTATATTTTTTAAGAGGCAACGTTCTCTCTAGAACTTGTTTACGGGCAACGTTTGGTGTAAATATTATACATTACATAGACTGCATTCATGGAACACTTCTCACGTCCAAAAGGGTCTTTTGTATACACTACCAAATGTCTGACCTATGTACGACATATGATCAGTAGTTTGTTTTTATTTTCTTTTATAGACATATTTTATTGTGGGCATCTACTTTATAGGGAAATTAATGAATACCTTTACATTCAGAAAAAATAATATTTGCATTTACATAATATTCGCATCGAATTTGTAATCAAATTTAGCGATGTGGGTAGAATAAAATGTCTTACATTATAACCGTCAAATGCCCAAGAGTTCTCGTCTTGGCCCAACATCATGCCAGGCGCCATATCTGCATGTGCCCAACCAACCTAAATCATAAAATAAATTTTAATTTATTCTTACATCTAGCTATAGGTTCATCTCCAAAACTTCTTTGCATTTTGCTTAATGATTACAAAATATAATTTTAGTGGAAATTGGCATACCCTCATAGGCCCAGCAGTGAGAATCTCAAATTCAAAGTACCACTTCCCAGAACTAACTGCATAGTTCTTCTCTGCTCTGTACGTTCTGAAGTCAGCCTGTTTTTGCTTCGATGCTTCAGCTAGAAGAGCTATGTACAAAAATTAAATATAGTTAATATATCTGAATAATTCTACTCGTTATTTAAGATCATATTTATATAACATGTAGGGGTTGTGCGCTAGTAGACATGCGCAGTGAGCGTCGTTTGCGCATGTAACTGACCAATCAGAGTCACCGACACAAAAGCACGTCAGCGTCCTTGTTTTGTAATGTATTCGCATTAAACAAATGTACACATTTATGACCAAGCAATGTATTGTAATAAGTAAAACCAGCAAATGACGCCCATCTGCTGGGTTAGCTTATCCGAGGAGTATTGCCGGTTACAAATACTGGTATTAATGGTCGAATCACGATGTCAGATCATCAGGAAAATCAATACAAAGGCCTGTTTTTACTTGGCACTATCTCAATGATTTGCAAGTCAGTTCTGGCACGTTGATTTTCCTACGGTGTTTACTATATACGTCTCAAACTTAATGTATTCGTTTATTTAGTAGTTGTACCGCGTTTGAATCTTTAATTACTAAATTATAACATAGGGGTGTGTTTCAGGTATTGCATTTTTTTATTTCTACTAGGATACAAAAATTGGCGTTTGTTTTATAAATGTTCAGGCGAGATTCAAGACGCCTAACTCCATCTACCACCAGTTTGTATAAGACTCCCTTCTATCCGGACAATGAATAAAGTGTATTATATATCTATTATTTCTTTTTAATTTCCATTTCTCTTTGTTACTTATCATTTATTACTAGACCTAGTTTTCATTAATGAACCAAGTATTAGTAGTAGTATTATTCGGTGGAAAATGTAATCGTGTACTTAGTTAATGCTGAATATATAAACTGACGGACTCATAAACTGCATCAAAGTTCAGGATTACTTTGAAATGAATTTTTTAATTAAACCATTTTTCCTTAAATTTCTGTTTCTTCTTCAAAAAAATATTTATTTCAAAGTCGTCTATTACTTTGATGCAGTTCATGAGTCCGTCAGTGTATATCAGCAGCGTAGCTAATGTTAGTGACAGCCAATGTAGGTAATGCTGCTGACCTCATTGATCAACGCATTGATGTATAAATTAAAAAGACACGGTGAGCTGATTCCCCTTGTCTCATTCCACACTTTAGCTTATACAAACCAGATATCGCACCAGCCCATTTAATAAAGTTCATCTGATTTTGGTACCAATATTTTAATAATTTTGTGACATTACTATTTACTTTTGTTTAATTTTTTAGTTTCTCCCATAATATATGATACCAAATCAAAAGCCCTAGATAAATCTAGAAAACACGCAGACAGGTGCTTTTCTTTGCATGTTGTATTGAACAGTCTGCTTGACACACAATGATGTTTACCTTCGTGCTGTTCTCCAGTAGGTGGATCTAAATTATATCCATATACGAGCAAGGTCCTGACCGTTTCGGAAGCTGTGTCACGGTTAGCTTTTTTAATAGCATCATCTACTTTTGGATACGGCACCAGGTGCGGAGAACGGTGCATATCAGGGTCCTGTAAAATAATAGTCAAGAAAATAATAATGAAAATCAATATTGTTAACGTTTTTAATCTCCTTCATCCATGACACGAGTGATTCAGACGTATATCATTACAGTTTTCTTTCACTACTTTTATTACTTCTTTTTTTGTACCAGCATCTAGTACATATTTATGTTTACTACGTATACTAAATGCTACTGAATCAAGTTATTTAATCGTATGAGCATATTTTCTACTGTAATATCTATCTATCTTCCTACATATCTACTAACGTTATATGATCTTATGAGTAACTGTTACGTTCTGGAGATGGGAAAAATATTATAAATATTCCACAATATGAAAATTTGTTTTATCCGTGCAGGGGCGGAGAAAGAATACTACCCAAGCCAAGCCAGCCCAATACCTAATACCCAAGCCAGTCTGGATGGCGACCACCTTTGGTCTTAAGCATGCCGTCATAATAACCTTGTGTTGTGTTGCGGAATTAGTGATCCAAGTTCCTGTACCCTTATGGGACAACAGCGTGTTCGTACTGCCACTGGCATTGCAAGCACCCAAAAGCGACGGTAACTAGTAAATTTTAAGCGGGCCGTCAGCCTGTCTGCTGTTCTATAGCAATAAAAAAATACCACGGGTAGAATGGAACTCCATATGTTTATTAATGGTGTGCTTTTGAACATTTCAAATGGCGGAAATGTTCTCTTAGTCTGATTGTGGAAAAAAATACTACTAATCTCACAATGAATTTCTTTTGTATCTTACACATACATAAATAAATTGGACAATTGACATAGACCTATCAAATACCAAAGTAAGTAGCAGAACGTTTTTTCCGTGCAAGGACGGAGTAAAAATATTAACCTCTGTGACCGGGGTCGGCCTATCGTAAAAGCCTGTCGGCTTTCACACGAACTTCGTGGTAGGGCCCCAATTCCGACTGGATAGTAACCATCCTTGGTCTATAATAATGCTACCATAATGACCTTGTATTATGTTCCGGCATTAGCAACCCAGGTTTCAATATCCCTTTGTATATACATGATGCTATATAGTAGCGTGTTCGCGGTGCCCCTACCGTCGCAGCATCCATAGGCAACAGTAACTGCTTACTATTAACTGGGCCGTTAGCATGTCTAATAGACCTCGACAATAAAAAAAAACGCGTCTCTTATAATACTTATATGCCTTTTTTGTAAGTATCCTGACGTGTTGCAAGGGTCCGAAGTAGGTATAAGTCATTGCGCCACGAATACATCTTAAATTACTTACCTCATTCAAGCCGTACGTCCATCCCTGCTGTATCCTCTCCCTTGCCCAAAGGTTATGTGTATTCTCAGCTAACTGGTCTACCAGTTCGTCCATCTTAGGAGTTAATGTAACAGCACTCAAATCCAATGGCGCTGGTTTGTATCCGTTTGACTATCAACATAAAATTACAAAATAATCCTCAAAGATTTGAGAAGACATTACGGTATTATTATTAGCGTGGACAAATTATACCACTGTAGTCAGTTGTACGTTGTTAAATGTGGGTCTCTAAAGTGGAAGACCAGAGGCGTATCAATTCAACTGAAATAAGATTGTTGTAATGGATGTGAGTGACAAGAATGGATAAGGTGAGAAAGTATATAAGAAGATCGCTGAAAGTTGCCTATAAATAGTAAATTTAGAGGAAGGAGACTGTCATGGTATGGGCGTGAAATGAGAAGGTATGTCGACCATATTATTAGGAGAATGCTTGCCAAGTTAAGTCAGTGCTGTTACGTTAAACCCTAATTTTTTTCAAAGTATAAATGTACATCCTTTTACCAAAAGCTACCTGGAAAGTCTTTTCAGTTCACCCGTTTCCAAGATCAACACTTAGAAATTAATTTTTAGTTTTTTTTTTGCTTAGCAAAATATTTCTTAAAACATTAAAATTTCTTATTTTAACAGTGAAATTGCGGTAAAAATACAAAAATAATAACATTGTTCGTGCAGAGGCGGAGAAAGAATATTAACCTCCGCGGCCGGGGCCGGCCTGTCGTAAAAGGCGACAAACCAACCCACCCCCAAGCCCCAAGCCCGTCTGGGTGGCGACCACCTTTCGTCTTAAGTATGCCGCCATAATAACCTTGTGTTGTTCCGGCATTAGTGACCCAAGTCCCTGTACTCTTATGCGACAACATCGTGTTCGCGAGGCCACTAGCGTTGCAAACACCCATGGGCGGCGGTAACTGCTAAATTCTAAGCGGGCCGTCAGCCTAACAAAAAAAAAAACATTGCAACCGTCACTCACTCACCTTGCTTGTTTTTAATTATTTCGTTCATACTTATTTAAAAATTAGCCCTTCACCATACAACTGATCATGTTTACATTTTATATACATATATGTATGTATACTATCTAAATATCATTGCTTTATATCCTTTACACTCAATAAAACTTATCCATAAACATATCCTTTAAAACTAAATTAATGCTTTATAATGCATTAGGTGAATAATATATCCAGTATGGATTAACGAGTTATGGTCGCACCTTTAAGTCTTACATGAATAAAATACATAGACTGCAACATAAAATTTAAAAAAATATTGTTTCCCTAAATATCAAACATAAATTTGCTGATGATGAAAGCAGTCTTTTTAAACACTGCAAGATTTTACCTGTAGAAATTCAATTTAAAAAAATGATACTCAATGAAAACTTTTTTAATAAAAAAATACAAACTAAAATGAAGCACACTGTATATACTCGGGTCGCTGCTCAAAACCGGTTTGCTACCAGCGGCGCGAAGAATATGTACGGCAAGCGCACAACTACCTACTTAGTTCCAAGATTATTAAACGATTTACCAACAAATATAAGAGATAATATAACCCAAAAAAATATTAAAGCCTCACTTAAAAAATACTTTTTAGAGAAATTGTAATCTAAATTTACTCAGTCATTTGAACGTGAGTAGACTTAAGTTTCGATGGCATTGTACAAACCTTAGTGGTTTTTTGTGCTGTTATTTTATCAAGCTAATGTAATAACTGTGAATTTGATAAATAAATTAAAAAAAAAAATTATAACCTACTTGCAAGAAAGGCTCATTTGGCAGGCGAACGTTACGGATACGTGCTGGAGGCTTGTCTAAGCTAATGTAATAGCCGAGAGCTAAAATTGTTCTGAAATAAAAATTATTATTAATACATTTTGATTTAGACCTCAGGCTTCGTATCAAAAATTACTATTTCCACAATTTCTTCAGTGATTTTGTACAATTTTCTTCTCTTGCAGCAACAGAGACACCATAAAACGAATGATTAGGATACTATACAGCCGAGAGACCATTCTTCTACAAAAAGAAACTCTGGTATACTGCCTTTGTTGCCAAAGCTAGTGAGATGTGACGATTTTTAACTTGAATGAGGGGATCACATTCTAATTTCTTTAAGGAATAATTTTAGACATTATTTAGTTTGTTTAGTGAGGATAGTATTTTAACTTATAAATAAACTAGGTACCTACCATGGTGTAACTTAATTTAATCCTCCTTACGTAAGGAGCGTATGGAGGTTTTAGCAATATTAGGTATTCTAACTTACTTGAGCGTTTGCACCGCAAGTTGAATGTCGTATCTCTTTTCAGCGGGCGGAAGCCTTTCGAAGGGTACGAGACAAGGGTGTATTTTGTGCAAATCATCACGTTGATCACCGTACATCCAACCGGCTTCAATCTGTTAAATTATGTAAGTATTCATTTAAATTTTATTATTTTATTTATATTTTTCTACTATATGTATTATTTTCAAGATGATGACAATATTTAATAACTCACCTTATTCATTGCCCACATTTCGTGTATATTTTCGGCTAGTTTATCCCTGATTTGTTCAATGTACGACGGCAGTGAGATCTAGAATGAGTAAAGTACAAAGTTTAATCCATTATTTATTATGATATTAATCTGTAATTTTTTTCACTTCATCTCTTAGTTTAAAATATAATCGATTTAACATCGCTAAAGAACCGATTTAAAGCATGTTATAACCAAATAAGATTCCTGTCAAAGCCTAACCCAGGAATTGATTCCCATGAAGGCGTGTACCTTTTAGGTATCGCATAATGTGATAAGATGTGTTATAATTAACATAATAGCCACGTGATGAAAAATATCGTGAGGAAATTAGTACATAAAGATTACTAGTGCCTGACTCGCCAATCCGTGTTTTGAACTCGCTACATATAAAATATTAAGTATTCAGTTGAAATAATTTATTTCTTTAATTTTTAATAATCTAATATAATATATAATTAGTTGTGTATAATTTTCTTCTTACCAGCATTGTATCAACAGGAGTTGGCACAAATGCAGTATCATCCTGAACCAGAGCAGGTCCAGCTAATGCCCGTTTGCCCAACGATCCGAAGAAGAAACATGGCTCCAGACTTAGTACTTGTTGTGGAAGGAGGGATTCAACTAAAGGTGAGTAGCCTTCGGGTGCAGCGTAGCGAAGACGCCCGTGTTCACCACCCAAAAGGAAGCGGCAACTATAACACAATTTATTGAACTTATTTTAACAATTTCCTTTAGAAATCCTTATTAAATTTAGGGTACTACAGATATCTTTTGCCTGATTGATATTTAGCAAATGGAATTCGGTTTGGAGGTTTGAGTTATGATAACAATCGCCGAAAATTAAATTCACTAACATCTTTTGCAGCTATTTTCTTGTGTCTTGTTTACGAAAATGGAAGAAGAGTCACTAAGAGCCATAGTCGAAAAAATTGCGCTTAAGTTTTGCTCTGTGGCTGTACTGTACTCAACAATGATCCACAGTAAAAATTTAAATATACCGGCATTAATCACTTTGATGATATAATGGCAGAACGAATTAATAACTAAGCACTGTCTTTATTGAAATTACCATTTACGTTATTGATTATTTATTTTCTGTTAGATGATTTCAATTAAACAATTATAGGGTTATACAATTTTTTTTCTGAATATTTGAACTTCAAATCACTTTCCTGGAAAGTTCACTCAATGGAGCATATTAAAGGTTACATTTCAAGCGTCGATATGTATTTGTAAAAATTCCAGTAAATTCAATACAATTACCTTAGTTTGCTAGAACAGCTGATGACAGGGAAGAACATGCCTTCCAGATTAAAGTTGGTGAACGATCCTGTGACCCTCACTCCATTGAACATGAAGTTGATTATTGGCACGGTTAAGTCAAGAGCACAACCAATCACGTCACCTAAAAATAAATTCAATATTTCATCTTTGTTTAGGTTGGATTTCTTAACGAGTAATCTATGTCTTAAAAGTCCACACATACGTCCACAAATACGTACAAACTTCCATTTAAGTGCCCGGGTTCCGCTTTCTGAATGTTTCTTCTTCACATCGCACGGTCTTCGGCATCCTTGGCAGTGAGTCCATTGGCACGTATGTGATATACCCTTACAACGATATGCCAACATTTTTTGGGTCTACCTCTCCTGCTGAGGCCTGGCGGAGGCTTCATGGCTAGTTATTTGTTCCCCACGTAAGTAACCGGTTGTCTCAAATGGCCATTCCAGAGAGGGCGACACTCCTCCAATTTATTTGCAATATCACGACATGGAGGCTGCCGCGAATGCGCAAGTTCTTAACACGGTCTTTTCGCGTCAGTCCACACATCCGGCAGCATATATAATCATACAGCATCCCGTACCACGCACTTTCTGCTTGTTTCACTCTAACATTGTGTATTATTGTTACGAGTAGCATAATGTATTGTATATTATGTAGGTAGTTATGAATAAAATGAGTTGTTGCTTTCACCTTGATAGTGTAGTTTTGTTTATAAACAATTTTAGAACTATTGTTAACTTTACTTTTAATAGTCAAATTTAATTATTTTCAATATGTAACGAAAATCGCCACTTAATTTTACTTGGCCATGAGCCTGAAAGGAATGAAAGTATATACGTGTAAAAGTATTATAGATAACTTTAAGTTATCCAATATTATCGAACGTGTTTATCAGATTAAAAGTCAAAAGTTCCGTTCTCTGAGATATTTAATGTTTGCCATAGCCTACCTTTTCTAATATATGGTTCTTCATTATGTGTCCTGTTAACAGGAGTGCATCTTCCTCCAGACCAAAGGAAAGCACCATCAAAACCAAACGAGTATAAGTCATCACCAACACCATTACCGCCCCATTTCTGACCACCACCAGGGTACGGAACGTAGCTGTGAAAGAAATACAAGTGTTTCAAGTTATATGTTATTTTCATTACTGAGGTTATGTTCAATAGCTCATTTCACAACATTAAATATAATTATGACTCAAATTTTTCAGCAGATCTATATTGATATTGTAATAATTAAACATTATTATAAGAGGAAGAATAGTAACCTCTGCAGCCGAGCCGGCCTGTCGTAAAAGGCTACAAAACAACCCTAGCTTTGTGGTAGGGCCTCAAGCGTATGGATGACGACTACCTTTGGTCTTAAGCATGCCACCATAATAACTTCGTGTTGTGTTCCGTCATTAGTGACCCAAGTTGCTGCACCCTTGTGGGACAACAGCGTGTTCGCGATGCCACTGGTGTTGCAAACATCCATAGGCGACGGTAATGGCTAAATTCTAAATGGGCTGTCAGACTGTCGGCTGTCCTACAGCAATAAAAATATTTTTTTTATGAAAACCAAACTTATATAATATAGGTGGAGTCATATTAAATGGATTCTACTGTATTTAGAATATTTAACGAAGTTTTATTCTTGTGTTTAGTTTTTGATGAATACGACACTGCCAAACATAAAACCATATTGTAAGTAGAGTATTCATATCATCATCATCTTTGCGTTGTATCCCGGTTGCAGCCCAAACTCTCGCTTCGGCGCCCGGGGTCCGCTTTTCGACTTTTTCTTCTCCACTTCGCACGGTCTTCATCATCCCTGGTAGTGAGCCCATTGGCACGCATATCACCCTTTACGATGTCGAGCCAGCACTTTTTGGATCTACCCCTCCTACCGGAGCCCGGCGGAGGCGGCATGACCAGACATTTGTTTCCCACGTAAGTATCCGGTTGCCGTAAAACGTGGCCGTACCAACGGAGCCGACACTCTTGTAATTTATCCGCAATGTCACGGACATGAAGACTGCCGCGAATGCGGGAGTTCTTAACGCGGTCCTTCCGCGTCACTCCACACATCCACCGTAGCATATTCATCTCCGTGACACGCAGCTCTTGCTTGTGTCGCTCTAACACCGGCCACGCTTCACAGCCGTATGGCATGGTAAAAGGACAGGCCTAATGATGGTCTTATAGACCTGTTCCTTCAACTTAGAAGAGAGTATTCATATATTGGGTGGAAATTAATGAAAAATTAATTAACTTACCCAGACATGTTAGCCCAACCGATTCTCAAGTGAGGCATCATATGAGTAGTCTTCTCAATATGGTCCATCGTAACTTCGAAATACCACTTCCTGTATACGGCGGATCCTTCCACTCGACCGACGAAAATATTCGGTCGCACACTGTATTAACAGAACATACATACTCGTATGAGTGTTTTTTTTTTGATTAAGTCGCAATTAAAGAATAACTAGAAATATTTCTAACACATTTCCCTAAATGAATTCTCTTTTATTTATCTACATAGACTATAGTAATTTAATACACAACAATACTATATGTTATATAAGTTCCCAAATTTGGTTTTTGATAACGAAGCTTTATAAACTATCCAAACATCAAAAATATACAAAATATAGTATGAACAACTCATTTTGTCATATAAAATCTAAATCTATCTAGATTTGAATAGTTTGGTCAAAAATTATTACATTTTCAAGCAAAATCATCAAATTCATTATCCTTGTTAAACATCTGTCCTCTACCTTACTTATTTACTTCTTTATTTCATTCTCTTACTACTGCCAATCAGCCTATAAAAATCCATTAACGGTCATAGACTTCAACATGTTGTTGAAATAGATATGTAATTCTCCAGCTATAAATATTTTCCAATTTATACGACCTATTGAATTGTATCGATGGTGATTGCAATCTTCAAATGATAATAACGATGTAGTTAACATTGCATATATATTTGTTCAACGGCAGTTGAATGTTTATAATACCTGGCTATCGCCAACGGAAGATTAATTTATGCTCACCTAGAAACATGATCGACAAGCTGCGTTTGAAGTAGTAAGTTCTTTCCTGGCAGCAAATAATCGCAAATGTTGTTTTGTGACGATCTTACAGCAACGCCGTTACCCACGCAAAGTGAGCAAAGTACGTCCAGGACTTTAGGATCGCGCCCATGCTTCTCTAATAGGGAGATGATTACTTTTATATGTTCATCCTGTTGACAAATTTATTGTTTATTAGGTTCTTTTATTTGATCAATCTATTTGCATCAATATTTATAATCGAAATACCACTCATTATATCATCTCTAAAACGATATAACTATAGTAATTTCACAGCAAACACTCACTTAGAATGGATTTTACTGAAATCCTTTCCAAAATGTAGTAAATTTGTAACACAGAACAACATTTACTGAGCCAGCTAGTTATAACATATAGCCCGTAATGTGTAACTACTCTTATTATGTTGACGAACTGGTTGATGATGATGGGGTTGAATATACTCATGAAATAAAGTAAGAAAATGATTTATTTGGGACATAACAGCACATAACTATATACATAATACATTTAATATGTCCCAAAGTTGGATCCAATCTCAATATTGTGCCAGCTAGCTATAACCGGCGCTTTTCTTCCGCTTGGAACCATTAGGTGAGACTTACATCACGTTAACAAGAAAAGAAAAATATATCAATACTTAAAACATCAATAAATACAAAACTATGATAAAAAACAATATATAAATATTTCCTGTAATGCAAACATATAGTAACTGAACCTCATTAATTAGACGGATATAACATTAAAAGAGTAGTTTAAAAACCAAAAATAATATAAAAAATAATTACATTGTAAATTGTTTTCATAAGAAATAATAAATTTAAGAGTATTGTGAAAAATGTGGAAAATAAAGATATATTAATGACCAGTATAAGTAAAATGAATTAAAAAGTAAAAAAAATACATTATTAAATAAGAGGGACCGTACAATAAAAACTAAGTATCGTTACAATGCACTTGTCTCACCTCTGATCACTTTCAGTGTACAGGTGATCAAAAAGAAATTTCTTAAATTTAGTTTTAAATAATGCAAAGGAAGACACATGATGTAAACCTTCGTCATCTGTACGTAGCAATTATTTATTTACTTTAATTTGCGAATGCCATTGTGGGAGTCGTGTCCGTAGTTTTTAGACCTCTTTTTCTATTCACAAGCAAAGAGATTAGGTGAAAATGTTTTCTACTTCTAAGCGTTGAATCATGATTCGATTTGAAGCTTTATCTTCGAAGCCAAAGATACTCTCTTGAGTATCGACCTTTTATACCCAGAACTCGGAAATAAAATATTCAAATTGTGGCTTTCCTTTGATATCTATAACGTCGCAAATTATATTTAGTAGTAAAACTATTTCTATTAGTTTTGATAACACAGCCTAAGGACCTGTTAAAAATGTAATCACTCTTTTTTTAATTGGAATTTGTAATTTCTAAGTTTATTCCGATTCATTAACCATTACTCACCCGCATCATATTCAAAGCTTCAGGCGAATCTATAAGCACGCAATGCAATACATCCAACATTCCCGTCCCTTCACCGGAAGCTTGAGATCCGAGTCGAGAGAACAACCAGTTTAGTCGGTTCGAGTTGGCGAATTGGGCGCAGTTCGTGTGATTACCCTTTATTATAGCAGCTAGAAGGAATTAATTACAGATCATTATGTTGATAGCGAATAAATGATCTGGGGTGTATGTGATCAACACCTTTTTGACCGTAGTCAATTTTTTTTATTGTCACCAATGGGTGTTGCAAAGTCAGGGGCACTGGAACCTAGTCAATTATGCCGGAACATAATACGAGGTTATTATGGCGGTATATTTAAAAACTAGGGGTGATTCAGATGGGCTTGGAACTCTACCACCTAGTTAGGGTTGTTTAGTCGATTCTTACGACAGGCCAAAAGCCGCAGAGGTTAGTATATTTTTTCCGCCCCTGCATGGATAATAACTATGCTAACTGGTGCACCATACGAGGCAAGATTTTTCATAATCCTGTGATCCTTTATATTCCGATAACAGTAAGCTTAACAAATTAAAGAAAACTTCTGAAGGAAAATACGCTACTCATCTGAAAAATATTGCTGTGTCGTTTTAGATGTATTTTTTTCATTGCTGTAGGACAGCAGATGGGCTGACGGCCCGCTTAGAATTTAGCAGTTACCGTCGTCTATGGTAAGGGTACAGTTACTTGGGACACTAATACCGGAACACAACACAAAGTTACCATGGCGGCATACTTAAGACCAAAGGTGGTCACCATCCAGACGGGCTTGAGGCCCAACCACGTAGCTAGGGTGGGTTGTTTTGTCGCCTTATACGACAGACTGACCACGACCGCAGAGGTTAGTATTCTTTCTCCGCCCCTGCACGGATAAAAATATATATAATAATAGTCGGGATAAGGCTAAGCTAATGAATTATTTTTTTATTCTAAACTAGGTGACCCGGCAAACATTATTCTGCCATATAAATAAAAAAAAAAACAGAACTTAAACGTTCACCCCTATCATCATCATCAAGTGACCTGGCACACGGCACACCCCGCGCCCGGCGACCGCTGGTAACTGGAACGAAACGTACGGCCCACCAGCCGATGTGCCTCCGCTTTTTAAATCTCTGATATCTTCTAAGATATCCATTTTAATGAAATGCTGTTAAGGACAGTTTTGATCTACATGATATGTACAACGTATGTAATGTATTTAATTTGATAAGGAATAATACTGTATTGTATAAAATAGCTTGGTAAATAACACATATTTTTTTGTAATATGTATAAAATAAAAATGGTTACCGTGGGTTATGCTTTAGAGATAAATATATACCATGACAGACTTTTTTATCGATCTTTTTAAGAAATACAATTCCGTACTACATTAATTTGATCTATCTCGTAAGGTTTAGCCAGCGTTTGCGATTTAAGCGCACAAAAATATGCTTGTTACGGCATCACATTATAAATCTTTGAATTTTACGGCTTTTCTGTACTATATGTATGTATTATACATATAAACCTTCCTTAAAATTAAAAAAACCGCATCAATATCCGTTGCGTATTTTTAAAGATCTAAGCATACTTAAGGACAGACAGCGGGAAGCGACTTTGTTTTATATTATGTTGTGATATCAAGTTCTGTTTTACAGCCATGATTATAAGACCATCAAACTCTTGAAGAAACTGGTCGATGAAGAAGAAAGCGTTGCTTTCACTAGAAATACTAGGCATTGTGTTAGAGATGTGTTGACACAATATCTTAAATAATGTTCAAGCTAGTTGAATCATCACCGCGGCATAAGATGACCATAGTTATAAAAAGTTTGAAAGCCAAGAATAACGTATATCTGTGTGAATATATAGTTAATTACTTAGTTACTTAATTAGTTACTCATTGCGCAAGACGCTCACTATTTTGCAGAAATCCTATTCAAAATATAAGCTTTAAATTTAGCTGGCAGAACAACGTTTACCGGGTCAGCTAGTAAATCCACGTAATTGAAACCTAAATTCTTACCCAATAACTGATATAAATATCCAGAAATCATCTCCCAGCTCTGTCCAGATTCGTCTCCCGCTAAGAACCCAGCAAGGAATCCTTGCGAGGTGATCACGTTGATCTTGTCAATGGCTTCAAGGATTAGATTCAAAATACCTTCTTCTTGGAATAGATCTTGTCGATTCCTGAGAGCTCGGAACTTGTTTTGTTTCTCTTCGTGCTCTGTAAATATTTTTAAGAGTATTATGATTGATTCATGTTATTAGTAGTCATGTGGCCAACGTACGATGCTTCTTTTGCTGTTTCACTTTGGTTTAGCGGGAAAACTTAGTTGAATAGTAAGTTATAGACAATAGGGATTCTGTGCAACTTATCGGGAAAGCGTATACTATGGTCTTGTACGTTTCTTTTTTGGAATTCACCACTACTTTATTCCAGCAGCATGGTATCGTAGGAAGGAAAGAGAAGGAAAGGATACTATGTTAAGCGGATGCGGAAAAGAGAAAAGCGGTACATACGCAAACACTTTCGGAGGTGTTCTTGTTAAAACTATAGTCTGCCATAACCTTTTGTATTTCTTTGGTTAAGAAAGGGATGCGGCAACGAAATACTTAACAGCATACCCCGGGATTGGTAACCGTTACAATATGATTATATAAGTTAATTAGTACAAGCAATGTACTTTTTTTTATAGCTAGAGTTCAGCAGACAGACAAATGGCCCACCCTGGCAGGTGGTCACCGTCGCCTATGGAATTTTATTTAATAATTTTATATAATTAATATAACATCACAATTCACACAGCGCCATTTGGCATCCTTTCTTCGTGCAAGGGCGGAGTAATAATTCTAACCCCTGCGGCCTGTCGTAAAAGGCGACAAATCAACCCACCCTAGTTACGTAGTAGGGCCACGAGCCCGTCTGACAACAAACAACCACCCTTGGTCTATAAGTATGTCGCCATAATAATATTTTGTTGTTTTTCTTTTAATGCTGTAGAACAGCAGACAGGCTGACGGCCCGCCTAGAATTTAGCAGTTACCGTCGCCTATGGGTGTTTATAACGCCAGTGGCATTGCGAACACGCTGCTGTCTCATAAGGGTACAGGAACTTGGGTCACTAATGCCGGAAAACAACACAAGGTTATTATGGCGGCAAACTTAAGACTAAAGGTGGTCGCCATCCAGACGGGCTTGAGGCCCTACCACGTAGCTAGGGTGGGTTGTTTTGTCGCCTTTTAAGACAGGCCGACCCTAGCCGCAGAGGTTAGTATTCTTTCTCCGCCCCTGCACGGATAAAAACCCCTGCTTACTATTGAGTGGGCCGTCAGCCTGTCTGATGTTCCTCAGCGATAAAAAAACAGCCCCAAAGCAAACAACAGAGCACTTGTGTTATGTCTACTAATACTTTTGTAAGTAAATACATGTAAAGACAAGCATCTTTCTACCACCGCACTGCCCGTCATCGGCTGGATGTTCATCCCCATTTCTTGGAGCTTCTTCTTTCGTGTACGAAACGGTTTACTAGAACGTTCATGTTGCGTTCAGGATTTGGAATGAGCTTCCGCCTGAGGTTTTCCCAGCGCGGTACGATATGGGGTTCTTCAAAAAAGGTAAGGTTGGTAATGCCTCTGGTGTTGCAGACTTCCATAGGCGACGGTGACCACCTGCCAGGGTGGGCTGTTTGCCTGTCTGATGAACTCTCGCAATAAAAAAAAATGTTCATAAAGACCTCTGGGTCACCTCGAAACAGGAATATAATCCATGACATCTCCAAGCTACTTTCGTGCAAAGGCCATTGCCCCACATTAATCGTCATATATTTATCCCAATGAGAATAATTGTATGTTTATAAAACCACCGTAAGGCTTTTGGACATATTTTCACTTAATTCATGAAATATATATGTATAATGATTTCTTACCCATATCTTCGTCAGGCTGCGCAAAGTAATTAATCAAATCTTCTAAACACATCACCATTTCCCCAAGGTTGACGGAGGCAAAGAACATTGAATGACGACGGTTTTCTTGCAACGTTTCTAGACCCCTGTTAATTATAAACATTTTTACTTACATAAATTTACAAGTTGTCAGAAAAAAAATGTAACTACCCGATCTTTTAATAAGTTGCAATGCATTGCGTTTCCATCAACTAATGGGTTGTTTCTTTAGCTAGTTTATAGCCTTCAAAGGTAGGGCATCGTTTAGTATCCGTGTTTATTATCTATGCAGGGGTGGAGAAAGAAGAATCTCTTCTGCGACCGGGGACGTCCTTGTCGTAAAATACGACAAAACCACTCACCCTAGATACGTGGTAGGGCCTGCCTGGATGGCGACCACCTTTGGTCTTAAGTATGTTGTCGTAATAACCTTGTGTTGTGTCCCGGTATTAGTGACTCATGTTCCTGTACTTCTAAAGGATAGTAGCATGTTAGCGGTGCCCCTAGCGACGGTAATTGCTATCAGTGGGCAATAAAAAACATAAAAATATCATCGAATGTGAAAACTTTGTACATTAAATGCTTACGTGATGAACTTGGTGAAGAGTGAAGAACATTTCCTGATGACTCTGGCGGTTCTAGACTCCTCTTCCTGCGATCTGGAGAAGTCTAAGCCGTCGTCCATTTTTCCTTCCTCGTGGAGGATAGCTTGTTTCTCCTCGACTTTGCCCAAGCCTTTCTTTTTCGTCTCATATGACTAGAAAATTAAAAAGTACTGTAGTTCCACTGCGCTTTTCCCTGGTCTTCACTCTTCCAGACGCGCGCAACAGACGGCGAGCGCAAAAAGTCTCACAATTTTGTATTTAAGGCGCGTGACACGATACGCACACATCTTCTATCTCACTCATACATTCACATTATTTTTTTTCGCCCAGTCGCTGTTAAGTCGTCTGAGACAACAGCCTTCAAAACATAACTAGAAAAAATCACGGAATTCAGGAATCGACTTTCATTGGAACTAGGACATCGAGCCCGGGTTTACTCGGACCGAAAAAACCCGGGTTTTCCCGGTTCTGAGGATTACAAAAAAACCCGGGTTTGATTTTTAAAACTCAGGTTTTTCGGGCTTATTTTAATACTTTTGTTTTTATTATTTATTAAGTTTAAGCCACTTCGAATGCAATAATAAGTAGATGGAATAAAAACACGCTTTGATAAATTATTATTTATTACGTAAAAAGTAGCTTTTACGTTCAACGTAACTTTTTTTACGTTCATTTTACGTCATCATCATCATTTCAGCCGGAAGACGCCCACTGCTGGACAAAGGCCTCCCCCAAAGATCT
This sequence comes from Malacosoma neustria, assembly GCA_963693495.1. Classification (NCBI taxonomy): domain Eukaryota; kingdom Metazoa; phylum Arthropoda; class Insecta; order Lepidoptera; family Lasiocampidae; genus Malacosoma; species Malacosoma neustria. The sequence continues at coordinate 4,321,854 of OY856397.1, forward strand.
CCACGACGATCGGTCCTGAGCTGCCCTTATCCAACCTATTCCGGCGATCTTGACCAGATCATCGGTCCATCTTGTGGGGGTCCTACCAACATTGCATCTTCCAATACGCGGTCGCCATTCAAGGACTTTTCTGCCCCAAAGTTCCTCCATGATGATTTCCTTCGTTGTTGGCAAGCGGCAATTATGATGTCGTATTTTTGCATGTCATTATGGGCATTGAACCCATAACCTCTCGATGATTCGAGAGAGATTACCTTTTAATATAGTTATTAATAGTTCACATATATTTTGTTCATTGGAATAAAATCTTATTGGAAAAAGTCAAAATGAATAAGCTGTTAACAGTCCACAGAGCGCAGGTCCAAACAGCTAAGAACCTAACCAGGACTAACTATGATAAGTACCTTATAAGACAGCCACAATCCCGTCTCCGAATGCTGAACAATGACGGTGGAGTCACCATACTTGATGATAGGCGCTCCAATAATTTCCAAGTCCTTGTCTTCTAATACTTGTTTCTGGTCATCCTTCTCTTGGCGGAGACAGAATGCGCAGGCTGCTGTTGTCGCTTCATCTCTGTCCATATGAATATATAAATATATATACAGAGACAACTCACAAGGCCCCTACAAATTCTAAAGTAAGAAGCAGAGCGCTTGGACTATAGTTAACCACTGATATTATTTAACTTTTATTTTGTAAATAAATACATAATATACATAAATATCCAAACTCGGGTAAGGATTAAACCCATTATTACACTAATCCTTAATCTCCAGACGTTCTGACGTGTGAAAACCGTTGGATAATCACAACAGTAGGGTTTTTGGATGCAGATGCGGACGGCAGCGTATTAGAGGTGCCCCTGGCATCGCAAACATCTATAGGGCGACGGTAAATGTTAACTATTGTATAGTTTGTCTGTCAGCCTGTCTGCCGCCTCACAGCTTGAAAGTTCACCTTTGGCTACAGGATCTAAAATACCCCAGGAAAAAATATTTATGTATATATGAAAAAAAAAACATATCCAAACCTGCTGACTAAATAAAGTTCGTTCTGGTCATTCACAGCCAAATATCGGCCAGTGGTGATATGCCGAATCCTCATTGGATGATACCAGTTGATGAAACCGCCCGCCCACTTAGTACGAGCCAGTTCTAAGCGCCATAATGAACGAGCTTGGGACATCACTGAACCGCCTTCGTATACTACAATGCTGTGAAAATAAAAAAATATAAAAATATACTGTGACATTTTATACAGAGCCATCTAGCCTCAAAGTAAGCAACAAAGTGCTTGTATTATGGGCACTGGAATACTGATATACGAGTATTGCTTATATATTTTTAATTTATACATTCATATTGAACATGAACAGCCAGACTCAAACGGGAATAGGAACAGCGTTGATCTAGGTGGTAGGGCCCCAAGCTCATCTAGATGGCAACCAGATATGCTTCTATTACTATGTCCCCATATTAACTTCTGTTGTGTTTCGGCATTAGTGACCTAGGTTCCAGTCAATACTACAGCAATAGCAATGTTCGCGGTGCCCCTGGCGTCGCAGACATCCATAGACGGTAAATGTTTATTATTAATTGGGCTGTTAGCCTGTATGCTATTCTTCAGCAGTAAAAAAATTACCCCAGCCTTTTGCAAAAAATCTATTTTATAAAAAAAATAACAACTCACTTTTGCCCCCCTTCTTTGGTCCACGTGCTAGGTATAGTCAAACATTCGTCACCACCATGGAAGAACCTGAGGACATCTCCTCCGAAGACGTAACCGACATACTTCATCCTCGAAATACCGGTGCCGTACGGTTGAACTGACCAATGAGTGACGTGGAAGGACGCATTTACGATTGATACCTCGTTCTCTTTGGTGGTATGCTGGAAGATGTATATCATGATAAGTGTTCCATAATAATCAAACGCTGGTAGAATACTAGAATGTATATTGAGGATGGATGCATCTAATGAAAAGGTTTCGTTAAATATACAATATACAGTGGTGCCTCACACAACGAACTTAATTCGTTCCAGGAGCAAGTTCGTAATGCGAAAAGTTCGTTATATGAAACGCGTTTTCCTATATAAATACATGTTAAAAAAATAATTCGCTCTGTAGCATAAAATATGCTAAGATAACATAAAAAAAGATAATTTTTTTGTTATTATTTTTATTTAGATACATACATCTAAAAACATAATTTTTTAAATTTTAAGACAGACTAAGTAGAGTCTACAGAATCTTGCACATCTTCATTCATTTTCTGCTTTTATAATACTGCACCCTGATAAAGGGATAATTTTCCTGCAATATTTCCTCTAGGTTTTGTGGGTGAGAAGGGGCATTGTCAAGTATCAGAAGGGCTTTGAGCGGCAGTTCTTTTTCCAGCAAGAATTTCTTTACGGCAGGAGCAAAGGTTTCCAGAATCCATTCGTTGAAGATAACTTGGGTCACCCAGGCTTTTTGATTGGACTTCCAATGGACGCTCGGGCGACTTCGTTGTATGAATCATGAAATGAACGAATAGGAAGTTCGCTGTGTGCAGCGTTCGCTGTGCGAGGCGTTCTTTATGCGAGGCACCACTGTACTACCTACACTTAACACCAGTGCACATAGTTGATGGTTGGTCTTTTACGTTGCGTGCAACGCCATGGTGCTGTAATGGGGGGTCATTTTACCCACAATCTGGTTGCACCAACCATGAATGAATGTGGTTCACAAAATGTTACTTAAAAATCTCGGAAACCTATTACGCTGAGTAAAATAAATTACGTATAATATATAATAGACAAATATTGCGGGGTTTTCTATAAGCTTTATCAATGATCTTACTTCATTTCGCAATATTGTTAATTATGTCTCTTAATTTAATCTAGATTTCCGCAATGTGAAATGAAGTTTTATTTATCTTTAACACTCCTTAAAATAAAGCGCATTCTCACTTTCTTTGGACACGTATCACGGCGCGGAGGCGAATCCATCGAATGCCTGGTAGTGCAGGGCAAGGTTGAGGGCACCCGACCACGCGGGAGATCACCGATGAGGTGGACGGACCAAGTGAAAGGCGCCGTCGACGTTCCTCTGCACGAATGCACAAGGAGAGCGGCAATTCGCGAAGAGTGGCGTCGTATTGTAAAACAGGCTACAAAAACCTCAACGTGACGGCCACGACCACTCTGGTAAGAGTGTAACGCCAGAGAAGAAGAAAATAAAGCGATAAATGTAGTCATGTCAATAAAACACAATCTATTTTACTGATCAATTCTGTGTCGAAATATTTTGATACAGCAATATACTGTTGCCCTCATTTGGTGCTAATTTTTGCAGTTGTATTTCATTGTAAATCACCAAATATGTTTTTTTCTTTCTGTCTTCTTTTGCTAATCTTAGTTTCCAAGAATTTTAAATATCTTTATGTGATTCTATGGTGTATTATTAATATAGTGTAATATTATTCTCTTACAAAATTCGTTAATTAATCACAGTTAAAATACGAAACCGTCAACTGCGGATCGCACTAATAATTTAAGTACAACTACGTATAAACAACTGATCGCATGGCTTTGTTGCAATGAATTACCGATGTCGTATATTTTATCATATGATACTTGTCACAGAAAATAAAATGTGCCTCTTTAATACCATGATATTTTTATTTACTCGTAAATAAATGTAGGACAATATAAACGAATTTCAAGGTAAGATTTACAACGTCCGGGACACGTCCGACTGTAGTAGAGCGAATTGTATCATACTAAATCCGAGTTTCTATTTAACAAGCCCTTATTACGCTATTCTATTTAATGCCTGGGCAAAGGGAAAGAACCTTTGACCAATTGTTGTGTCATGGCCGGCCCTTTACATAGAGGACGCCAGGGTGTGAGGACTTTGCCTAGCGCTTCCAACCAGAAATAAGAATAAGCCTACCCCATCACTTAACAAGGGAGTCAACTTATGGAGGTATTTATTATTTCGATATGTTTTTTAAACAGCTTCCTGCATTAGTTGTATACCTGGCTTTTTTTTACAAAAAATTGATGAACACCTTCACTCAGACTAGAATAGCCCATAACGTCCCACTGCTGGAATTAGATTATAGGAAACCGATAGCATACCCGCCACAACGTCCAACACGGGTTGTCAGGATACATACCGCTATTTTTGGTATGAAGGTTTCCTTATAATACTTTCCTTCACCGTCGGTATATGGCGATCATATTGTGCACTTTAGGAAGAAAACCTACGTTCGATTCGATGACTACGACTACGACGCTACGACTCGGAACCGTAACGTGATTGGTCTTTGGATATGATACCATTAAGGTACCTGTTACCTAATAAACTATTTAAATGATATAAATATGATTATTATAAATGTCCCAAAATTTTCGGATTGAGACTGTTGAACGAAGGAATCTAGATATTATTATTAAGATACCGTAAAAAATGAGAGACGTCAGAATTCCACTAAAAGTCTATGATATAAGTTGCACGTATATAATAATTCAACAAAGTTTTTTTTCAGGTTCTGTAACACATGTAATGTGAAGGAACAGAATAATTTTTCGCTAGTCTCTAGTAATATTTTCTGAGTATTTAAGAATACGATAACGTAATTGTATTATTACACAATGTCACCATGAATACGCTTCACGAATTTAACGTGTCGCTCGATATGAAACGTGCTTTATCCTCACAAAAATTGACACAATGGGACATATAATGTAAACATGTCGAGCAAATGGGTCATGATTCGACATTTTTCACAACCCACAATGACCTCACCGACAATATAAAGGACAGGCCTGTTTTCCTTTTCCCACGACGTGGCGCCTTCAACATAATCAAGCCCTGTTTGTGTGTTAAATATAAACAAATTAGTTATTTTAAAATATTACATTACTTTCTAAAAAATTTACAAAAGTAAAAATTATGTATTTTTTATACAAATAGTGAATAGTCAATAAATAGTTTAAAATGTTTGAAATATGTTTTTTTTTCTTTTTACAAAATTCCTAACTTATTACAAAAACATTAATTGTAGTTAAGGATTAAACCCATTAACGGCAAACGATGAGCTAAATATAACCATAAATTTGAAAATTTACAAAGCCCAATTCTAAAATATACAGACCAAATTATTAGAAATTTATGTTAGAATTTATCAAGACAGGACTCGAGCTAGATCGGAATCAGAAATACGTAGTGACCAGAAGATAATGCTTCAATAAACCAGGTCCATGTTACCTACGTAATTTAGTAAACAATTATTTTAGAGTGTTAAAAAACATAAGGATTAAAAATAAGAAGTTTTATGTAGACAATGATATTGAAAATTATAGACAACCGCCTTGTTTCATTTTCGTCTACTAAAATAAGCAATTTGTTTTAAACGTAACAAAAGTAGTGACAGACACTGAATTCTGATGACAGAGTAACAGCATCAATAGTTTTTATGTTCACTAATAACAAACCACATATTAACGAAGAAATAAGAACGTGTTGAAAATTACTTACCAAATATCTCTCAGTGGCAACCGAAACAAGGATCAAGTCATCTCCAACTCGCACCTTCTCACCCTCGGATCTGAGGAATTAATTAAAACTTTGATTGCCCGTTAAACTGTTAAGTACTTGAGAATTTGAAGCATAACTTCACACACAGAAATGTGCTCACTAAGGAATGTATAAATAAATTTAACACCATGTTTATTAAGGTTGTGTACATTAGACGAGAAGACTGCCATGAGAAGCGGCGCATGTCATTGCGAGAACTATACACGTAATTTTCAAGTTTATCTCCAAGTGTGACACTTAAAATGGGCTACTATTTCTCTCCATGTAGGAGCGGAGTATACTAACACTTGCAGCCGGGACCAGCATGTTATAAAAGGCGACAATACAACCCTGGCTAGGTGGTAGGGCCCAGCGTGTTCGCGTGACGTCGCAAACACCCATAGAAGACGGTTCCTGCTTATTAAGTGGGCCTTCAGTCTATCTACTGATGCGCAGCATTAAAAAACTTACCTTTGCTTGCTAGCTGGATGTAGTGTCCACCAACAGGCCTCACCCTGGGAGTGTTCCTGCAGACCCACATCAAAAGCCAGTTTGTCTTGAGAAGACGATGTTGACAAGCATGCCAAGTACTGTAAAAAATCATTTTACAAAATTTTAAGGTCTATGTAAACATAAAAAAATAATAAAATGCATAAAAACTTTGTTGGAAATAGATTTTTACTGATGGTTTCCTGGACATGCATGGTTTAATAGTTTGATAAAGGATCAATATATCTAAAATAGTTAGGCAGCATTAAGTGTTCTAAGACTTCAATAATTAAAAACACGACGTACTGAAGGTTAAAAAAACCAGTTATAAGGATCTCCAAATTTTTGTGTACAATCTTTTTCATAAAATCCTAGATCTAAACCATCGGTAAAAAGTTTAGTTTCACTACGTAATTAATTCCTTCTTCTTCTTCCTGCCCTTATCCCAAACTATGTGGGGTCGGCACAACATGTTCTCTCCTACCACTCTCCTCTATTAACCGTCATCTGAACATTCACACCTTTTTTTACCATATCATATTTTAAACAATCCATTAATCATTTCTTGGGTCCACCTCTCATTTCTAGCATTCTCCTTGTTAGATGACGCTCCTCTCTTCGTATTATATGGCGCTACTTTCAAACTTCCACTAATATACTCATTTCTAATTTTATGAATTTTTTATTCCACTAATTAATTCCACCCAAAGCTCTCAATTTTAACCTAAACTCACAAACGCGCAAAGGTTTGAAAATATATTTACTTGAAAATTTAGTAAGAATTTCGAATCTGTCGGTACCCCCACAGAACATACGTACGTATACTAGGGTTGCCAACCGTCCTGTTTTCCCAGGATATATCTTAGTTTTTGTGGTGTCCTGGGATGTCCTGGATAGTTTTTAAGTAGCATCCTGTTTTTTAATATTCAAATACTTATTATTAAATAATATTTGTAACTAACTTGTTATACTCTCCGTGCAGAGGCGGAGTAAGAATAACCTCTGTGGATGGGGTAAAAGGCGACATAGCCACTCTGGCTACGTGGTAGGGTCACAAGCCCCTCTGGATGGCTACTATCCTTGGTTTATAAGTATGCCGCCATAATAATCTTGTGTATGTCTATGGGACAGCAGCGTGTTCGCGGTGCCCCTAGCGTCGCAAACATAGGCCGTCTGCTGTTCCGCAGCAGTAAAAAAAAACTAATTCTAACTAAACCTACTTTCTCTATGAATTAATAGAAGTATTGCAACTCTATTACTGCGTCCTGTTTTTAAATTAAATTGTTCTGGTTTTTCCAACATCATATCCTAATTTTTTAAATTTGCGGTTGGCAACCCTAACGTATACAGACACACACATACAATACGCGCGCACAAGTCAGTCAGCTAGAACAGTCACGCTAGAAACACCATACTCCAGCCTAAGTACTCATTTGGGTGAAAGCCTTGTTTTCCTCAACACAGGTTATTGCATAACTTAATATTTTTATCATTGCTTTGCACTTATAATCCCAAAACTTCTTTGTGATATTGTGCCTATTATTATATTTTAATTAAACACATATTCAACATCAATCTTAACTGTGTGAGAATAATTATTATTATTATAAAATATATTTTTAGGTACAGCGACGCATGTCACGCTTACCATGTCACTGTTAAGATGGCGTAGTAAGATGGCGTTACCATATAGCAGCGTTCTGTGTCCAGAGCCTGTTCCCTTGCCCTGCAAGCAACAAATAACCTAGCTTCAGCAACAAATATTAATATTGGTCTCAGTCATAATATGTGTGACCATACGAGAAACTAAAACGGACGGGGGATTTGAGAAAAGAGAAATATGGAATGAGACAATAAATTAAATCGAATAAGAAATCAATTACGGTGATATTAAAGCACATAATATTAATAAACTATATTTCCTTCAAGATTTACTTATGAAATCTAAAAATACAGTATTATGTTACTATTATTTTCATCAAAAGAGATTTAAGGGGAAAGTAATTATAACAAAAATTTCTACACGCTTTGATATTCAGCATTAATACTAGCTTTAAATAATTAAAAAAAAAACAGGAAAATGCCAGTTTAAAATATAAGTGCGTTTGTAATAAAAAAACGCTTTTAAAATACGTTCAACAAAGTATCTTCTTAACTTTTGAATGTGTAAAAATTTAAGTAATACACACTACATAATACATGCTTCAAATTAGTTAATTAAGCAGTAACAAAGATTCAACAAATTTAGAGGTAACTTGTTATGAAAATATTTAGTAAATTACAACTCTATCACTTAAGTATGTCGTGATTAATCAATTCCTCATGATAAATATTAAGAAAACTGCAAATTTAGACAAATACTTCCACGTAAAACCAACTGACACTAAAAAATGGTATTAAATTATATAAAATTCAGAATTTTGTTGTATATATCACCCAAAATAAGCGCCAATTTCAACTAATGGTAGATGAGAGCGCCAAGCTGATGTAAACCTACATATTTTCAAGGATGCAACCAGTTTTAAGAGTCGAAAAATTAAAAATTAATTTCAATATAACCTTCCCTTAAAGTATATATCCATTTTGGGAACATTAAAGTAAAAGCTATAAATAAATTTACTAGATATTAAATTTAATGTGAAATCTTTTTCCAATGCTAAATCGTAAAATTGTCATGTCCTTGAAAATTAGGCTTTTAGAGTTATCTATATTAGGGACTGTGGAGAATATGACAGGAGAGGACATATTTGAGGATTTTACACATTTTAAAGGTGTTAAAGTGACAAAAGTAGACCAAAATAATCATTTGGATAAAACATAATATGAGAGAAAAATTTATTTAACTGGTATATAGTTAAATGCACAGATAAGAGGTTACGACAAAAAATATGATATTTCGTTGAATATGAGTAATAAATGATCAGAAACAATAAAGAATAAGAGTTCAAAGATATTTCATAAATGTAGATGATTTAGGAAATTCAATTGATGAGGCGATAGGTTGGATGGATTGAAGCCATGAAATAAGCTTGAAACTTTGAGATAATTGAATTTGTAGGGATTCAGAATATTAAGTGAAATTCATGTAACATGTAGTCAATAAATAAAAATTGGATACTCCAGTACTTCGCAAAAGAATTGATAAATACGAACAACGCACTCGTTTTGTTAGTTGACAGACTAGAAAGAAAGACCATCCAGTTTTTAATTATTAGCAAGACGGGTCGAGTAGCAGCCATCTTAATGATCCAAATTTATACATATTTCATATTTATCTTTGAGCATTTTCGCGCAGTAAAGTTAATACTTCTTCTCTTTGTATTAGTTATTTTTGTAATCGAAAGAGAAAAAAGCAACAAGAATGAAAAAACAGAAATCTTCTTTGTAAAAATCGTGATCAAATGCCTACATCAAGAATAAAATATATGTAATACAAATGAATATTAGAGGATTCATTTAAAATTTAAATTGACTACGCCCTAAGCTACTCATTTTAGGGGTATTAGGGAGCATAGAATAATATCCACATGTCCCTAATATATGCTTGTTTAAGGCGTTTCTGTAAATAGCATGCAATTTTACCATATCCCATCTTTATACTCACTAAGTTTTCTTTGCCCTGAAAAAATTTAAAACACAATCGCAATACGTATGAGGAAATTATTCACAATTTAAACGAAGATTGTGTTAAACACAAAGGGATAGAGTGAAATTAATATTGTTTGGAATAATTCTATTTATCCCTACAAACAAGATTTTTATAAATATTTAATAAAATACTGAACAGTCCAATTTAACAATATATAAGGAGGAGGCATTTCGATCTTTCCTTTTTAATAACATTTCTGTCTATTTTCTATAAAATATTTTGAGGTAGTAACCTGATAATCTATAATGATAATAATTTAGTTAAATCGCAATGTATATATAGATATATTTATAATTGAATAGAGTAAGGAGAGAAGCTTCGAGTCTCGCAAATCCCCTTACGTGTTAAAATGAAGAAGCTAAGTCAACTACCCCTCGATACATTTGTTCTTGATTGTTCTGGCCTCAAAACAGGCCAACGCTTTTTGAATTTCCCATCTCATTAACGATGAAGAGGGGCGTAGAAAAGGTTAAGTTGGTGTATTGGTACTTGGTGGACCTATCTTTACAGATACTGTGGCCCATACACACTTAACAGTAAATAAGAACGTTATAACTCTTCCAAAATAAAAGGAAGCATGAAATGCTAAATTCAATTCCAAATCAATATTAATTTCATTGTGAAATATATGATTGGTGTGTACACAAAAATTACATTCAAAAGATTTGCTGTTTAAAATCTTTACATAAGAATAAAATCCGTTACAGTGCGATAAAATCCCTGTTCGATTCATCATACATCTTATTTCATATGAAGGTTTAGTGAATAATATTATATTTGATTGGTAGAAATACTACGAATATACAAAGTGGCCTTACTGATATTAGTATGCCTGTATAGCAACCCTATACAGGCATTACAGGCATTACAGGTACTAGGCAAAATCCCTTTTAAGGGTTTCTTTAACGTGCTTGTCCTAATACTAAAACAAATTCAAAATTACATTGGCTAATAGAGAAACCTAGTGCTGAAGGATGTTGTATTAAGAAATGACAAAATTTTTATTAATACTTTTAGGAAATTACAATAAAAGTTATGAATTTAAATTTAATAAACAACTCAGTTCACTTATATCGCTTCAACATGTAATGGAAGGAAATAGTAAAGTTTTTTTTTATTTACTCGTATATTTATATATATTTGGAACTTTTGCATTCCCATTCCAAGTCTGGGTACTTATACTATTTATTTCAGTTGTATAGTGCCCAAAACACAATAGCTTTTCTACTGACTATGTGAATTGTTACAGTATTTTTATTTAGAGCGATCTTAATAATTTCGAATCGGACAGGGTTTTATTATCTCAATGTATAGGTGATTTTAGTTCACAATAATTGAAAATTATTTGACAGGGTGGAGGCTTCTTTGCAGGTGCTTGGACGTGCTCCCTGTTAATGGATATTTAAATTTAAATTTACATTAAATATGTAATAATATAACAATTATTTACTTACCGTTTCTGAGCCGGCTGCGGTTACCAATTCTTGTAGGGCACGAACAGACAACGCCTGAAGAAATAATCATGTATAGTTTAAACTTATTTTTATTAGTATTTGGAATAAAGGCATATGATTTTTTATGGCTAGAGTTCACAGACTGCGGCCACCTTATAGCTAAAAGGCACCGTAGTTTACGGACGTTTGCTACATCAAGGACCTTGTCATTGGCCGTCGAATTTGAAGACATTTTATATCCCCATTTTTGAAAAATCCAATATTGTACTGTGATAGGAAAACCTCAGCTCATTTCAAATCCGAAAAGTACGCAACAAATAATTTTTTTTCAAATTTTTGAACATTTGATCAAAATTAGACACCAGGACTCCTATTTTATTATATATTTCTATCTTTTTAAGGTCTATTTGCATTGTGAAAGTTTTCAGAGTTTTTCCATGTGTACCCAAAACGGGATCTGAAGTGAAAGATGGGATGATTTCTTAAAGAGCTAAGTATTTTTGTAATACATACCTGTTCAATAACAAACACACATTGCGACAGATCCGGCGGAATGTTCTTATCGGCAATATTTTCCAGGAAACAGTGGCGATTGCCGAAGCCTTCTGCAGCTAGGCACACACGCTCGCCCGTCGCCGTGCATGACAAGCAAACCATGTCTTCCTGTTATATAAAATTATATAGGTATCAATGGATAAGTAAAAAAAAAACTCAATCACAAGAAAAAAATAACATAACGCATAATTACGGTAACCCTTCCTCCATGCTGGGATAACCTTATGTTTTATTACACATTAGTGACCCAGATTCTCCAGTACCCCTATGCGGAAAACAGTGTGATGGCGTTGCCCCTGGCGTCACAAACATTTATAGACGACGGTAACTGTATCTTTGTTGTATGTATATTGTGTGAGTTGTGCACAGCAAACAGGCTGACAGCCAGCAATAAACTAAAAAAAAATAAAAATATTGCTTTGATACACGGTGTCCGCTATAAAAAAATCTTAATTACATGGTTAGGCTACTCGATAACCAGTTGAATCCTATGTATGCATCACTTAGGCAGTTTATCCCGCCTATCGTGCAAATTTTTAATTACCTAACTATTAGATTCAAGTTTAATGTAAATATTTAGTATCATTCTGGTATTGACATTTCTTAAATTTATAATGTCATTTTTAAATAACCTAAAAGTAGGTTTCCTTAACATAAACTAACCGGAAGTTTGTAAATATTTAAAAACGGAACAACCAATACAAAATACTTGTAGAAATAATATAATAATTAATGTCCAAATAATTTTATGTTCATATTTTTTTTTATAGCGAGAGTTCAGCAGACAGGCAAACGGCTCACCCTGGCAGGTGGTCACCGTCGCCTATGGACATCTGCAACACCAGAGGCAATTTAATATTATAATATCATAATTTTGCTATAGATATTAACTAGCGGAATTGTTTCCGTTTCTGTTATAAATATTTTGGTAGATATTTAATTTTGATTATTGGCAAATAATAGAGGGAGGGGAGACACCTGTCGACGGGATATGAAAATTAGGAACAGAATAGTATAAAAGACGGTTTTATAATAAAAAAGAATGAAAAAGAACAAAAATCCACCGTTACGCGGTTTTCGTAGACGGTCACCCCATCCAAGTACTGACCGCGCCTGACGCTCCTTCACTTAGGTGATCGGACGAGAACCGAAAATTCATTAATCCTGAGGATCCTGATAAGGATAATGATACAAACTACACAGATTATTGCATTGTCATCGGCCCTCGATATATCTACAAAGTTTGAACAAAATCTGGCCGTTTAAAGTGGGTCAAAACCGCCCCCAAAGGAGTCGGTTACAAACAAATAGTTACAAACATACTATTATACAAACATAAAAGTGAAGCTAATATAAAGCGTGTATGTAAAAAGAGACAGTGTGAGAAAATAATTGTGAAGTTAATTATATTTGTGGTGATCAACGTTCAAGTTAGTTTTATTTCCTAACTTTTATACGACCGTGAAGGAAACATGGTGAGGAAATTTTTATACCGAAACCACCGATACGTTCACCCTTCAGTCTACTTTGAACAAGTAAGAAAGGTACTCTGGGATCTCTCTGAGGAGGGGCCTGATCCCAGCATTCGAATTATATAGGCTTTTAATATAATGCATGCTTTTTCTAGCTTTTACTCTTTACGAACTTTTTTGGCTGACAGCCCGCTTAGAGTTTAGCAGTTACGGTCGCTTATGGGTGTTTGCAACGTCAGTGGCATCGCGAATACGCTGCTGTCCCATAAGGGTACAGGAACTTGAGTCACTAATGCCGGAACACAACACAAGCCTATACCACAACCCTCTGCCTACTTTGAAACTAGATATATTTATAATTTTGCAATCCCGCCCACAGTACCATTTATGTGCAGAATCTCGTTAATAATATCAAAGAAAAACGTAAATAGTTTTATTAAACAAACAGAAGGTTAAAGTACGCTCGTCGTAGACAAATACATAAAGGGATTATTAGCGACTTAATGTAGTTTCCCTTTCAATTTGCATAGTGCCTTTTGTGATAGCTCCTCGCTCAGTATTCATTTTGGATGATTCTATAATTTAATTAGGGTTGATAAACATAATTATTATATTTTCTAAGTGAGTGTAAACTATGAATTTTTATTATAAGGATGATAATAAAATGAATAATAATAATAACAGATAAATAAAGATCCATTGCTACAATCTGGACTTATCGCAGAGCAATGAACAAAAGTCAATACCCCCAACCGTGCAGTTCATCATCATTATTTCAGCCGGAAGACGCCCACTGCTGGACAAAGGCCTCCCCCAAAGATCTCCACGATGATCGGTCCTGCGCTGCCCTCATCCAACCTATTCCGGTGATCTTGACCAGATCATCGGTCCATCTTGTGGGGGGCCTACTAACATTGCGTCTTCCATTACGCGGTCGCCATTCGAGGACTTTTTTGCACCAACGGCCCAGCCCACTGCCACTTCAGTTTTGCAATCATCCGGGCTATGTCAGTGACTTTGGTTCTCCTGCGAACCTCCTCATTTCCGATTCGATCTCGCAGGGAAACTCCGTGTAGTTAAGCATAGCGAATGGGGTTTTTAGACGGTATACTTTTACGGCCGCTACTGACCGTCACATGTCGGTCAGCAGCACCAATAAGCCACCGTAGGATTAGAACTACGAGGCCGACATAACCACGTCGGGTTGACCCGTGGAAACTGGTCATTCAGTTTCATGAAGAAACAAAAACGTGTACCTGTGTACTTTTTCTATCTCGCCTACGTGGTTATGTTGGGCGAACGCCGTCCGCTACTCTGAGCTTTACGTGGGAGTCGCAGGAACGAATTTTGCTTGCTCCACGTCCCACGAAAGTTAACGAAACCCATCACATCAAAAAAGTTCAATATAAAATCATACAGATTACTTGTGAAGAAACAGCGAAACAAACTCCTAGTAATAGTCTTAGTATTATTTTAGCTCTCTATACAGATCATCTCTTTTTCCAGTATGAAACTTTTATTTTGTAATTATGTTGTAATACGAATATTACTTGCAGGTGATGCTATTTATGTTTAGAAACTATATATGATGGTTGTATTTCTTTTTATTGCTGTAAGACAGCAGACAAGCTGACGGCCCGCTTAGAATTTAGCAGTTACCCTCGCCTATGAGTGTTGCAACGCCAGTGGCATCGCAACGCCAGTGGCATCGCGAACACGCTGCTGTACTATAAGGGTACAGGAATGGGTCACTAATGCCGGAACACAACATAAGGTTATTATGGCGGCATACTTAAGACCAAAGGTGGTCGCCATCCAGACTGGCTTAGGGCCCTACCACGTAGCTAGGGTGGGTTGTTTTGTCGCCTTTTACGACAGGCCGACCCCGGCCGCAGATGTTAGTATTCTTTCTCCGCCCCTACACGGATGGATATTGGTGGAGTAGCACTAATTTTATTTCATCTTTCATTCTTTGATCTATTTAACCAAAAGCCAGTTCTAACCTATCTTTTTTTATAGCTAGAAATCAGCAGACAGGCAATCTAATCATGACAGCAGGCGGTCATCGCTATATATGAACGTTGACAACACTAGAAGCATTTATAATGCACCGTCGGACTCGAACTAATGATCTGGAATGGAAAACTATGCAAAACATACTCTTCTCTAATATTATTAGAGTAATGATAATTAGTTAATATATTCCACCACAATGGCATCTTGCCAGCCCTGTCTCGCCCGCGGCGCGAACCAATTACCGGTTCCGTCCACGCAGAAAGCTTTTTTAATTCCATCCACCTCGAATTGGTCGATGAAGAGATAATTGTTCTGTTTATACTATTCTTAATGTGAATTGATGAATTTTTTCTCAAGTGGTATCATGCTGAACTAATCTAGAGGTTATAGAATCTAATTACACGTCTATTGTGTATAATATAACACAATTGCTCTGTATAATCGGTAAAGGATAACATAGCGATATCACATACCGTGATCACGTGTAACCCAGCATTCCTTGGGCAAGTTGGACAAGCGGGCGAGTATATATACTTTAAAGAAAGGGCAAAACCCAGCTATGAGATTTTATGGGTTTCTTTTTGAATATGCCGCTATAATAACCTTGTGTTGTGTTACTACATTATTAGGCGTGCCTTTTAAGTTCTGTCCTTTCCATATTTACCAGCAATTTTGAATTTGGAACTGTTCTATATTCGAATGTGTTTAAATTAAGAATCTCAAAACAGTTGAAAGTATTAGGTATAATCGGATAATAGTAGGGTAAAAACACATCTTGATCTATCTAAATAAAGTGTCATTGTTGTAAAAAAATCTTGATGTCAATAGTCAGAAACAAAGAGATCAGATCGGTATGAACGCTTGTCAGTTAATGACAGTCTTTTAATTTAGGATTACCGTAGTCTTCGCTGCCAAATCCCGGCGACTGACTCATTTGACTTTAGTCTAAAAATAGGTCACCAACCTTGGATCTATACTTTGAATGAAAATCTATAGATATTGAAAGTTTATGAGGGTAATTTATTAAAGCACTTACTATAGAGTTAATAAAGTGAATTGTCAACTTATACTACTAATAAATATACAAGAAATATTTATAGTGACTGAATTATTATTTTTCTTCTTCAAACATTTTAGGACGGTATTCCTGTAAAGTTTTTTTTACATATGTAATATACAATTTCCTGTATTAAACGAATCTAATTTTGATAATCATTTTGAATATCTAAATTTTTTTAAATTAATTTTTTACATTGCTGTAAGACAACAGAAAGGCTGACGGCCTACTTAGAATTTAACATTTACCGTTGCCTATGGGTAAATGCAACGCCAGTGGCATCGCGAACACGCTGCTGTACTATAAAGGTCCAGGAATTTGGATCACTAATGCCGGAAAACAACACCAAGTTATTATGGAGTCATAATAAGACCAAAGGTGGTCGCTATCCAAACGGGCTTGGGGCCCTACCATGTCTAGCTACATGGTGGGTTGTTAGGTCACCTTTTACGACAGGCCGCCCCCGGCCAGTTCAGTATTCAGTTCAGTAGTCAGGTCAGTATTCTTTTTCTGCCGCTGCACTGTTTGTCTGCTATCCCTTAGCAATAAAAAGATCTGAGACTTGAGACGTGCGAAAACAATTACTTGTTCTAATAACAACCTTGTGTTGTGTTTCAGCATTATTGATCAAGGTTCAAACATGCATAGGCAACGGTGACTGCTTACTATTAACCGGGCGGTCATCCTGTCTACTGTTCCTCAGCAATAGAAAAAACCAAGTTTAGTTTCTAGTGGGATTCCAACCTCAAAAGCTGATAATCAGCTGGAAAAGGTAAAGCCGATTGAGGTTCTGTAGAACTTCTAAAATGCTATACTTCTAAGTTTTTTATTATAAATGATATTAGATCAACGTTAATTAAAGCAATTTGTTAGCAAGCTAGTAGCGTCTTCAAATTCAAGACCGCGTGAATTAATTTCAAGGTACCTTGTTACAAGCCTTCAATTAAAATACAATCCTTTCAATTTACAAAATTTTGTTTCCTATAATACGGTTTTGAATGATCTATATATTAATACGTGAAACGAAAACTTTGTACTTGATCACAAATTTTTCATGAGACCTGTCGCCATTTCATCCATCCTGTATTCACTCTGCTTTTCATATATCGGCCTATCTCACCGTCGTTCTGAATTAATGATTCGAGGTAACGGAAGTTGGAGCATTTTGGCAGCGCCACGCCTCTTAAGGTAATCGGGGTAAAGTTGTATATTCCACCAAAATCGCAAAATAGATGTTCAATTTTGGTTCTACTTATCTTTAACCCAACTCCTTCTAATCTCTCCTGCCATTTAATCAATCTGCTCTGGACCTCGTGAGCATTTTCTTCAACCAGCACAATGTCATCGGCAAAGAGCATACACCAAGGTGCCTCCTCCTGTATTGATGATATTACTGCATCTACCACCAGGAGGAACAGATAAGGGCTAAGAGCCGATCCTTGGTGTAAACCTACCATAATACTGAACTTATCTGTGATTCCAGCAAGGAACCGGACGTATGTACTTGCCTTATTGTAGACGAATAAGATGCAAGTACTTCACAGGCAGTCTTTTAGATTTCATGGCCCACCACAAAACCTTGCCAGGAACCCGGTCATATACTTTTTTGAGGTCAACAAATACCATGCCCAGATTCTTATGTGTCCTTCTAGAAATACAGAAGTATTTCTCGCACAGTTGGCGAAGTGCGATTATGGCATCCGTTGTCCCCCGTCCAGGCATGAAACCAAATTGGTTCTCACCTACTTCGGTCACTTCTCGTAGTCGCCTTGCAATTACTTTCTCCCCAATCTTCATATTGTGCGACATGAGCTTTATTCCTTTATAATTGTTACAAAACTGTATATCACCCTTGTTCTTAAAAATGAGCACTAGCGTACTATTGCACCATTCATTGGGGATCGCCTCGTCTTGCAAGAACTTATTAAAGAATAAAGTCAGCCACTTCCATCCATCTGCTTTCAATAACTTATACCATACTTCCACGGGTATTTCATCCAGTCTTACAGACTTGCCATTTGGCATACTATCCATAGCCAATCTAATCTCAGCCATACTCACTTCTTTCACAACGCCCATGTTAACGGGTGCGTTCTCTAACATACCACTTCAGACATTCTCTTCATTCATCAATTCATAGAAATAATTTTTCCATTTGCTCTTTATTTCTACATCGTCTGTTAAGACCCTTCCACAATCATCTTTTATGCATTTCATATGAGTTATATCCCTTGCATTCTTTGTTCTATCATTCACATCTATAAAGATGTGTCTCATCCCCAGGGATTCCCAAAAACTCATACAGCTTGGCTTGTTCCCTGGCCTTCGAGACAGCAATAGCTCTTTTTGCTCTCTTTTTACATTCCTTATATTATTTCCTCGTTTTCCTTTATCATAACATCCTCTTCTTCTGCACTTCTCCTTTCTTTATAAGCATTTTTCTTTTCTTTCAGTATCACTTGCACTTCTTCATTCCATCACCAGGATTCTTTCTCAATTTTACATGTTCCTTTTGTTTATCCAAAAATTTCCTTTGGCACGCCTTTAATGCATTCCGCTATTTCATTCCAACATTCATCTATAGCCAAATTAAATGCGGAAGCAACTTGTAACAATGCTTCTACGGGTTCGTTTCTGTTTCCGAATCCCTATCCACAATGTACGCTTTCACATTCCCCGATCATTCTTCCCACATGTCCATTAAAATCACATCCCACATATATGTCGTCCTTGTCTGGTATATTGATTATAACTAAATCAAAGTCTCCCCAGAATCTTTCTTTGTCTTTGTCGTCACATCCAGCTTACGGGGCATACACACTCACTATGTTAAATGTATATTCACCTACTAATAACTTGACTACTATTACCCTATCATTTATCCTCTAAACATCCGTCACACAATTTTTGAATTCGCTGTCTAATCCCACACCCACACCGTTCCTTTTACCGTCACTTCCGCAATAATAAAATTTATACCCTGCCCCAATGTTGTACTAATAGTTGTGGTTTACTTTTTAAAACCGACCGCCTGCCTGACGTTAACCCCTTTTTGGGGATTTATTTACAAAATAAAAACCTATATACTTGACGGAAGTCATATTATTGAACGGTTACACCGGATGTGGCGGCGGCCGTATTGTAATGGAAGTCATATTATTTAAACGCTGCACCGGATGTGGCAGCGGGCATTGACGGAAGTCATATTATTTAAAAACTACACCGGATGAAACGACAGCCATATTATTTAACGAGACGGTGTCTAGAGGGCGCTAGTGGAACGTGCACCGAGTTTGCCCCACCTCCGCCTATATAAGGAGCCGCGCTGTTGAGCCGGCACGCATTTCAAACGAATGCGTCTTGGTGCACGGACCACTGTCTCTCGACAGTCAGTACTGCTCGGTTATTGGACGTGGAACGTTGTCTCAGGCGTTTAGTACTGTCCTTACTGCGGTGGGTGCGTGGAACCCTGTCTCCGACAGTCAGTACAGCCCTAGGTGACCGCCCTCACTGTCATATTACTAATAATTATTTAATTAATTTTATTCCATTTCTGTATTTCTAGAATTAAGATAACTGATTGTTTGACTGAAATAAATTTGTATATTGCCCTATCTGAGTTTTATCAGAGTTTTCCCTCTAATGTCTGGGCCTAACCCGACATACTAATAAAATAGTATAGTTAAATGCTACAAATAAATAACAACGACTTATAAATACTATTCACTACAAATCCATAATATTATAAAAGTATGTTTTGTTATGACTGTTTCACTTTCAATAAATCGATTTGAAAGAACAAATTCGATATATCTGAAAATAAACATATTTTATTTTATATTTCTGATAAATAAACATATCAATCTATTGAATAAAACAAGAAAATGTCAACCCGTCGAAAGAATACGAGTTATTCTTTTGCCAATATCGAGTATATATTCAATATATATCGATTTCAAGTCAAAATTCTTCGGTGTAAGCCTATCTAACCTAACAGTTGGTGTACCAAACAACAGCAAAGATCAGGACAGTATTCAAAGCTATGATGATGTAAAACAGACTCACCGTACGCAAGAATGAAACATCATCCTGCTCGCTCGCTCCTCCCTCCGCTTCCGCCATTTTGAATTGTTATCAATCTTCTATGACAGTATTAATTTAATCCCATTCCTCGTGAAATGCATAACTGAAACAAAGAAAAGTTTTTATAAGTAAATAATAAAAAAAGCTGTTATTACTAGAAAAAAAAGTCAACGCATTTCTATGTCAATTCCTTTCTATGACCTTTTATTCACGAAAAAGATACAAGAAAATGGATGGAAAAGTAATGGATAGTAAATAATGTGGTTTGAGCCGAGCCTCAAAAGGGTGAGAAGGCTCAACAGGTTTAGGCTCCATGATTAATGACCTACGCTTAAATAATATAGCGATTCAAGCATCAGTAGGGTTAATAAAGTGTGGTGAAAAAGTTCAACTTTATGCCGAAAATTAAACAGTTTAGGTATAATTTATATACCCATAGGCGACAGTAACCACCTACCAGTATGGGCTGTTTGCCTGTCTGCTGAATTCTAGATATAAAAAAATAATATTAACATTCGTGTTGTTTTCATGACGACGACGACGACGCGTGAGCCTTGAGTTTGGTTTAAAGATAAACCGCAAAAAGACCAAAGTAACGATAATAGACCGCGCCAATAACAACTCGCCTGAAGTGACAAGAATTGCGAATTGCGACGTGGTGCAATCCTACATTTACCTGGGAGCTTTAATATCTAACAATGGCGGCTGCGTAGATGAAGTAAAGCGACGTATGGGGATAACTAGAACGGCAATGGACAAGCTGAAGAAAGTATGGAGGAACCAACACATCACAAGGGCCACGAAAATCTGGCTCGTGCAAACCCTTATATTCGCCATATTTTTATACGCTGCAGAGACGTGGACGCTTCGAGACATTGAGAAGAAAAAGATAGATGCTTTAGAAATGTGGTGTTGGAGACGAATGCTGGGAATATTATGGACAGAATTTCGGACCAATGCCTCCATCCGTGAAGAACTCCGCATCAAGCAGCATCTGTCCGCTTTGGTCCAGTCACGTATTCTCAAATTTTTCGGCCACGTTTCAAGGCGAAACAACGACTCCATAGAGCGTCTCGTTGTCCAGGGCAAAGTGGAAGGAACCGGATCACGTGGAAGATCACCCATGCGATGGACCGGCCAGATCAAATCGGCTGTGGGTGGACCTTTGCATAAGTGCACCAGAATGTCTGTGAATCGCGAGAAATGGCGTAAAATCATACAGCGAACAATATTTGCCTCTAATAGTACTACCAGTTGATCACGACCGCTCTGTAAAGAGTGAAACGACTAAGAAGAAGAAGTTGTTTTCATGCCTTTGATTTTACATGTTCAAATCATTTTGAAGACCTGACGGGCCCTAGCCCATCTTGTGTTGAGAATCACTAAATAAATGACATTTTCATAAACCATATTGTACTAATTACTGTGGTAGCTGATTAAAGATTTCACCATAGTAAATGTGTAGTTAAAGGTGTGTCGCTACCGTGAATCTCTATCTACCTATCAAATTACATTGGGTTATTTTACAAGAACCCTTATTTACATTCTCACAAGTGTCGTAGCTATTGCGATATGTGAAATAAATATGTTTAAGGGTTTCAGCCTTTACTTTGCTTATTTATCTACTCAATTCACTCTAGAAATATTAAAATCTGACAACACTCTGATACAAAAATTTTAAAAGAATGTTGTAAAGAGCTTGCGGTTTATCAGTTTTTATAAATCGGTCAATCGAATCTGATTTATTTTTAGACTGTTTAAACATTTTAGTAGTAAGCCCCCAAATATAAAAAGAATAATCCGTTAATTTTTTTATTGCTGTGGGACAACAGACAGACTGACGGCCCGCTTAGAATTTAGCAGTTACCGTCGCCTATGGGTGTTTGCAATGCCAGTGGCATCGCGAACACGCTGCTGTCCCATAAGGGTACAGGAACTTGGGTCACTAATGCCGGAACAAAACACAAGGTTATTATGGTGGCATACTTAAAACCAAAGGTGGTCGCCATCCAGACGGGTGGGCCCTACCACGTAGTTAGGGTGGGTTGTTTTGTCGCCTTTAACGACAGGCCGACCCCGGCCGGAGAGGTTAGTATTTTTTCTCCGACCCTGCACGGATAATACATTACATATAGAAAACTATCGCTTAATAACGTTAATACCTATCTTCTCCAAAATATTTGAGAAGTCGTTACTAGTAGAATAACAAAATTATATACAGAAATACAAAATAAGATTATCTAACTGGATTTCAAAAAGGGAAATCAACTACACTTGCGGCTTTATCTAACGAATGAATATTTAAAAAATGTACTGTCTCCCATAAAATACTTCTCGATAAATGCTTAAAGTACAGTATCCGTCGACATTAATTAAACGTCACAAAAACATTAAAAACATAAAGATACCTCTTTAGGAGTACCCTCCTATACAGATCTTCGCAAAAAACTAAAAAGTGCGGCGTACCACACGGCAGTGTCTTGGGGCCACTCCTTTTTATTATATACGTAAACAACCTTCCTAATGTCACCCACAACCATTGCGTACTATTTGCTAATGATACATCTATAGTTGTAAATAGTGATAACGAAAACGATCACGCTCAAGAACTAAACACAAAGAACAACTTATGTGTTAACATTTCTAAAACTAAATACATAATTTTTTTATAAAAAATAAAAACTCAAAAATATTAACGTACATTATAATGAACATAAACTACGCGAAGATACGAAGGCTACGTGCTTAGGAATTTTACAATTATTACATTTATTTATTCCAAAATAAATAAATTTGCATATACATTGTGGAAGATTGATAGTGAGAATGATATTGAAAGAAGAGTGAATGCAGGAAACATGGTGAATGGAGCTTTGCACTCCTTTATGAACAGTCGGAAGGTGTCTAACAAGGCTCGTCTGGCTGTGCATGAGGGGGTGTTGGTTTCGACACTCATGTACGGAAGTGAAAGTTGGGTATGGCAGAAGAAACATGAAAGCAGAATAAATGCAGTTGAGATGATAGCGTTAAGAAGTATGATAGGAGTCAAACTGAGTGACAGGATAAGAAATAGTGAGATAAGGAAACGTGGTGGTCTGAAAGAAGATGTAGTGACAAAAATTGAGAAAGGTATGCTGAGATGGTTTGGCCATGTCGAGAGAATGAATGAAGAACGATTGACGAAAAAAGTGTATAAGGCGAGTGTGAATGGAAGTGTTGGAAGGGGTAGACCTAGGCGGACGTTTCGAGACCAGATCGTCTTGACAAATGGCCAGGTCAAGAGTACCCTAAACCGAAGGGCATGTATGAAGGGAATACTGAAAGTGGACGAAGCGAAACAAGTATGAAAGGATCGTAGCAAGTGGAAAGAAGTGGTCTCTGCCTACCCCTACGGGAAAGAGGTGTGATTATATGTATGTATGTATTGTGGAAGATTTCTAACACAAATGTCATAAAACTGCTCTTCTAGCTTACCGTAGTTACGTAGGGTCTCTCATCAGATACGGACTCATATTATGGGGAAATGCTGTAGATGTGAGTAAAGTATTCATTGCCCAAAAATGTGTATCAGGGCTATTTCCAACTTGCGACCATGAATCTCTTGTGTTCTATTCTTTAAAAAATATAACATTTTGACTTTATCTTCTTTTTATATTATCGAGGCTTGTAAGTTTGTTAGATAGATATCACCCCGAATTACTTACAAAATTTAAAGAAGTGTATAAGTTCAATTCAGACCCGCTAGTCGTTTGGCGCACCCATTATCCCAAACTCATCTTTACGGTAGAAATAGCTACGTAATGATTATAAAAATATATAACAAGCTACCTAACACCATAAAATAATACAAAGTGAAATTGTTCGATATAAAGTTGACTAATTGGCGGATTGAGAAATAAATGTTTTTATACAATGCAAAATTATATGACATTGACTTAGTATAGAAAATAATTAAATTTTGACAAAATTCTTGCATTTTAAACTATGCAATATAATGTAAGACATGACATAATTTATTAATGAAATGAAACTTTTTTTGTATACAGAAATATTTTTATCATTCTAATAATAATGTTAATTGAATATATAGACATTATGTAACTATATTTCTGCTGTAACACTTTCAATACCGTGTATCATGCTAATGAATAAATTAATATGAACATACGAAATATGAATGACAAGAATAAAACTGTCGTTAAAAGGTGAAATTAGTATCTACTGTTTGCAACCTTAAGTGCGCTACAATTTACTTCTACGAAAATCATTAAAATGTGCTGAGCAGGGTCCCATATCAACGATCAAAGGAAAAGGTGTTATCGATCATAAGGTAGCATCGAGCGTGTCCAAATTGTAACCAACACTGGTCTGTAATAAGCCGCCACAATAAAAGCTTATGTTGTGTTACAGCATAATTTATAATTGAGCCAGGTTCGATTTCCTTTATGTGGACGGTAGCGTGTTAACGGTGCGTCGTTACCATCTATAGGCGAGGGTAACCGCTCACTATTAAGTAAGCTGTCGGCCTGCCTGCTTTTCCACATCAGTGAAGTCTTTTTTCCTTCCTTACCCTCACATACTTTCTGTTTGTTTGTATTTTTATCACCATACATGTTATAAAAGCAGTCCTATAAATAGTTAGCACAGGATGGAAACAAAAACAAAATTATAACAATGATGTATATACCTATATTATATGGAGATACTATCCAGCCGAATGAATAATAAACGACAAAAACTTTCCTAAAAAGTTGTAATACCGAAAGTAAAAAGATCGAAACTGGGTCTTCACTATTTTTGGTTACGTAAAGAGCCCAACACGTGATAAATCGAATGGAAGTGGCCGAATTATTAATGAGTCTTCATTTCGTGCAAACACTTGGTATTTTTTAGCAATGTGATCCTGACCTTCCCCTTACATCTACAATGAGGTGATCCGTCAGAGAACCCAAGTTACGGACGTCACTTTTTGAATAAGCAAGCTGAAATGGCAGTAGGCTGGACATATATGCCGAAAAATGAATAACGTGTTCTACAGTGGCAAACACGTCATTGCAAACGTAGTATAAGATACCCACCGGCTAGATAAGGTGACCTGCGAAAATCGGCTGGCAGGAAGTGGCGATTGTTAGGAGAGGCCTATGTTCAACTGGACTTCTGTAGGCTGATTTGGTTAGTTGATTGTGATCCTGACCAGAAATCTGACTAGAAATTAAGATATCCTATCACTTATCTAAGGAGTAGTCAAATGCGACGATCCATACTTTTACTAGTTCTCAAACGCCAAATAAAGAGTGCCGTTCAGTTCCTATCTTCCAAGGTTATAACATCAGCAAATTTAGCTGCATTTTAGCTGCTAATAAATATATATGGGACAATTGACACAGAATTATCTAGTTCTAAAATAAGTTACAGAGCACTTGTGTTATTTTTACTATTTACTAGTAATATACCACATATAAATTTTCTTTGTTTTGGAAATAAATACATATTATACTTAAAAACACCTAGACGCGAGATGGGAGACGAACCCGTACAAGTGTGCCGATGTCCGTTAGCCGTTACACCACAATATTTGTCTTAGCTATATCTCTATATAAAGATAAAAAATATAACTGAAACTCATCAATCAATGTCACATAAATTCGCTTTTTCATTTAGCTACGGGACTGCTACGAACATATTAACTACGAGGTTGCTACGAAAAGTTATGCTTCGTACCGGAATGTCGTAAATAATGTAAACTCGACACGCTTTCTAAATTAAGATTATTTCAATATCATTTCAGTTATTTGACAAAATATTTTTGTATTCAAAGCTTTGGGGCCCAAGATCGCCAACTTTCTTAATAAAAAAGGCCTATCGTACTTTATTTTTCTGAGCAAATAGTAGAAAAGCCAGATTAGCTCCTCTATGATTCAACAGCTAACGTCAGACGGCTGTAGACTGGATCAATTACTGTCCCGAGTCGAGGTGTTTATGTTTAAATAAAATATATATTTCTTTGAAATTATTTGACTTGCCTATAACTGACCTATTTACGAACGAGGAATAAAATTACCACTTAGTTTTATCGCAAGTAAACAAATAATTACTACAAAATTTAAAGAATAGTTTAAACACAGCTACGTATGTAAATTTGTTTTGATACTTTGTTTTTTCTGCTCATTTGCAAGAAGTGAAATAAACTTTAAAATCTGAACAGTATCATCGAAATTTGCTCGAACACTTTTTTCGTTATATGGAAATATTTTTGTACCAAGAAGAATGTTGGACATGCTAATTTAAATAATTTGCATATAGTCTTTAATATTTCACCGAAGGAAAGGATTTTTAAATTTATTATTTAAGCTTTATAACCACGCAAACCTTTTCGGCCGTGTGATCAATAAAAATATACAAAGGCACCGCTAACACGTTACCATCTCAATTGTAATCTAAGTCGCTTATGCTAAAACAAAAAATAAGATTGTTATGGTGGTTGCCATCCGGACGGGTTTGGAACATTACACCTAGTTAGACTTGTTTAATCGCCTTTTATGACAGGCCGCCCTCAACCACAGGGATCAGTATCCTTACTCCGCCCCTGCACGAAGTAGGCTTTGTGCTTTTTTTCGATACTTTTATGTCATAAACGAAACTATGCCTTGCTGTATAAAAAATTAAAACTAAGGCAAAATCCTAAAAACTATTTGTATTCCCAAAAATATACCTGCCACGTATCTATCATAAGGAAAAGACCAACATATTACGAATCGTTTTTCAAGGGATAAGGGAGAACCCACCTTTATCATAAAATATATATCCATATTCTACCCACGTATTGTGGTGTGGAATCTTTATTAGGGATTCCGTGTACATAATTTGTTGGGTAAGGCTTAGAAATACATAAAGCCTCTCAGGGCAATTATTTTGCATGCAAACTGTAAGAGCATTGTCTTCGCTGGTATGGCTACGATTTGAGACATTGGGCTAGTTAAGTGGAGAACAAAAGCCTAGGTATCCGTGCAGGGGCGGAGAAAGAATACTGACCTCTGCGGCCGGGGTCGGCCTGTCGTAAAAGCCGACAAAACAACCCACCCTAGCTACGTGGTAGGGCCTCAAGCCCGTCTGGATGGCGACCACCTTCGGTCTTAAGTATGCCGCCATAATAACCTTGTGTTGTGTTCCGGCATTAGTGACCCAAGTTCCTGTACCCTTATGGGACAGCAGCGTGTTCGCGGTGCCACTGGCGTTGCAAACACCCATAGGCGATGGTAACTGCTAAATACTAAGCGCGCCGTCCGCCTGTGTGCTGTCAAAAAAAAGTGCCCAATATATTAATCAATACACTAAAATTTTTGCATACACTCCAAGATATAGATTTAAAACGTTAAAAACAAGTAATGTGAATATTTTTAACATCTTTTGTTCGTGAAACGTGGAATATGTTAGAAAATTCAATGTTATTTAAACAATAAAATAGATTTGGGTAATTATAAAATCGTTAGGCCAGTTATTTTTGTAGTTATGGCGATTAGAATCGATGGAATTACAAAAACGCTTGGGTATCTATAAAGTATTGGTGATCGAATTTTTTTAGTGATGTAATTTGTTACCGTTTGCTACAAATATTCTTGTACTTTTTTATATTTTGGCCATTAAATATTTATTAGTATTACTTAAACATGTTTCCTCGCCTAATATGCGTGTTATAATTTTCACGTGTAGTTACTGTAGGAAAATATTGTGAGGAAATCTGCATACCTAGGTCACCGATACTTGTAACCACTCCGCTCGGATAACCGAGGCGTTTTACGGTCTGTTTTCTTTGTGAACATGCTCGACCCCAGTAGCGGGAAGTTTTGAGCTGTTTTTAATTAGAAATTTTAAAATGAATAATTTCGTTTGTTTCGAATATAAACTAAGATATATTTTAAAATTTCTGAAGAAATACTTCATTTCCATTGTGTGCCGTGTGGTCCCGGCCGAAGAAAGAATAGGGCCACCCCAAATCATCCCAAGGGAGTCGTAAAAGCCGACTGATGGGTCACTCCCTCTGCCAGCTTGCATGCGGCGAGGGAAGGACACCTCTAGGTTTCCCTTTAGAGGTTGGGAGGTCGGACGGCAGTCGCTCCCGTAAAAACCAAAACAAGCCAAACAAAAATGGTACGGACACGGAAAGGTATTGTCACGGATAGGGCGTCGCCGCAAAACGACGCGCAGGAACTTCGCCCGACTCCTGTGACAAGTGGACTAGGGCTGCCGTGCCGTGGGCGAGCACGGCTAAAGACACTAGCCCCATCCAAAAGGAAACTCCGCTTCGCAACGTGGAATATTGGCACGCTAACCGGACGCGCGAGAGAGTTGGCCGATGTGCTCTCCAGGCGGAGGGTGGCCGTGGCGTTCCAGCAGGAGACTCGGTGGAAGGCCAGCAGATCCCGGTTCATTGGGAATGGCTACAAGCTGATCTACACAGGTGCACCTGGTGGGGAGAATGGGGTTGCCATAGTGCTCTCGGAGGAGTTCCAGAACGACATTTTGGAAGTGAAACGTCATAGCGACCGGCTTATGGTCGTTAGGGTGCTTATCGATGGGGTAGTTACCCACTTGATAAGTGCCTATGCGCCACAGGCCGGTTGTGACGACACCGATAAAATAGCGTTTTGGAATCAACTCGGAGAAGTGCTCCGTGGAATCCCATTATC
Organism: Malacosoma neustria; assembly: GCA_963693495.1. NCBI lineage: Eukaryota > Metazoa > Arthropoda > Insecta > Lepidoptera > Lasiocampidae > Malacosoma > Malacosoma neustria. Next base: position 4,350,884 of record OY856397.1, read on the forward strand.
ACAGGGGATCGTTTTGGGGGGTGATCTGAACGGTCATGTAGGTGATGAATGTGGGGAATTTGAGCGTGTTCACGGTGGATTTGGGTACGGTAGCCGCAACGCGGAAGGGGAGGACATCCTCAATACGTGTGCGGCTGCCGACCTTGCCATCGTGAACACGTATTTCAAAAAGAGACCCGAGCATCTCATCACCTACAAGAGCGGGAGGAATGCTACCCAAATCGACTTCCTACTCACTAGGAGACACCACATCAGCAAAGTGGCCAACTGCAAGGTCATACCCGGTGAGAGTCTCACTGCACAACACCGTCTTCTTGTCATGGACCTCTGCGTAAAGCCCAAAGGCAAATGTGTCGACCGCCTTCAACGCCGAATCAGGTGGTGGCTGCTTGATGAAGTCAAGTCCCAGGAGTTCGCCTCTGCCATCGGCGACAAGTGTGCTGGTGGTGAGGGCGAACCGGTTCAAGCTTACTGGGACAGGATTCAGGCGGCTATCCTTGGGTCGGCGAGAGAGGTGCTTGGCGTGTCTAAGGGCGGACGCAAGTGTGACAAGGAGACTTGGTGGTGGAACGACTCAGTCCAGAGGGAGACCAGGGCGAAAAAAGCCCTCTTTAAGAAGTGGCAAGCGTCCAGATCTCCTGAAGATCGCGACGCATACAAAGATGCCAAACGCGCCACCAAGAAAGCTGTAGCCAGAGCCAGACGAGACCACTTACAACCACTTTACGATAAGTTGGACTCGTCTGAGGGGCAGAAGCTCATATATAAGTTGGCGCGCTCTAGGGTTAAAGCGGCACAGGATATCTCCAAGTGCCGCTGTGTAAAAGACCCCGGGGGCAACTTGTTATGCGAGGACCTCGCGGTGAAGGAGAGATGGCGCTCATATTTCCACGAGCTGCTGAACAAGCAGCATAAAGAGGTGCAGCCGCCAGATCTTCCTCCGAACCAAGGACTAGTGCCACTGATAACGCCTGCAGAGGTCCAGAATTGTCTTCGCCGCATGAAGAATCGGAAAGCTGTTGGATCCGATGGAGTCCCCATCGAAGCCTGGAAGGCGATGGGCTCTCGTGGTGTGGGCACTTTAACCGACCTTTTTAACCGGACACTCCTCACCGGTACGGTCCCGAACCAATGGAGGCTGAGTATCATTACTCCAGTCTTCAAAGGCAAGGGATCGGTGCAGGAGTGCGGTAGCTACCGCGGTATAAAGGTCATTTCCCACACCATGAAGCTCTTCGAGAGGGTTATCGACTCTCGGATTCGACAGGAGTGCACTGTCTCGGAATGTCAATATGGGTTTCGCCCTGGTCACGGGACAATGGACCCTATTTTCGCCCTAAGGACTGTCGCGGAGAAATACAGGGCGAAGAATACGCCTCTGCATTGTCTGTTTCTTGACTTGCAGAAGGCCTTCGACTGTGTTCCTCGCGCGATAATCTGGTGGGCATTGCGGTCCAAAGGGATTCCAGAGGCCTATATTGGGATCATCCGAGACATGTACCGTGATTCCGATTCCGTAGTTCGGACCGCTGTTGGCGACACAAAACCTTTCCCCATCACCGTCGGTGTGCACCAAGGATCCGTCCTTAGTCCGTTTCTGTTTAGCGTGGTATTAGACGTATTGTCAGACAGCATCAGAAACTCACATGAGCAGCCCCCGTGGCTGCTCATGTATGCTGATGATATCGCGCTGGCAGATTCGGACAGGGGTAGGCTGGTGCGACGTGTGAAGGTGTGGAAGGAGTCGCTTGAGAACGGTGGTCTGAAGCTCAATGTGGCGAAAACCGAGTACTTGGCCTGTAACTCCACAGATCCCACACCCGTACGCATAGACGGCAACACGGTCGAGCGCACGGACCATGTGAAATACCTGGGATCTGTGTTTCATGCGTCTGGTGACATCGATTGCGACGTCAAGGCACGCATTGCTGCTGCGTGGGCCAAATGGCGTGAGGTAACTGGTGTCATTTGTGACCCCAAGATGCCGGTAAAGTTGAAGGGACAGGTCTATAAGACCATCATTAGGCCTGTCCTTTTATACGGCTGTGAAGCGTGGCCGGTGTTAGAGCGACACAAGCAAGAACTGCGTGTCACGGAGATGAATATGCTGCGGTGGATGTGTGGAGTGACGCGGAAAGACCGCGTTAAGAACTCCCGCATTCGCGGTAGTCTTCGTGTCCGTGACATTGCAGATAAATTGCAGGAGTGTCGGCTCCGTTGGTATGGCCATGTTTTACGGCAACCGGATGCTTACGTGGGAAACAAATGTCTGGCCATGCCGCCTCCGCCGGGCCCCGGCAGGAGGGGTAGACCCAAAAAGTGCTGGCTTGACGTCATAAAGGGTGATATGCGTGCCAATGGGCTCACTACCAGGGATGCTGAAGATCGCGCGAAGTGGAGTAGAAAAAGTCGGAAAGCGGACCCCGGGCACCGAAACGAAAGTTTGGGTGGCAACCGGGACTAACGTTAGGATGATGATGATGATGATGATGACTTCATTTCCATTATGAGGTCACGATGAAAAGCTTCTGTTCAATGTCTTCTCTTGACACTACCTTTTTTGGTTAAAAAAACTTGAAAATACATGGATTTCTTTTATCTTTCTGACATTTTAAGTCCGAAAAGTAATTGTCAGTCAGATGAAACTCGGGGCGTAACCGTGTTCGATTACACGGAGGACAAAATATTCCATTATCTGAATGATGCGACCAGGTACCCTCCACGTTATTTGATCAATTATTGAGAAATAATACACAATTTAAGTGTTCACGCTAACATTAAATAAAATATTGACAAAATACATAGATAAATCTTACCTTACTAAAAATATAATTATCAAATTACATTAATGCAATCTACGAATAATTTGTTCTGCTTTAGTATGTGCTAATCGCTTATACGATTATTCTTTTAAAAAACTGAGCCACTAAGACCTTACACCTTACATTTAAACATTGCAAGACGTATTTTAAACAGTTTCATTAGTTCTTCAAAATAATGTTATAAAACGAGAGAATTTCATGTAATTAAGAGCTTCATTAAACGTTAAGACCCCAATAAGTTGCGTGGCACTGTTTTAAAGGAATTATTTATATGAAAGGAGCCTTGTTACATTATTTTTCGAAATTTCTTTCATTTTCCACAGATTGGGTAGTCTGGTATTAAATACTATGTAAATAGAAACAATTTGTAATAAAACTTATAAATATGATTACTAGCAAACCCGGCAAACGTTATTCTGATATAAAAAAGTAGCTTGTATTCTTCGCCAAAGTCCAATCTACCTGTATACCGAAATTTATCAAAAGCTAGGTGTGCTAAACCGGTCTAAGCAGTACTTCAGTCCAAGGCAACGGCTTGTGCTATACAAAGCACAGGTCAGACCGCATATGGAGTACTGCTCAAATGTATGGGCTGGAGCACCTGCCTGTCAGCTCAATCCTCTAGACTCCATCCAACGGAGCGCAGTTCGTTTTGTCGACGATCCCATACTGACAGACGGTCTAGACACGCTTGGACTTCGGAGAGACTTTTCGTCTCTGCGTATTCTACCGTCTGTACAACGGGAAGTGTTCTGAGGAGCTATTTAGAATGGTGCCCTCTTCGTCTTTTTACCACCGCACTGCCTGCCATCGGCTGGGTGTTCATCCCCATTACTTGGAGCCTCTTTTTTCTTGTACGAAACGGTTCTCAAGAATGTTCATGTTGCGTACTCTCAGGATCTGGAGCTTCTGAGCTTCCGGTTGAGGTTTTCTCAGCGAGGTACGATATGGGGTTCTCCAAAAAAGGCGTTATAAAATTTCTTCGAGGCCAGCAGCGTGTGTGTAATGCCTCTGGTGTTGCAAACGCCCATAGGCGACGGTGACCATCTGTTAGAGTGGGCCATTTGCCTGTCTGCTGAACTCTAGCTATAAAATAAAAAAAAAATTATTTGTAATTACCATATTAGCAAATATTCGGCATTAAATTCCAAAAAGACATTCAATGTCTCTTGGTATCGATCGAGAGAGGACGCGTCAATCGGTTTATTGTCAGTCACAAGGCGTTCCGGCTATCGAATATTTTGGCAACAGATATCCACCTTGATCGGGGTTATTGCCACTTATGTAACATGTTTTCTTGGCTTGTTTTTGTCGTTTTTACATTTATTATTACGGTATATATTTTTGGTTACGGGCTAATTAGGACCTTAGTTTCAGGATGCCGTTAGCGGCGATGGCTACTGATAATAGCTAATACCCCTTTGGGACAGCAGCGTATTCGTGGTGCCCTTGGCGTCGAAAATATCCATAGGCGACGGTAAATACTTAATATTAAGTGGACCGTCAGGCAATAAATTTGGATATAACTAAGTGGTACATATTTAGTTTTTTAATCCCGTAAATGTGTCAGTTGTTATAAAATGTTGATCCTACGTTGGATAAAATATGAAATATATCACAAAACACCATCTTGTCCGAAAATAAGTAGCATAGCACTTGTGTTATGAGTACTAGGCAACCAATGGACTACATAATATACTTTTATTTTGTAAATAAATATTGTACATATACACTCAGATGCGGGACGGGACGAGCGTAAGCTGGTACGTCACGAAGGTCGTTAAAATATAGATATTATGAAATAAATAATTTTTTCTGGTCTCAGTATGTTTGTCAATTGGATGTTTACGAAAACGTCCAACGATGCTGACCTTCATAAAATATAATAATTGTTTTCTTTTTATTCCTGAGCAAGCAGGCAGGCTGATGAACGACTGTGCAGTAGTTAGAAGTTAGCATTGCTCATGAATGTTTGCGACGACAGTGCACCACTAACACGATGTCATCCCGCTGGGGGACTGGAACCTCATCACTTATACCGGAATACAGCACAATATTTTTTTTTATTGCGTAGGACAGTAGACAGGCTGACAGCCCGCTTAGAATTTAGCAGTTACCGTTGCCTATATGTGTTTGCAACGCCAGTGGCATCGCGAACACGCTGCTGTCCCATAAGGGTACAGGAACTTGGGTCACTAATGCCGGAACACAACATAAGGTTATTATGGCGGCATACTTAAGACCAAAGGTGGTCGCCATCCAGACGGGCTTGAGGCCCTACCACGTAGCTAGGGTGGGTTGTTTTGTCGCCTTTTACGACAGGCCGACCCCGGCCACAGAGGTTAATATTCTTTCTCCGTCCCTGCACGGATAGAAATATGGCGGCATATTAAAGACCAGCGGTGTTTGCCATCCAGACGGGCTTGCAGCACCACCAAGTACTGTCTAAAAATGTTATTTAATGAAAAATTTGAATGACATAATATAGAATAATAATATATAACATTTTTTTTATTTGGACATTGCTAATAAAAATAATTGTATTAAAATATAATTATATAAATTAATTGTATTGTGACATGTGTATATTAAAATAGAATGTATGAATAATTAGTAATTGTATTAATATTTGCACACCGAAGAAGCATAAAACATGTTTCCCTGTATATTATAATTCCAACAACTTTATACAACCGAATTTTGACGCAAATAAATATAAGTTGAATTATTGAGAAATAAATTTCTTAAGCCGAAGTTATTAGGATTCGGAGGTTATATAAGAATCATATATTTTTAATATTTACAGTGTAAAGCTTCCGAAGGGTTGCTGGACTGGGTCAAGGTCATTATCTCAAGTCAAAATACATAAAGGCTTAATGTTCGGTAAATTAAGACTACAATGTAAATCATTTGCAGTTTTTATAATTGACTTTTGCTCTTTAAGAGGCACCAGCTGGATAACCGAGCTTTGCTCGGTATTTTTTTTTTATAAATTGAGTTTTTTGGAAATTAACAATTGATTTTCTTAGTCTAACCTCAAAGCAAACACTCATTGACTTCGTGTTACTTAACAACGCCATCTGCTGGAATAGCTTTAGTGTTGTTGTGTCGTTAAAGCAATTTAAAAAAATAGTATTATTATATAGCAAACGTTAAGTATTGTCATTCAACGCGATAATGCAGCCAGCGTTTTGGGAACGTTTCCGGCCGAAAGCGATTTGGAATCAATTTATTATTTATAGTTTTCGTGTTTTTGTTTTTTTTTTCATTTCTTTTTGTATTATAGTATAGTTTTAAAATTATTTAAAGTACAATATAAAAAGAGTTCTGTAATTATATTAAAAATTTAAAAGATTAGAATAGTTAAATAAAGAGATAATAATAATTATTTTATTATATTAGGACATCTTTCTTTTATAATTTTTTTTTTGTTTTTATGAAATAAAATATAACTATATAATAATATACTGGGACAATTCACATAGCATCATGTAGTCCCAAAGTATGTGGATGTATAATGCTGTATTTGAAATTCTGCCTTTGATTTTTGTTACCTACCCTCACTCTCGGTGAAGTAAATGGTAAAAGCTAGGGTGGGACGAATATAATAGAAATAGTAACGCGCAAGCTTCAAAACGCACAGGACGGTCGACGTTCGACCTCCCTGATAGTTACCATCGTACTTAGACTGACAGACGCCATTTTATTTTATTAATCTTATCTGTTAACAGGGAATAAATTTTTTTCAACTCGTTTCACAATGGAATTTTTTTCTTCATAATTATAAGTGATATCATCAAACCTCAAGTAATAAAAAGAAAGATCTTTAATTTCTATATAATTTCAATTTCTATACTATAATAATTACGAACAATTCATAATAATAAAATTCTAATATTTTCCATGTGCTAAGAAAATAATTTGTAAATAAATAAAGATACTATAACAATTCATATAACGCCATCTATTCCTAAAATTAGCAGCAGGGCGCTTGCTTTATAGGTACTAGACAACTGATATACAGTAGCGCTCAAAAGTATTTTGTAAACAATAATTATTAAAAATAAAAACATAATTTAGACATTAGATTTTATAAAATAAAAAAAATCTTGCTCAGTCACTGAATAACAATGACTGAATATTGTAATACTTTTGATCCACAAGAATGAGATTTTTATAAATATTTCTTATTGTTTTGTAATTCCTAAAATTAGTGTTCCTATTTTTAATTCAATATTTTGGAACGAAGTTCCTTAATGCGGCTTACGGGTTGTGCGATTTAGTAGAAATCGTCACGTAACGAAATGCCGTATGCTGTGTGTGTATGCGTGTGTGTATCGAGCCTACTACAAGCAAATGAGCACACGAGTGAGTGCGCAGCCGCTCTGACCCTGTCTCTTTTTTTAAAATATAAAATCTCCATAATCTAAAATGAACTGTAATACATTTAAATAGAATATAAATTGCAATGTAATAAATTTAAGACTTTTTCGTTGCCTAGTAACGGAGACGGCAGCCATATTGGTTCAATAAATTCAGCAAAATATTGAAATAAATTTATATAATGTACTATATATCGTGGTGACTGACATTTATTAACAATTTATTGATTTAAAGATAATTTACTGTGATTATAAGCGATAAAAGTGGTTTTTACATATTATTTTGAGTACGTTTGTAGAATTTGAGGTTAGTTGACGGTATGTATTTATTTACATCATAAACTAAAATAATTTTTAAATTGAATCTCGGAATCGGCTCCAACAATTTTCATGAAATTTAGTATACGGGGGGTTTCGGGGGCGATAAATCGATCTAGCTAGGAATCATTTCTGGAAAATGTCATTTTATTCGCTTTTTTTACTGGAAAAAAATAACAAAGAGGTGGCGTTTGAGTAGTCCCAATTTAAACTGAAAAATGACTTCCTGACATCTATCGGCAAATAATAATTTTAAATCTATTTTTTTTTAATTGCTTTAACGACACAACAACACTAAAGCTATTCCAGCAGATGGCGTTGTTAAGTAACACGAAGTCAATGAGTGTTTGCTTTGAGGTTAGACTAAGAAAATCAATTGTTAATTTCCAAAAAACACAATTTATAAAAAAAGGCGAGAAAATTGCATAAACGGTGGATGTTGAGGTAATACCACTGTCTATTGTGAGTAAAGTGAATGTAAATACCACTTGGCTACCCGTCTTTCTCTATCTGGGCATTGCTACATTTGTCACCTTAAGTCATAAGGTAGCCATATCCTTAATTTTAATAAGTTCTCTTTGCCTCTACTGAAATCCATCAAAGTTCTTAAAATATGCTGTAATTTACTGCAATTGTATTAAAAAAATTACATACGTAATTTTGGAATTGTAGGATTGCGTAAAAGCACTGCTGGTTACGCGTACATACCTTGAAGATAGTGACTTAAGTGCATCACTAAGTTCAATCTGTCAAAACTAAAAACTAGCAGTTTTTTTTATTGCTGTAGTACAGCAGACTGGGCTGACTGTCCGCTTAGAATTTAATGGGTGTATGCAACGCCAGTGGCACCGCGAATACGCTGCTGTACCATAAGGGTACAGGATCTTGGATCACTAATGCCGAAACATAACACAAGGTTACTATGGCGGCATACTTAAGACGAGAAGAAGGTCTCCATTCAGATGGACTACCTACCACATAGCTAAAGTGGGTTGTTTTGTCGCCTTTTACAACAGGCCGACCCCAGCCCCAGAGGTAAGTCTTTCTCCGTCTCTGCGTGAATAAAAAATAAATAAATCTGATTAAAAATCCCTTCATTAATTTCAATAGTTCTGGCAACTATATTTTTAAGGTCGACGACCTTCATCGATCTACTTACCGGAACAAAATTAAATTTTAACAAATAAAATATGTGTCTGAACATACCCCGAGGGTTGCTGTGAAAAAAATGTTTATGGCTATAATTAACTAGCCATTCCCGCCCGCCTATCTGGTCGTTCGTAGGCATGTGCGCTACACCGCTTGCACCACATCACCGCGGCAAGAAAACACATGTTTCTTAAAACTTTAATAACTTTATATTAAATGAAGTTATCGCAATAAGTTTTTTTAGATAAGGGCTAAGTGATTAAGAAATAAAAGTTGGAAAATTTAATTACAATGTATCCAGTAGTTTTGCCGTGGTACGCGCACAACTGCAGACCTCTATCATTTTATTTATGTAGAAGAATAAAATTATAAAAAATTATTAGTATTTCAAAATTAACTTACGTTGTTTCATAACGAACTAAACTCCAAAGGAAAGAACATTATACACAATATGCAACAGCACGTTTGACTACCTTTTTCTGGTCCCTATTACCTGGTTGCCGTGTATAAGCAGGTAAGTTGATGTTAGTAATTACGCTCAACTGCTAACCACTTGAAATATAAATTAAAACGTAGACAATTTTATTGCAAATAATAAGTTTTCTTGCGATAACTCGTAACTTTGCATATGCGTGTGTGTTTGTGTGTGTGTTGTTTTTCTTAAAACAGACTTAATAAATCTAGACTTCGATTCCAATAAGTGTGACAGTTTAATTATCAGAGTAATTTGTTGTTCTCGTACAAAAACAAAGTCACTCGAGTTCACTCATCTACCCTACACGTTAATCATTGAATTCATTACAGAGGGAATGGTCGTGAATCACGATAACGTGCGTGAATGTTATTTCAGTTAATGGAATCTTTTGAAGATTGCCATCTAGGCGTTTATTTATTTTTGTTTTTATCTTTTACGACAGGCTGCCCCCGTACGAAAGCCGTGAGCAAACGTGCCCTGGGTTTATAGGGAACATTCCCAGTTTCTTCGCAATTTCATGAAATGTTATACACAACTACCGTAGTTTACGTTCTCTACAGTCGAGTAAAATTGTAGTACAAAGATTAAACTTGAGACCAGGATATAATGGTCATGTTGGTCGGAAATAGCTACACAAACTAAATTAGAATATTCTCCAGTTTCATTGTTCCCTTAATTAGTTACTGCTCGATTTAAAATAAAATGTATGCAGTAAGTAATATTGCAAAGATACACTGAAAATGAGTTGTCTAGTATTGATAGCATTAGTGCTCTGCTGCTCTGGGGCAAGATGGCGCTGCGTGAAACTCTATTTATTTATTATTATTTTATATGAGAAATCTGGAATGTATATATGAATATTCAATGCACGCATATGTAGTGTATAAGCTGAGGTCATTGGTGTCTACAACTCAACCGTCTTGAATAAGAGTAGTGGGAATACTATCAGTTCCTAGGTCAGTGAGACAGCTATTATTAAGGGAATTATTCGTTTTTATTTCAGGGGTTTCGGTTCTACAGTAAAATAGACCACACCTGTTTAATCATTATTTTGTGGTTGTTTACTTAGAATAATTAATATTCAAAGAAAGGCGACAGAGAAAAAAGCGCAGATTTTTACACGCTTTTTATTAACTTCACTTGTTTGTTTGTATGTAACTAACTCCTTTGGGCGCGATTTTGACCCACTTTAAACGGCCAGATTTCGTTCAAACTTTGTAGATGTATCGAGGACCGATAACAATACATTAATTTGATAAGATTATTGTTATTATCCTTACCAGGATCATCAGGATTATGAATTTTCGGACCGGTCCTCGTCCGATCACCGAAAAATTCTTTTTTTTTTGTTAATCCCACTATCCTTAATTTAAATTTATTGAAAATTATTTTTTACTCTTTAGTTTGATTTTCTATAAATGCGTGTTTTTTTAGTTTTTTTTAACTGTATTTTTTAACTGAGAAACACGTGTGTAAGAAGAAGTTTGTTAATATGAATACAAATAAATTTAAAAAATACAGCATCTAACTTCACTGTAAGTTAGCCAAAAATAATAAATAGTCACAAACTTTCGTTCATAAAAATATTACTAGGAAAACAACGAAACAAACATTTCAGTGACGGTAATGATTTCGCATATCTACTGTAGCATTCGCAACTATTATTATACAGTAATAAAATGGCAAATGTGCAATCTGAAATATTACAAACAAAACAAACCTTATTATTACTGTATCTAGTATTTACTTTTAACACATAACACACTTTTGTTTCAGTTCATATCAAACAAATCAACAATGTACTTCATTGTTTGATTTACACATTTTTTTAATAATGTATTTAACAAACACGTTATATTCCTGCGGATTACCGCAGAAAACTGCAAAGCTGCCTTCGGGCAAGTGTTGCCAGGAGTAAAGGAAAATTCAGTAAAAATATTGAAAAATATTCTTTTAATATGATTGTTTAACTAGTGGTCGGCAATCTTGCAATCCAAAAAAGCCAAATATAGATAATACACAGTTTAAATTTATTCAAAGAGGTATTTTTATGGACTTTAGCTTTAAGATATATATAGTATTTATTTAAGTAATATTCCGTGCCAGGACTAAACATTTAGCGGAAGAGTCGTAGCCGAGGATTCAGAGCTGCCGCGGGTTGCCGACCACTGATACCAAGAACCTGAATGAAATACTTTTACGACTCTGAACGGGCAGCCCTATTTTTATTTCAATTCAAGACAACATAAAAGCGTTTTTTCTCCTACGTTTAATCTTTAATAGACTTTCTTCCTATTTTATATAAGCGTGCTTTACAAAAATTGACACCTTTTTTCCGCAACTGATGGAGTAAGAGTACTGGCACCTGTAGCCAGGGGCGGCTTTTTGTAAAAGGTGACAAAGCAACTCTAGTTGGTAAACTTAGTCTCTAAATACTTTTTCTTCCTCCTTATCCCAACTATGGGGGGGGGGGGGGCACAACATATTCTCTCCTTCCACTCTGCTCTATTTTTTAAGCAATGCATCCATATTTTCTCTTGTCTAACTCTCTTTTTGTGTCCATACATTCTCATCTCTCCCCCTGATCTCAAAATATTCCGGCATAATAACCTTTTGCTATAACATAAATGACCAGGTTAGTTAGCGGTACCCCCGCTAACGTTCCTAGACGACAATAATTGCTCACTACTAACTGGGGTGTAGGCCTGCCTGCTGTCGGCAGTAGGGTTGCTGATGGTGAAGGAAATCACTGTTATGTTTAACTCGCCAGTCCACCTTGAACAAGCATGGCAGGAATACTGTTTATATATTATCCCCTAAGAAGCTACTAATCATATTCATTGGTATTTTGATTATATTTAACTTAATAAATCAATGATTTAGTCTTGACCTACATGATATTTGTCTTTAAATGGGCTGGCGGCCAATTTAAAAATTAATTTAAGCACATTGGCAACGTATTATAATTAATTACAAGAACAGATGTTGTTTCATTGGAAATAATTTAGTAAAATGTGTTATTTAAAATACTTTGCTAAATATTAATTACGTATGTATTGGCTCCTACGAGGGGTAGCTGACAAGTTCGCGGCCTAAAGTACTTAATGAAAGAAAAATATTTTTAGTCTCCCTCAAGTGAAATACTCTTCTCACATAAAATGCCTTTAAACCACTCAAAAAATATTATTTGTCTTTGTCCTCAAAATGACGATCTACGGCAGCTTTCATTTCGTTGTCATCCGAAAATCTCCAGCGTTGTAAGTCCTTTTTCAATTGGGAAAACGGGAAAATATCGCTAGGTGACAGATCTGAACTGTACGGTGGGCGATAAATTTCTGAAAACCCCGTGTCTTTCAAGGCCTGCCTCGCAACATGTGCGGTGTAAACGGGCGCGTTGACTTGCAAAAACAACACTCCGCGCGCAAGATTTTCATGTCGTTTCTGCACAACAGCCTCACGAGCCTGGCTCACCAAATTGGCATAATATAGACCGTTCATAGTAGTTCCTTTCGTTAGGTAATCTATTAATAAAATATCTTCGCTATCCCAGATTTTGGCGTCATTAGCTTAGACGCTGACTTCACCACTTCGAATGTCTTCGGTGGCCTTTTTCCTTTTTTAATTCATTGCATCGACTCTCGTTTGGACTCTGGGTCATACTGGCGAGTCCAAGTTTCATTCACAGTGATGATCCGATCACTAATTTCGTCGGTTTTATTGTCAGCTAACTCCAAAACTCTTTGCAGCTCTTGAGTCGTTCGTTGCTTGTCGCGCGATGTGAGCATTTTCGGTAGCCAGCGCGCGCAAATGTATTTCATGTGTTAATTTTGATATAAAATTTCTCCAACTCTTTGCTAATTTAAAATTCTTCAGCTACCGGTCACAATTTAATTCTTCTGTCGGCCAATACTATTTTTTTTACTTTTGAACATTTTCTTCGGTCATTACCGTGACCGGGCGGCCCGTGTGGGGATCATCTTCGCAACTCTCTTGTCCCTGTTGAAATAAGCGGACCCATTGTTTCACCGTTGTGTATTAATGCGAAGAATCTTGAAGGACCGATGATATTTCTTCAAAAATGTTTTTCGGCGTAGTTCCTTTTTTACAATGTACTTTATCACGGCGTGGTGTTCAAAATTCCGCGAATTTTCGGAATCGGCTAACATGGTTATGTTTATTATTCGACAGGTAATTCAATTACGATCTAAAAATTTATAACGGGTTGTTTTTATACTGCCACTAAGTTCCATAATTAGTGATAGGAGTGACTAAATAATTAGTTATCATTAAGTACCTTAAGCCGCGAACTTACTAGCCGCCCCTCGTATATACCATATACTGTGATAATTAATACAACGTCATCGACTCCCGAAGTAATCAGCAGAGTGCTTGTATTGTGTACAATAGTCGACTGATATACTATTCACATACTTTTTCTTGTAAATAAATATAAATTATACATAAAACCAAATACAGATTCGGGACGGGAATCGAAATTAAAGTGCCAAATAAATATTGTTATGAGACCTTTCCTTTTTGAAAACAGAGGCACAAAAACTGGAATATATGTAGCCAAAATTAATTTTCGTAGATCCGATTACTAATATTCTCTCCATTTCGCCCACAGTGGATCCCGTCAGGAGGAAGAAGAAGAAATGGGAAGTACTGGCTTGACGTGAAGAACGAAACATGAAAAAGAAAGAGTCTAAAGTCAGACATCGATACGGAACTTTCCACAGAGTAATGATAATGATATAGACAAGCATCTTACTCTATCCAATAGTAAATTATCATCGTCTATAGACAATTTGATCACATTGTGAAACGATGTCCAAGAGTTTTGCGAAATGGTGTAAATGCTGCCATTAAAATTTAGTTAGTATTTTTCCACATACTAACTGGCAACACTGGAAGTTGGATAATGCCGCGCGCGACTCTCGCCATGGGAGCGCGGAAATAATGCCTTTGTGCATAAGAAAGCGCAGTATTGGATTGTTTAGAATGAAAATGTAGGTAAGTATATTTATTGCGCTCTTTAAAGTTATAAGTTTTTAACGAGACGTTTTAAATTATTTTTTTTACTTTTGCCTGCTGTAGAAACTTGCATCAATAGGTTTATTTAAAAAAGGCTCTGTGGGGATCGAACCCACTCGAATATATAAGGCCATACACTTAACTACTGAATCAGCGATTTATGAATTATAGGTTATAATGCCCTACAGCTGAGCCACGTCTCCTACTAGATGGAAATGGAAACCACGTCACACAGATCAGGGTGTGCAGGTTACTTTTACAGGCATACTGTCAGTATGACGACCTCTTGGCGTAACGACTAACGCACGTCGGTAAGCTTGCGGAGGTCACGGGTTCGATTCCCGTCCAGCGTCTGGGTGTTTATGTAGGTATGATATGTTTTTATAGACAAAAGAAAAGTTTATATGTAGTATATAAGTTATCTAGTACCCATAACACAAGTGCTATGTAACTTAGTTTGGGATTAGATGGTGTTGTGTGAAATATCCGAATATATTTATTTACTAGCAGTTCCCGCCCGCTTCGCTAGTCGGATAACAGAATTTTTTTATAAAATAAAAGTAGCCTAAGTTACTCCTTGTTACATCAGCTATCTGCCAGTGAAAGTCGCGTCAAAATCGGTCCAGCCATTTCAGACTCTCTGAAAGCCGAAACAAACAGACAGAGAGACAGACAAAAATTGGAAAATATGTTGTTTTTGTATATGTACCGTGTATAAATATAAAAAGCGGTTATTTTAATATTACAAACAGACACTCCAATTTTATTTATTTGTATAGATTTATTAGTATTCTTACATACGGCCAAAGCCAAGGAAAGGTGGAAAAGAATGAAGGAGGCTTTTACCCATAGTGGGGCCACATAACAATGAAATAGAAATGAAATAATTACATTTGCATGTATTTTTGTAGTGTTAAGTGGAAAATGGCAGGAGGCCGAGGGGTCGCAGCCCGGTGAGATGGTCTGACTAAATCCGCTCAACGCTGAACACCAAGCTGTATGATGCACTCCACCACGCCAAGGACAGGCACAGGCGGGGGAACGTTATAAAAGAGAAACTGGTTTCTCATAAGGGGAATCACGACCCTCAGTAACGAGGTAGACGACTCAAGGAGGAGGAAGTGAAAAATAAAACTGTAATAATAATAATTAGTATTCTTATTATATAGGTATGTAAAAAAACTTTTTGCATCGATTTTTTTTTCATTATTATTTTGCGTAAGAGTATTGAGGCCAGGGGCAGCCTGTCGTAAAAGGCGACTTAAAACCTTAGCTAGGTAGTAAGGCTCCAAATCGGGATGGCAACCACTGCTGGTCTCTAAGTATGCCGCCATAACAATACAATTTAGTTGCCAATCATTTTTTCTGTTTTACAAGCCTTATATCCCAGTTTCATGCTGATTAGTGGGCAGGTTTCCTCACTGTGTTTACCGTCGACAACAAAACGTGGCATTTATTTTATCATTTGCACGTGAGGCGAAATGATTTATCGACAAGCAAAAATTATTTGCAAATCCGTTTTACATTAATATAGCGGATGTGATTATTATGACATTCATCTCATAATTAATTAAAGTAATAATAATAATATTTTGTGACAATTCACACAGCGTCATCTAGTCCCAAACTAAGTAGCACTTGTATTATGTGCCCTAGACAACTGATATACTACTAATATACTTTTTTTTTTTGTAAATAAATACATATTATACACAAACACCCAGACGCGAGACGGGAATCGAACCCGTGACCTCCGCAAGCGTACCGAAGTACGTTATCCGTTACGCCACCGAGGTCGTCAGTTCAATAAAACTTGTGCATGTGTGTTTTTATTCTTATGCACGTAAATACTAAATATATACGCATAAATATAATTCTTTGGAGTAAAATAACAAAAATAGCTAAAGATTTCATCCCGTGTGCCACAACTCGTTGTATGTAAAAGGAATGATTAATTAATAAAAAGAATTTATAATGGAAACAAATAAAAAGAATCCTAACTAATATTATTATAAATGCGAAAGTGAGTTTGTTTATTTGTTTCGCTTTCACGCCAATGCCGGAATAAGCACGTAGCAAGAGTAGCAATTGCTACGGGCCCCGCGCAAAAAGTGGCCCCGCATATTTAGACCCGCTGATCTCTGCCTGAGTATCTACTGTACGATTAATGTAACCTATAGATGGCAAATAAATGTATTGAGGTATTGAGTAGGTATTGAATTGTTTATTTATCACTTTATACTTAAGAAACAACTGCAGACCAAAGGCCCTTCAAAAGAATTTGCTACGGGCACCGCGCTAGCTTAATCCGTCACTGTTTCACGCCTAAGCCGCTGAATCAATTTCGATATAGTTGGATATAGTCATAGATTGGACCTTGGAGAAGGACATAGGCTATTTTTTATAATTCATATGACAGAACAGCGTTTGCCAGGTCAGTTAATACACAGGTACATAAAAGTTACTTTATCACGAATTTTTGCAATGGTCTATCATTCACCACCATATATAATTTAAAATCACATACATGTACATACATTTATTTATAAATAAATATATTTTTTTATCTTCACTGATATAAAACGTGTTGTAGATTTATGAATATTTCAGAAACTAACTTAAAGCAAGTTAAACAAAGTTAAGTGGTCACACTTAACTTTGAATATAATTATGAGTTTTTACGGAAACTTGACCGACAGTAATCAGCTAACTTCATCATGTCGCTTTTTGGCTATCGGTGTGCATGGTAAAAATTTTACCCTCATAGTTTTTTACAAGCACACCAAAAGAAGTACACATACATACATATAATCACGCCTCTTTCCCGTAGGGGTAGGCAGAGGCCACTTCTTTCCACTTGCTACGATCTTTACATACTTGTTTCGCTTCGTCCACTTTCATTATTCCCTTCATACATGCCCTTCGGTTTAGGGTACTCTTGACCTGGCCTTTTTTCAAGACGTCCCTGATCTGGTCTCGAAACGTCCGCCTAGGTCTACCCCTTCCAACACTTCCATTCACACTCGCCTTATGCACTTTTTTCGTCAATCGTTCTTCATTCATTCTCTCGACATGGCCAAACCATCTCAGCATACCTTTCTCAATTTTTGTCACTACATCTTCTTCAAAAGAAATTACCATTCAGGAAAAAATGGCGTTAATATGTTAATTTCATACAATATTCTTTAAGTTTATGTTATGTATATATGTGTCTTAATTAAGGCCTATTTCAGATTTAAATCGAGGCTCTAAATCTCATAGCGTTCTTATTTTTAGCATATTACTACGAAAGCTTTCATTCACATTCCGCGTGTCTTTTGTTAGATCCAGACTAATTTATAAATAGTTACGTAACGCTGAATGCAGGTGCTCTGGTTGAACGTTCGCGATTTTGAAGCTTAACATAATTGATAATAAATTTATTAATGAATAATAAATAATTAAATTAGAAATATATGTAATATTGCGTTTTAAACATTGCATTGAAACTGACAATCCTAAAAATAATTTACAGTTTACTTCCGGCCATTAAATATATAACCATGTTAAATTACTCACCACATAAGCGCATGCAAAAATCCTTTTAACGTTGTTTACACTGTTCACACATAATAACACAACACAAGCACAATGTTAGGCGAAAAACCGTGGTGGCCTATCCAGTCGATTTTCCGAAATTCGTAGATCGATAATTCGACCAATGTTCGTCCGGGCTGCGCCAGCGCCGGACTATTTCGATAGCGTGGATTTGGAACACGCGTTGCCGCCGCGCTATTTATATTTTCACCGGGCGAACTAACGTCCAGTATATCTTGGTCTCTATTGATCATCATATCATATCCCGGTTAATTTCGAAGTCTTCATACTGGAACTTGGAGTCTACTTTTATGTTGTAATAGTCGTCACCACCCGCTTCGCTGATCGAATAACAGAAAAAAATAAATAAAAAGTAAAAAATATGAGAAGTTTTCGTACGCATGCGCGCTACACCGTTTGACCCACTTCTCCCGAGCAAGAAAAGACACATCGCTTAACACGTAGTGCCTATAAAAATCGTTGTTTCTTAAAACTGAAATGAAATGAAGATATCGCAAAAAATTTTTTTAGATAAGGGCCAAGTGTCTAAGAAATAAAACTTAGAAAATTTAATTGAAATATATTCCGTAGTTTTGCCGTGATGCGCGCACCACTGCAAACCTCTATCATTTTATTTTTAAAGATTATTATTTTTGTTAAAATTACAGATGTACATATATTACAATACATATATTACATCCACCACATGGTGAATGCAGAAAGAGCGAATTATGCGGTACCTCTTCTCTGCTTTCGAATCGCATTGCTTGATAACTGCCAGAAATAAAAAAATTTATTGCTGTAAAACCGTAGGCAGGCAGGCCCACTTATTAATTAACAGTTACCGTCGCCTATGGATGTTAGCGCCGCCTGGGGCACTGCTAATAACTAGCCGTCCGCGTAGGAGAACTTGAATCTGGTTTAGGTAATAAGTAGAGGTCAGAACCATATGGCCCTGGCCAGAAATATTAATAGGACATTTCACTAGGAAGTTTAAAAAGCTACGAATGTAGTATGTAGTCGTTTTCATACTTCACAGACATAAAGAAGGGCGTCGTTTAGTTTTTCGCAGACGGTATTGTTCCAAGGCTCTTTGTCCAGGCAAATGAATTATTACAGAAGGTTATCATTAACACCACAGAAGAGCATTACCACGCCCTTACCAGCGCATTGATTTCCCTTAGGCTCCGTAACAAAATGCTAATTCTATGCTAACAGCTTGGTCATTTAGAGACTCCATTCCGTTAATACTCTTTGGAAAGCTCAATATATATTGGTAATTAAGGTACTTCTTCGTATTATAGTTCTGGTAAAATTCAATACTTTAATCACATAAGGCCCGGCGCTGATTGTGACTTTTTGTCGACGTGACTTTTTGTCACTCAAGTGCAATGAAAACTATACTGAGTGCGCTCATTATGGTGACGTGATAATACGGTGTGAAATAGTTGCAGCGGCAGGCAACACCGGAGTGACGTGACTGTCACTCGCCCTGTACATTACTATGGGAGTCCACTCACTGGTGACTTTTTGTCACTCGGTCGGCGCCGCGCGTTTGGAATAGACGATACTGACGTAATTCAGAATATATAGTATAGGATTTTCCTTTAAATAATCTTTCCGTGTATATATGATGCACCCAGTAGCGTCTTTTCCGTTTCATTTTTCTTCTACGTTTTTCAAGAGCACAAATCACGGCCACCTCGTTAAAGTACATTACAAAAATCGCGTTCATTTTGTTACCCAAAAACAGATTCAGTGAGCGCATCGTGGATGACAGCACGTGACAGTAACAATAAGTCACAGTGACAAAAAGTCGCAATCAGCGGCGGGCCTAAATGTTACATTCAATGGCCTGTAGCTTATTAAATAAGGGTAATTCAAGGGTAAATCAACAGTAACTATCCAACAAAGACATGTTCTGAAATGTAAAAAGAAGTCTTATTTGCTGTTTAAATGTATGGTCTTGCAGTGCGTCCTACTGATTGAGGGTGCTAGAACCAGAGTGGTCTAACTGAATTTTAGCAACTTTTGACCTATATGCATTTCCATAATTTAAAAAAATATAATCTACAAAACCAGAGCAGCCTAAATTGTTATTATGGTCTTGACAATAGATTGTAGCATGAATCCATTTCGGCTTATGTTCAAATCGGTAAAATCAAAGTGCCACAATGGCCTATAATGAGGCCATTCTAGCACTGGCAACCATCATACCTATTTTCTCTGATTCATGTGGTTCAAAAATTTAGACAATCGCAGGCAATTAATCAAACAGAATCTTCTATTTCTTGGCGTTCTAATACCAATATGTACCTACCAATAAAGGTGTTAAATGAATTAAAAAAAAACCAAGTTAGTGATGGTAGAATCACTAGAATACTTAAAAATAAATTATCTGTTTCTACTCCACCACAAGCCTAAAGAGGGAGACATATACCAAGAAATAAAACAAGTGATTATCAAGTTCAAAATGTAAAATCATTTATAGAAACATTTCCCACATACGAGTCTTGGTTTTTGTAGTTCGGCTACTCTGGTTCTATCAGCTTGAACTCGCAGATTTAAAGTCCAGCGGGTTATATTGGGTGTTTCTAATAGGGACAAGATCTGAAATGCGAAAATCAGTGAAACATGCAAGCAAGTTGCAGAAGGTTGGTCACTTACATCGCAGGACCGGGCGATGGAAGCAGTGTTGGATTAAGCAAGTGCGGGGCCCGTAGCAAATTATATTTTCTTAAGTAACTTAAGGAAAAAAAAAACAATTTGATACTCAATACCTCAATCATTTATTTTCCGTCTATGCGTTTTACTTGTTTTTGTATATTAGATACTCAGGCAGAGATGAGTGGATATAAATATGCGGGGCCCACTTTCGCGCGGGGCCCGTAGCAATTGTTACGTGGTTAATCTGGCACTGGCTGGAAGGAATGAGTTCTGTAAAGGAGAACCCCAGGCCGTTGAGCCGAGGAACTGAACATGCTGGTAGGGCTTGGATGGAAAATGCATGGGACCAGGAAATATCACGAGACCTGTCAGAATATAGTCGGGGGAGGCTACTACCCCTCCGGTGAATGTATGCAGATTTTACATGTTTTTTATTTAATAAATGGTACCTATGAAATGAGGCATCATTATACACTGCTCAGAGTATTATTATTAGTTTAAGAGCTTTCATTTGCAATCGATAGTAGTCACGCTTAAAGAATATGTAATTTTATTATAATAAGTAAATTAGTTCTCTTATTGTCGGGTCCAAAAAATATATACTACTATTATAAAGAGGAAAGATTTGATTGTTTGTTTTTTTGCATTGAATAGGCTTCGAAAATACTGACCCGATTTAAAAAATTATTTCACTGTTGGGAAGCTACACTATCCCCGGGTGACACAGGCTATATTACATTTTCAAAAAAATTAGCGATTCTTACTAAAACTCAAACAATGTAACCCAAGGTGTAAAAAAATTAGCTAAAATGTTATTTAAATCGCGTGCGCTGCAAAAACTATTGATGATAGAATAAAATGATGTACTACGACTTTGCAGAACACATCATTATTTACAAAATGTGTCGCGACAGCATATGTCTAACTATAATAGTTTTGCCACAAGTGTTCTTTTATTTTACAAAATTAATTGAAATGCTGCCGCTTGAAAAGGCTCTTTAATTTGTATCGTGGTATTAATCCTTATCAAAATAAATGACTTCATATTCAAGATTGCTTCAATACCTTTATATAACTTTTCGAATTATTCAATTCGGACATTCCATTCGAAAGATATCACGAGTTTAAAAATGTAAGTAATAACGAGTAGAAAAATGTTGCGTGGTAGCGCTCACCCTGTTCGGCTAGAGCCAGGCAGCACCTTATGCAATGTAGGCGCCTCTGGGGGTTTTTACAAAAATTAGAAACAAAAAACTTATTAAAAAATAACAAAAACTAAATAAAAAATAATAACAACAAAATATGAAAATAAAAATTTATAAAAATAATAATATTCAAGTTTGAATCTTATAATTTTATTTTTTTAATAACCTGATGCAAATAGATGGGTTTATGTGTGTGTATTATAATTTTTAATTTTGAAATTTTTGTTAAATATCCGTGCGAAGCCGGTGCGGGCCGCTAGTATTTAATATAGAAATATTAATTCATAATGTTTTATCCATTCAGGAGCGGGGAAAGAAAACTGACGTCTGCCGCTGGGGTCGGTTTGTCGTAAAAGGCGACTAAATAACCCAAGCTAAGTGGTAGGGCTTCAAGCCTATCTAGATGGCAACCACCCCTAATTTTTAAATATGCCGCCATAATAACCTTGTGTTTCGCCCTAAGTGACCAAGATCCACCATTACGCGGATAGCAGTGTGTTAGCGATGTCCTGGCGTTGCAAACCCATAGGCGATGGAAACTGCTAAATTCTAAGTGGGCCGTCAGCCTGATTGCTTTCCTACAGCAATAAAAAAGATCAGATAAGAGCAAACATTTTGAACAAGTTACTTTTCTTGAATGAAGTAGAATTGAAGGGAATGAAGAATTTCGTAGTACTCAATGTTGACCAAAAGTTGAGTTTTGTTGACCCTGCGACTATCCCATATTGCTGGGCAGCTAAATTGCATATGCTGATAACTGCTAAAGTCCGGACGCGGAGCAAGAAGAATTTCGTACGTTAACCTGTTATTACCTGTCTCTGTCACTCCCGCGTAAATACCTATATAATGAGTCCTCGCTCGCACAGAGCAATGACCGCCGTCCTCGGGGATTGTAAACAATTGTAAAGCAATTTTGAACACCGACTTTATAGTGAAATAAATGTTATAATAACTGGTTTGAGCGAATGGAAAAGTGTATTAAGCTACGTGGTGAATACTTTGAAAAACAATAAAAAGTACTTTAAGGTTATAATTGTGTTTTTTTCTTCAAACGACAAAACTTAAAAGGCATGCCTCGTAGTAATTTTAACTCGGTTTTTATAACTGTTTTATATAAAATCTAAGTAAATAATTTATTATACTATCAATAATTAATTTAACAAATTTTTTTCTCCTTCAAACGTTTTATGTAAACCGCACATAATACAAAAATATTTGTGACCACTGTCAGTAGGTAGAGTTCATTATACGAAATTCTTCCTGCTCCTCGTCCTTAATATACAGTAAACCCACACCGATATATAACCTCCACATAAAATACTAAATATAATGTAATGTTCCGTTCACTCGTACACGTTCGTAAGACTGTTGACCGAGTGAATTTGAACGACACTGAAAGCACACACTCCTGTAAGCGCGGACACGCTACTAATTCTAATATTATTGATATTGTTTTGATTGTGTAGAATCAGACATTACCGGATTAATAGGTACCCCGAATTGGGGTCCACTTCAGGCCTAGAACGGTTGGGAGTCTATACCTTCTTCGCCGCCGAATCTGCCATGCCGTGACAAGCTGCCGGACATCTACTACACAGGCCAGTGGTTGCGTTTGATGAGCATTGGGTAATCTGTGTTCGACATCGACCTACCTACTTTTAATTTAATTTTTAAAAACTACCATCGTTATTATTTTATTATAACTATAGTATATGTAGCAGCCTGGTAGTTTCATTTCTAAAGAGTAACATGACGTAGTATGACTACTTCCCCGATGTGGATCTAGAATGGTGGTCGTTTGCCGTCACTGTCGGGATTGGCTCCATCGGAGTGGTAGCTGGAGGCGTCATATCTGACAATTGAGTTATAATTAAATAGAGAAACCTTTATTGTAGTACAAATTATTGAAGAAGAATTCTAATAATTTCTCGCGTCTTTCTCTAGTTTCATCATCTAATAAAGAACATAGACGAGTGTGACACCTGTCTTGTACCTTCATTCAATGGTTGAGTTGGCGGTAGATCTAATAGCATTTGCCTCCTAAAAGCTAAATGTCTTTCAAATAATTTAGTATTTTTTCTAGTGATACAGGGTTTCCCCATTATGTTAAAAAACACTAGATACTATGATATAAGGATTTAGTAAAACACATTTTACGAATCAAAATAAATAAATTGTATTAACAGCCGATAAGTATTACAAGATACGTTAGATAAATTCAATACATATGTACACGATTTACAATATTTTATTAATTTATACAATTCGTTGAATACAAATTTCAATATCTCCGTCCTTGTTACTCGACACCCTCATATACGTATCTTGCTCACACACCTCTATTCACTTGAATGAAATACTTTGAAAATCCTCCTTTAACACATTTTAATTTGTTTGTTTTTGATATCTTTGCAAATTTTTTGACAATTTCTCGCATTTTTGACAGTCTTTAATTTATACAATCATAAAACGGGCAGACCATAAACAAAGCAAGCAAATGCTGATAATTTGTTCTGAAAGACTTATAGATAAAAAGCCCTGTCGTCAAAATTAATAAATATATGTATACAAAAAAACTGACACAAGTCTGCCGCTGGTAAAACCACAAACTATGCTAAAGCATAACAAACCTTAAACATAAACAAACCTTGTTTTAAAAAACAAGGTTTGTTTTTCGGAGGACCCCATAAAAATAAAATTAGTCAAATCCATTTATTTTCTTGTACTGATTACCTATGCACAAAGTTCAACTTGATTTTTTAAAACCTTCTATTGATGGCACACCATGACACATGTCTGATTCCGTGTCCCATTGTGCAGACATAGACAATGTAAGAAAATATATGAAATTGATTTCGGCATAAAGCTTCTGACTGGCCAACCCCAAAAGAAAATAAACAAATCCCCTTGTCTTAACTGAAAGGCTAGAAAAATAAACTTTTTGACGATCATACATTCTTTTGCATGATATCTAGAAAATAGTGATCACATAAACAATGTAAGACCAAGTGTAAATCTTCAACCGTTGCTTTCATTGTTTTCAAATCCTTGTCCGATATCTAAAATCGCTTCAGCACTGGGCAGAATGGTTACATCCGTCACTCTATTCGCGCATTCCATATCACACTCTCCATCCTTGTTACTCTCACATCTTTCGCATATATCTATTTGACTCGCTCGCCTCATATGCTCCTTTATATCTTTATCCCCGTTACTCTCGTATCTTTCACATATATCTATCTCACTCGCACGCCTCATATGCTCTTCTATATTGTTACTTTCGCACACTTCACATACATCTATCCCGCTTACACGCCTCATATACTCCTTTATACCATCAATATGGTTGACGACATCGAGTCCTTCATTGATTGAACAATAATCTTTAATTTCTGAACATATTCGTTTAACGTCTTCATTATTTGATGACAATTTCACCAATTTTTCACCGTCGCCTAAAGAGAATTCAACTTTTTGCGGAATTTCACTATATTTATCATCGGCAAACGAGTTTATCGCCGAATCGGAACTGTGGATTTTTAATTCTTGAGACGTGTTTTGTATTAATTTCATGTTGTAAATATTTGATTCGCTACCCATTATGGATGTAGTCGATGCATTTAAGGCTGGCAATTCCTGTAAAAAAAAAGTTTAAATAATTTTAACGCATTCTCCACAGCTGGACTAACACCTCTCTGATTCTGATTAAGTTTCAACATGACCCTTGTACAGGTCATCCGACGGGCACGGCTTACACTTGTTTATACGTTCTCCAATCAAGCTTCGATTATATCATCAAATGCCAATACTATATTGAAGTGCCTGAAGTACACCCCGCCACGTGGGAACGGGCGGCGAATAGTGTGGGACTCCACGTGCAATGCACCCGTACGTCCCCTTCTCTAGGCTGGGGGACGTCGCTGGTATACCCACTAAAACTACCGCTGGGGTCCTTAGCGCGCCTTAAGTGCCGAGGCCGCAGGACGCGAAATAGGCTACGGCTCATACTGGCGCCGGCGCACTTTTGCATGCAACGGAGGTGGAGAACGTTATTAACATATAATCTGTAATACACGGTTAGTAAAAAACATCTAAAATATTTAACTTATCTATAAAAATATAACTCCTTAACGGCAGTATTTTGCAAATCCTAAAACCAAGAAGTTGACTTCGTAACAAAGTGGCTTTAGTATGGAGTTCTAGAACTACATACAGGCTCTCTTACCTGATCGTCGTGATAACTTCCAACGCTTCTAGAATGTCTATGCATCCTTAGAGTCATCGCAATATCCGGAGGCTGTCCATCAACAGCGTCCTGTTAAATAAATCACTGTTCATTATTATATGCACTAAATATTCAAAATCATAGTACACATATCCCTTTATTACACGGTACCTGTTTTACACGGCTTATACTTGAACGAATTTCCAAAATTTATAAAAATGTATACATGGCATATTCACATTTACACGTCGTAAATAACATTTTTGAATGTCATCCATAACGTAACACCGGCGGTAATAACGGGGGACTCCCCGTATTGTGAAGTACAATATATATTTAGGGAAATATGTAACCTTAATATGTACGTGCTTATATTTTTGACTACGGGCGCGAGTTTATGTATTAGAACTGGTAAGTTATAAATTTTTCATATTTTTTGGAGCCTTTATGTGTAATTTGTGTAAATTTTTCAAGCTTTTATAATAAAAAAAACATCGGTAAATAATTAGAAGATACTAATTTATCTACAATCGACAATCTTTTCTGGTATATAATTTGGGGTGGGCTCAGGTCCATTAAACAACACCCTGTATGTCTACAAGAACCAATTGGTTAGTTTCTCTGGTCTAAATTTAGAATTTGCCATCTTTTTAAGGGAGTTATTTCGTCTTGTAGAATTAATAGGTTCCTAGCCAATTCATTGGTGTGTCCCATGAGCCTTTCTTTGTAACTCCTGTTTTTCTTGCAGACTTCCTCCTTTACGGTTGGCATCACCAGGTAATCATGGATTTATTTGTTCCTCACAAACCAGTGTGCACTTGAAATTGTTCTTAGAGTGGAGTTCTGAAATCTCTGGAGTATTTCCAGGTTTGAGCTGCTAGCACTGCCCCAAAGCTCCACTTCATGTGTTCAAATTTGTTTCAAAATTGCCTTATAAACAAGTAGTTTGTTACTAAGGGATAGCCTACATTGTCGCCCCAGCAGCCAAGACCTCTTTGAATTGCAGTGCAGCTTCAGCTTTCTTGGCTTTGATGTGATTAGCTCAGGTCGATCTCCTATACAAGTGTAGGCCAAGATATTTCCCACAGCATGCACAGGTCGTTTATTGACCTGTGCCTGAAGCTTTAGTGTTGCAATTTTCTATTTAAAACAAAACTTGTCTTTGGAAACAAAAAAAATTAATATTGGAACTTACGTAATAGAGAAAGAGTAACGGATGTTGCTAATTTTTTTTAATGATAATTCTTGATAATTTCTTTATTTTATTTTTGTTTCTAATTTATAGTGAATGCAATTAGTTATTAAGATTTTACTTAAATAAGTAAGTGAATTGAGCACATACAGGGATATTTCGTTTTATACGGTTTTACATAACAAAATTGGAGACTTCAGTTTACACGGTTTTGTCGGGAACCTATCTCCCGTGTAAATCAGGGCATATGTGTACTGTGCAATCATAATGATTTATCCAATAAACAATTGTTTAACAATAACATACACGAACATAAAACTTTTTTTTTTATTGCTGTAGGACACCAGACAGGCTGACGGCCCACTTAGAATTTAGTAGTTATCGTCGCCTATGGGTGTTTGTAACGCCAGTGGCATCGCGTACACGCTGCTGTCCTATAAGGGTACAGGAACTTTGGTCACTAATGCCGGAACACAACACAAGGTTATTATGGCGGCATACTTAAGACCAAAGGTGGTCGCCATCCAGACGGACTTGAAACCCTACCACGTAGCTAGGGTGGGTTATTTTGTCGGCTTTTACGACAGGCCGACCCCGGCCGCAGAGGTTAGTATTCTTTCTCCGCCCCTGCACGGATAATCATCTTTAAACTGCAATTTTTTTCTGAGTCTTGAGTGATTATATGTTAATACAAAACTTGTCAATAATATCAATTTACCTTGAACCTATTGAATTGCCTATATTTCCCCCTGTCTCCGGCGACTAGACTCCGCAAAGACTGAGTCCTAGGATATTGGCTATCTACCACCCATCTATGTGTACCGAATAATTTAGTCGTATCTGATCTGAAAGTGAATTCACAATCAATCAAATAGACAACATTTACTTGTTTCTTCTAAGTATTTAATTTCGGTAGCATCGTGTCAAACCCTTTGGACCTTTTTAGGCGAGATTACTATCTTCTTCTTCCTGTCCTTACCCCCAAACTATGTGGGGTGGTACATGTCCTCTCCTTCCACTCTCCTCTTTTAGTTGTTATCTGAACATTCACATCTTTTATGTCATAATATCATCTTTTACACAATCCATCTTTTCTTTGGTCAGATTACTAACTACTCTCGATCCAAGTAAAATAAGCGGAGCAGCGTACTTCCTTAGCATTAATAATGGGTCTAGAATTTCTCTAAATAAAATTGTTTACAGATTTTTTTTTTTTTTAAATGCACTATAAATAGAAAATTATAGGATAAAAAAAAACGATTTTTTCGCGATTTTTCGAATAGCTATCCGTAGTATCTACGTGAAAATGGTCGTATTTGAGCCGTAAAAAAATTTGAAGATTGAAGAAGTTTCTAGTTTTGAGATTGTAGATGAAATTGTTTTCAAAACAACGTGTAATGCTTGCAAAAATTTCAAATTTGTTTTTCGTTTTTCTTTTTAGTCATACATACTTTTTTTTCTGAGTTAACCATCATATGAACCGGATAACTTATTTTTATTCAGCTCTAAATTTTTATTTTTATTTTGGTTTGACCATTATTTGCTGAGACTTTGGACTTTGAATGGAAAAGGATTATTTCATCTTTGACTATCGATATTTTACAACCATAGATTGCATAGGAAATTCAAAGTGGGTTTTAAAAACTTGAATACATTTTGTATTCAAGTTTTAATTTTTTTTCCATACTTTACACGAATTTGAAAAATGAATTTTGGTAGGATTTTGGCTTGTGAGGCTTTTGGTAGCAATAAGATATATACTCTTCTCTTTTTTACCACGCTTTTAATAACTTAACCAGTATGCATGTTCGGACACGATATTTACCCATTTTGAACGATCAAAAAAATTCTAAAATTTAGAACATTTATTTTCTCGTCACTAATTTTATTCTAATGTTAAGAATGATTTTTTTTATGTTTTAGTTTGATTTACTACAAAACCGTGTTTGTTAGTTTTTTTATTTATAAAAATTAATCCAGAAGTAACACTTGTGATACTATAAAAATAAGATCCTATATAGACATAAAATACTTACAAATTACTAGGCGTGATTAGTAATCTCTGTAAGTTCGCTAATGTAGGCCTGATATCAGTTATGGGCAGACCGCGGCCCCACAGCAACTGAGCTATGCACTTGTTCAACAGGAACATCGCATAATGGAACAGCGTCCTGTCTCCCCCTCTAGCGAATAGAGGGATGCTGGAAACAACGTATTAACAGTTAGAGCGCTATGCATCGCGTTAGACTTGTGTTGAGTACGTGTACATGTTTTGACTTGTTCGTACTATTTCAATTAAAGTTTGTCTTTACACATATCTATATAAATAAAATGATAGAGGTCTGTAGTTGTGCGCTCATCACGGCAAAACTGCTGGATAGATCTTCATTTAATATAAAGTTAATAAAGTTTTAAGAAACTTGTGTTTTCTTGCCACGATGAAGTGGGGCAAACGGTGAAGCGCGCATGCGTAGGAAAACTTCTCATATTTTTTTTTCGATTTATTTTTTCCTGGTATTCGATCAACGAAGTGGGCGGGAAATGCTAGTAAAAAACATTTTATTCAGCATTTTTGATATAAAAACATTTTGAATTAAGTGAAACCATGTTACGTAGAGACACTTTTTATCTGTATCCAGTTATTTTCTTTTATTATTAAAAAAATTAAAATAAAACATACTTATTCGTAAAATAATGTTATTTTTAGCACGCTCTGTTTAAATAAAACTCTTTCTAATGCAATAAAAACCCTTCAATTTCACTATATAAGTTAATAGAATTAAAAAAATAGTATTGCACGGTATGTAGACGAACTTACTTGGGATCCGGCAGGTCCGGTGTGATATCCAATATCTTACTAGCAGACCCCAATAACGTGATTTTATATCGTAGTGGCTGATTCAAAATGGACGCCGCGAGACAAGTCGCTTGGGCAACGAAGCCCGCAGCGACCGAGTCCGATACGGGGTTCGTGTTACGGGGATTTTCATCACCACATACCGCAAAGGGGACTCCACATATCGACCATGTGGATTGATCATGCTAAAAATAAAAAAAATATATTATCATCTTAGCTTTCAACCCCGGTTGCAACCCAAACTTCCATTTCGATGCCCGGGGTCCGCTTAGCCACTTTTTCTTCTCCATTTCGCACGGTTTTCGGCAGCCATTGGCACGCATATCACTCTTTTCGACGTCAAGCTAGCATTTTATACCCACCAGCACTTTGGGTCTACCTCTCCTGCTGGAGCCCGGTAAGGCTAGGCATTACGATATAAAATTTATATTAAGTGCGAACAAGACTACTGAAATCTACTTTAAACATCAGTTTATCGCGTATTTAAATTACATTATAGTTTTCAATATTCTACATATTCGGCTCGAAGGACCATTTTATAACACGCTAGATACGCGACGACGGTTCAATGTTATTGGTAAGCAGAGGGTACACGACCAAAACAATAATGTAGATATTACCTGCATGTATCCATATAAAAAGGAGTTCTGGAATTGATGACATAATTTAACAATGTTAATCGTCAATATTATTTTTTTTCATCACTCACCTGGTCCATATAGAATATTTGATGCAACTGGTGCAACAGCTCACACCTCTGGTTGGCTAACGCCGCGTGCGCCCGCGCCGCTAAATCTCGCATTGCGGTGCACGTCTGCCGCGACTCCTTTACGGCGTCGGCGCGTTTTGACAGCGTATGGTAGTTCTGCATCAGCTCAGAACCTGTCGTACCATTTCGACAAACATAATACCGGGCGGTGTTTGTGGGGCAAGTGTGAATAATAACCAACGGTCTGTATGTGTTGGCATGCGTAGAAGGGGACTAGTTTGGGGATCTAGCTTGTGTGGATATCGATCCTCACTTCTTTTAAAGAAAGTGCAGTACGGTAAAGCGGTCGCGGGATATACCTAGTCAGGTCATAAGTATTGTCACACAGTAAAAACTTTTCTTTTAGAATGCTGGCCACAAAAAAGTTTATTGAATTCGAATCTCGAATTGTTCATGAAAATAAAAATGTATACTTTTAGAATTTTACTCATTTTTTAAATATGGAGTGGACGCTTAAAGAAGACCGTGTTGCAGTTATTGCGTTGCATCGTTGCGGTTACGCGCCAATTCAAATTTTTAACATACTGAAAAAATTTGAATATAGCCAAAAGATTCATTTATCGTACCATCAAACGATACAATGAAGACTCTAGTGTAGATGACAGGTCAAGAAGTGGTCGCCCTCGGTCTGTTAGGACTCCAGCAGTGATAAAAGCTGTGAAGGCACGAATTCAAAGAAATCCCAAACGTAAGCAGAAATTGTTGGCCCTTCAGATGGGGTTAAGCAGAACCACGGTGAAAAGGGTGTTAAATGAAGACTTAGGGCTTCGGGCATATCGAAGAAAAACAGGACATCGTTTGAATGCTCGTCTAATGGACCTGAGACTGAAGAGATGCCGCGCTTTGTTGAAGCGGTACGCGGGAAAAAAATATCGGGAAATTCTTTTTTCGGATGAAAAAATGTTTACCATAGAAGAGAGCTACAACAAACAAAATGATAAGGTGTACGCACACAGTAGTGAAGAAGCGAGCAACCGTATTCCGCGTGTCCAACGAGGTCATTTTCCATCCTCGCTCATGGTATGGTTGGGAGTTTCTTATTGGGGCTTAACAGAGGTACATTTTTGTGAGAAAGGTGTAAAAACGAATGCTGTTGTGTATCAAAATACAGTCCTGACGAACCTTGTGGAACCTGTTTCTCATACCATGTTCAATAACAGGCACTGGGTATTCCAACAAGATTCGGCGCCAGCTCATAGAGCGAAGAGCACACAAGACTGGCTGGCGGCGCGTGAAATCGACTTCATCCGGCACGAAGACTGGCCCTCCACCAGTCCAGATTTGAATCCGTTAGATTACAAGATATGGCAACACTTGGAGGAAAAGGCGTGTTCAAAGCCTCATCCCAATTTGGAGTCACTTAAGACATCCTTGATTAAGGCAGCCGCCGATATTGACATGGACCTCGTTCGTGCTGCGATAGAGGACTGGCCGCGCAGATTGAAGGCTTGTATTCAAAATCACGGAGGTCATTTTGAATAAACTTTAATGTCATAAGAATCTATGTTTTGTTAAGTTCATTTTGGTATATAAATGGTTACATAATGAATAAACTTGTTACAATTATTTTACATTAAACATGTGACAGAATTTATGACCTGACTAGGTATATAGCGTTACTGTAACCGCATACTGTCTAGATTTATTTAGTAAAAATATTATTACATTATATCGGCGCAAATACGACATTTGCCGATTATAAAAACATTTGAATATTTGACACACGTGTAATGTTCAGGTGTCCCGAATCCCTTGAAACTACGACAAAAACACAGCTACTTTCTCCTGTCCCTCAGAATATATACTCATATTAAAACCAAATTCATTTACATCCATGCTAGTTTTTGTTTTTGCTTTCTTGATCAAGATAAGTCATTGGAAATATTAATCTAAAATATTAATTAGCCCTGTGCAATTAACAATAAATCCCGTGCTCTAGAGTGCAAGCTTTTAACCCAATGCTTTAATGATAATGAGCAAAAAATTAATTATCTGAATAAAAATGTGATTACAAAAAGACAACATACATTTTATAAATGCAAACCGTGCGTTACATTTAGACCGTAAAGAAATTGATAATAGCATTTATCGAAACAGAAGTGATTTCGAATTAAAAAGTTATATACAAAGCAATTTATAACATCGATAGTGGGTAATCCCATAATGCCACAGATATACTCTAAAACTCAGTGGTGAGAATTCAAATATATTTATTTGAAATAACATACAGATATAAACAGGGAATGAGGACTCCATGAAAAAATGACGCTACGCCAAACACTACCTGTTCCCACAAATTTCACATCCATGCTCTAACCACACCTCATCATCATCATCATCATCATCCTAGCGTTAGTCCCGGTTGCCACCCAAACCTTCGCTTCGGTGCCCGGGGTCCGCTTTCCGACTTTTTCTACTCCACTTCGCGCGATCTTCAGCATCCCTGGTAGTGAGCCCATTGGCACGCATATCACCCTTTACGACGTCAAGCCAGCACTTTTTGGGTCTACCCCTCCTGCCGGGGCCCGGCGGAGGCGGCATGGCCAGACATTTGTTTCCCACGTAATCACCCGGTTGTCGTAAAACGTGGCCGTACCAACGGAGCCGACACTCCTGCAATTTATCTGCAATGTCACGGACACGAAGACTGCCGCGAATGCGGGAGTTCCTAACGCGGTCCTTCCGCGTCACTCCGCACTACTAACCGCACCTATACTTACCAATATCCTGATTCTCCTCATACAGCTTCGCACGCCTCTCTTTCAAGCGTCTTATATTCGCCAATTTGCTATCTCGCTCGTCGGATAATATTATCCTTTTAAAACGTAAAATTTCCAATTGTTTCGTTAGTCTTACGTGTTCTGCTCTTTGGAATGGTGATGGTTTTGACTGAAATATAAAAACAAATTTGAATTTTGGGACTCGCATCTTTTTCAGCAAGGCAATGGATAGAGTAAATA
Organism: Malacosoma neustria; assembly: GCA_963693495.1. Classification (NCBI taxonomy): domain Eukaryota; kingdom Metazoa; phylum Arthropoda; class Insecta; order Lepidoptera; family Lasiocampidae; genus Malacosoma; species Malacosoma neustria. The sequence goes on from OY856397.1 coordinate 4,384,515, forward strand.
CAGGATACAAAAAAATACGATTTTTTTATATCTTCAGTTACAAATTATTTTATAAACAGAATTATTTAAAATTAAGTGTGGTAATAACGAATCAGAATTACGAGGATATGAATTGTTTATCTACAGAGTAGGAAATTAAATTAATGGATCTATTTATCCTTTGATTAATAACACTATTCAGTTTTCCTTCCAGATTGAATTGTTAGACAGCAGTCATTCCTGCAAATATTTCATCTGACAATCGACATTTTTGTTCCTCTTTGGTCTAAAAAATCACATATCGCAGGAGGAACGCATAGTCACGCGGAAGCAGTTGGGCGTTCATCTTCTCTACCATGAGTCTCTTTACATTAAAGTGAAACGAGCGTCCAGAGGTATTATTATCGCGCTCTAACATTACTTTTTGTAGTTCATTATATAATATCTTACCTTGTAAGCAAGTAAGTCGTTTAACTTCAAAGTCAACCGCGGTCCATTTGAAACAGGCCTGTCGATTCTGCCATTTTTACTTGAATCAGTTTGCTCCTTTGTTTTGCTTTTTTCATCATCATCAAACAAATTCCTCTCAGATCTTCTCAATTTCAATCTAGCTTCAAATTCATCCGGTTGGGGCCAATGATCACTAGTGACTGAAGAGTTCTTATATATTTTCTCTTTAATTTCTTGCACAGCTTCCTGCTTCTTCTTTATAGCATATTGCAGGAGATGCAAAGTCTGCAATTTCGACGCATTATAACTCGGCCTTATCTCCGATTTAAGAAAATTCAAGGCCATATATCGATACTTTGGCACTCCAGCTTCGCTTCGTAAGTCATAACTTTCAGCCGTTTCACTCAAATCTATCTTACTAGCAGACAATTCTTCTTGCGACGCGTTCTTATATAAACTATCACAGTTCGCTTCAGTACTGGTAAATTCCATAACATCCATATGGTCAGGGGAATATTCATATATATGATTTTGGTTTTCTTTAACTCTCTCTGAGCTATCGTCTCTTCTTCTATCGTGATCTATATTCATGCTAGCTGAGTAACGTAATGCAAAATTCTGAAAGCCTCTTTCGCTTGGACTATGGCTTTTAGAATACTCTTTATCCCCCCTTCTATTATATTTATTTGGAGATATGGATCTTGATTCTTTTAATTTATTGCTTGTAATTAATTTAGATTCTAATGTTATTTTAGATAAATTCGTCCTACCAGAAGAATCTGATGACAATGAACCATGTTCCAATTCATTCTCTGGCGGTATTATATCTAATTTCAAACTTTTATATGAACAGAAATAGCCTCCGTGCATTTGAAATACTAGTGTATTGCTTTTAAAACAGTCTGATGTAAAATTTGAGGCCAAATTCGCGCCTATATATCTCAACCCACTGAAATATACGCCCCATGTTTGTATTACTGTGTTTTGGGGTGTTGTTCCATCATCACTTGGATGTAATATATGACACCATATGCGTATTACTACGTTTGTAGATGACATGCGTTGTGTTATTTCTAGAAATAAAAAAATAATACTTTCATATATTTACAATACAAAATTAGCATTACAAGTTATTACAATTTTGCATTCGTATCGCCAAATTCCAGTCTATGACTAAAAGTATTAATATTGTTTTAAAACTAATTAGAATCAAGTAATTAATCATTAATACATTAATTGCATTAAAATTTTAATTCCTGTAAATCATCCTAATTATCTGAAAACCAACTTAATATTTGACAGCTGCCGATCTTGTTACTCTTTATAACTTTTTAAATTATTTCTATTTATATTCAGGTCGTATCTTATTGCCCTAATAAATTTAATGCATAATTATAAAATATAAATCCCAGCTTCGGGAACAAAACTATTAGATGAAATGAAAACCCGTTAACAACTTTTAAAACAGTTGGGAGTGTCAGCAAAAATTTATAAGGTAAGCATTAAAATATTATAAGAACAAATAGCCATGACATGATATCCTTAACGATAATAAGCTTTGCGCAAACTACATCTATAATTATCACATCGTCTATACGCAAATAAGTGTCATGGGCTACGCGAGTCACTAGACCAAAAAGGGCGAGTTTATCTAAGTCAAATTATTATTAAACAGACATCAAACAAGCCAACTATTACTATTTGATAAGACGTGACATACATTCACGCGTAGATGATACTGTATGTGAGTCAGCGTGTGACACACGTGTCAAAAGTTCACAGATGATACATCGCAATCGGCAATTAATAGATTCAAAACTACGATTTATGTTTACGACTTTAAGATCTACATCATCCTAGTTGAACCGGCAAACTTTTCTGCCATATGAAGTTTTAAAAAAAGTAGCCTATGTCCTTCTCCAAGGTCCAATCTATGACTACACCGAAATTCATCAAAATTCATTCAGTAGTTTTTGCGTGAAAGTGTAACAAACATCCATACACACGAACTAAATATTAGTAAGGATCTGATTACGGCATTGGGAGTATATGTATATACTGGTTGGAGTTAATTCTATAACCTGTACCCCTATGGGACATCAGCGTGTTCGCGGTGCCCTTCTCGTAATAAAAATCCATAGGCGACGGTAACTGCCTACTATTAAGTGGACCGCCAGCCTGTTTGCCGTTATTCAACAATACAAAAAAACCTCGATGTGCAAATTTTCACAATAGGCTCTCATCACCATAAATATACCCCTCAAAATCAGGGTATAAAAGGGGATTAAACCGTTCATATTATATATTTGAAAATAATTAAAGCACCTGAGTCTATTTCTTTCCACTTCGGATGCGGTGATGAAATCTTTTCACTGGTGTAAAAAGGCGCTGACATAGTCGTATGGTGTAGTGTAAGGTAAAAACTGCATTGCGATTTACACCACTCGGGAGGCCTTATATTGTACCCGACAATCTGAAATTACAAAAAATCTTCATACACCTCCATTTCTTAAATCCTCATATCTTAATTAAAATCATGAGCTTTACTCATTCATATAACATCAAATCGTAATACAAAGTAGACAATGTTCTAAAAACTTGACCGGGAAACCCACTGAATTAGTCATACTGTCTACTGTCCCACAGCGATATAAAAGCAGTAATAAGGAACTTCGTTTTTCGTTGACGGTTGGAGATCAAATGGAAATGCTTCTAACAGAACCAATTAGAGCTGCATTACTGAGGAGAAGGACATTATCGCAAATAAGAGTGTAAAACTTGAGAATGCTGATTAGTATAATTCTGGCAACTAAGATGAAATCTTTATAAGACAAAAAAAATCTTCATTAAAGTTGATTACATTTCATTGTTAATTAGTGTATAAAAACTACAAAAGCCCGAAAAAGAGGAGACGAGGATTATAAGAAACACTGCATACTTGTATTCCATCTCATTATCTTACTGGCTAAATTGTATTTATAAATATTTATGACTGTTTTTAGTTTCATCGAATTTTCAATTCACAGGGGTGCTAAAGAAGTTCAAATTCAAAAAACATAATGGAACTAAATAATTACACAAACAATTAAACTACAGTGGCATTAATTTCTTTGAGATACTTGTTGACTTATCAACAAGTCAAAAGCTCCATTGCAAAACAAACATATTTATTACTAGCAGCCCCTCCCAGCTTCGCACGGGTATTTAACAAAAAATTAGTTGGTCTTGATGCTTAATTATAATAAAGTAACTTATAAAAGATGTTAGTGATGTTTTTATGCTCAAATCCTAGAAATAAATATAATATTAAACTTTTCAATCCATCCTCCTCCTCCAATCGTTGCTCACTGCTGAGCGTCGTGATGCTCCCGACCGGTATCACGACAGCACCGCTTCCACTGCTCTCTGTCTTTTGCATGGTTTAGGGCGTCTGTGATACGCGTGCTCAGCTCTTTGGCCACTTCGTCGGTCCATCTTGTCGGGCTGCGACCTCGGGGTCTTTTCCCTTCCACTTTTCCCGTAACTATTAGTTTCTCCAAGTTATTGGAGGGTTTTCAGGCAATATGGCCATTATATACACATTATTTATTTTTCAAACCGTACTACTATTATAAATGTGAAAGTGAGTTTGTTTGTTTGATACACTTTTATGCCTAAGCCGCTGAACCGATTTTGATGAATTTCGGTATAGACATAGATTGGACTTTAGAAAAGGACATAGGCTACTTTTTAAAAATTTATATGGAAGATAAACGTATGCGGCTCAGTTAGTACAAAATAAAATTAATTAATCATGGAAGCATTATATTAATATTGCTTGTTTGCCTAATGACCCTTATGGAATAGCATCGTGTTCGCGATGCCACTGGCGTTGTAAACACCCATATACGACGGTAACTGCTAAATTCTAAGTGGGCCAAGTGGGCCGTCAGCCTCTCTGCTGTCCGACAGCAATAAAAAAAAATGTTGCATCTAAATCTTACTTTGGGAACTGGGTTAGATTTGTGTACCATCACAGACGGATAAAGTGGGCGTTGAGTTGAGATGATACATAAAATATATTAAGATCCTCATATTCTGTCTCAAGTATGTAACAATATTAGCTTTAAAAATAGTTTAAAACATATAACTAGCAGAATTTGTTTGAAAGTAGGAAAAGCACAGGTCTCCTTTAAATATTCTTTAAACATTTCTAAGATTCATTCAAAACATTTGCAGTGACAATTTTAGTTAAATATAAAAGAAACCTGTTTAAATTTAAATGATATTTTAATTTCAACATCTTTTATAGCTTTTATTTAGGTCAGCGAAACTTGTTAACTCATTAATGGATATCAGTTTTAAAATAAGTTTGTTATTTCTGGTGTTGTGTTATTATATGTATATAAAGAAATTAGTAGTACATAATTATATATTAAGAGAAGGGGCTGATAAGTTCGCAGCCTAAAGTACTTAATGATGACTAATTATCTAATTATATCATTAAAATGATGATTTAATTAAAATGATTATTATATCATTACTCCTATCACTAATTATGGGACTGTGGTAGTATAAAAACAACCCGTATCACATTTTAGGTCATAATTGAATTACCAGTCGAACAAGGAACATGTCAGCCGAATACGAAAATTTACGGAATTTTTAACACCGCGCCGCGATAAAGTACTTCGTAAAAAAAGAAAATAGGCCGAAAACATTTTTAAAGAAGTTTCATCAGTTCTCCAAAATAGTGAAAAATGGGTCCATTCATTTCAACAAGGACGAGAGAGCTGCGAAGATGATCGTCGCGTGGGCCGCCCTGTCATGGTAGTGACCGAATAAAATGTTCAAAAGGTAGAAAAAGTAGTACTGACGGACAGAATAATTAAATTGTGGCAGATAGCTGAATAGCTTCAGATTAGCAAAGAACGAGTTGACAAAATTTTACATCAAAATTTACATATGAAAAACAATTTACGCATGTTGGGTACCGAGAATGCTCACACCACTCGACAAACAAGGACGAACCAAGATCTGGGAGTATTTTTTGGTGCTAGCTAACAATAAAATTGTCGAAATTTGTAATTGGATCATCACCGCGGATGAAATGTGGCATGGCCAGTATGATTCGGAGTCCAAACTAAAGTCGATACAATGGATTATAAAAGGAAGGTTGCCGAAGAAATTCATAGGCGGAAAAGTCGGCGTCTAAGCTAATGGTGACTATTTTCTGGGATAGTGAGGGAATTTTATAAATAGATTACCTCCTGAAAGGGACTACAATAAAGGTCAATATTATGCCAATTTGGTGAGTCACTCATGAGGTTGTTGTTTTTGCAAGACAATGTGCCCGTTCACACCGCGCATTGCACGGCAGGCCTTGAAAGGCACAGGGGTTTCAGAAATTGACCACCACCGTAAAATCTAGATCTAGCACTTAGAGATTTTTTTCTGTTTTACAAATTGAACAAGGACTTACGAGGCTGGAGATTTTCGGATGACAACAAAATGAAAGCTGCCGTAGATCATCATTTTGAGGACAAAGACAAAAAATATGTATTGAGTGGTTTAAAGGCAATGTATGTCATATTATTATGTAAGAATTGTATTTAACTTGAGGGAGACTATACTGAAAGCCGAAGCCTATATACCTTTATTTATACCTATATACCTTAGGCTGCGAACTTACCAGCTGCTCCTCATAATTATGTCATAGTGCATACTAGAATAAATTATCAAAATTATGAAGTCTATGGCAGTGGTTCGTAACCTTGTCATCCAAAAGAGCCAAATATAGTTATTACACAATTGAAATTTATTAGGCCTTTTCCATAAAGTCAAACTGACATAGTCATCAATGTCAACACTTTAATAGATTAAGGAAAAAATGTAGGTATTTATATGTAAGAATAAAGGCTAAAATAAAAATAGACAGTGATATTCCATGCTTGGACTAAATATTTTGCATAAGAGCTGTAGCCGAGGAGTGAGAGCCACGGGTTGCCGACCATTGATTTATAGAAAATACAGCAGTGCCAGATTGTGGGTAATATGGGTCATATTACCCACTCTAACATCATATCACTCTAACACTATGCATGCATAACGCTCAAAATAATCGAGCAACTATGTGCATAGAAACGTAAGTGACCAAGTGTAAGTGATAAATGGTGTTTGTGGAAAAGCGAAACTTTAGGCTTTTCAACTAAAATTTTAATGCAAGGATAAAATTTTTATGCGTGCAGGGGCGGAGAAATAATACTAACCTTTGTGGCCGGGGTAGGCCTGTCGTAAAAGGCGACAAAACACCCTACCCTAGCTACGTGGTAGGGCATCAAGCCCATCTGGATGGTGACCACCTTTGGTCTTAAGTATGCCGCTATAATAACCTTGTGTTGTGTTCCGTGATATTAGTGACTCAAGTTCCTGTACCCTTATGGGACAGCAGCGTGTTCGCGATGCCACTGGCATTGCAAACACCTATAGGCGACGGTAACTGCTAAGTCCTAAGCGGGCCGTCAACCTGTATGCTGTCCTACAGCAATAAAAAAACTAAAAAGAGTTAAGTGTTTTGTATTGTCCTCAAGCTTACAGAATTCAATACACAGGCCAAATTGATTTCAACCCTTTACAAATTTGCATATCGTCATTGTCAAACCAATGTCTGCTATGCTCAAAAAGTTAAACTGAGATATGGAGTAAAAACATTCTCATGTATAATTGTATAATTAACAATTTCTTTTAAAGTAATTTATATAAAAGTAATGTAATGATAATAATCACATTGCAGTCATTATATAAAGTTTTGGGTGGCCAACTAGTCATAATAGTCAAAACGTTGATAACTCAACAAAGTGCACATAGCAGATATTAGTTTGACAATGATGATATGGTATTTTTATGGGATAACCAGAATTTTTTTATTGTGATGAACAGCAGATAGGCTGACGGCCTACTTAACAATAAGTAGTTTCTTCTAGGTGCACCATATACATGCTGCTGTCCCATAGGCTACAGGAACCTAGATCCTTTGAAATTGGTGAAACCATACCATTTGTATAGAAGTAAAGAAACACAGCTATAATAGCATCTGTGATGTGTATGGTTAAAAACTTATATATATCACAGAAGTCTAGGAATACCATTTGCCAATGCGAAATTTAATACCATGACTTGATCTGTCACCTTCTTTTTCAGGCGCATAAATGGCAGTTAATTGTCAAAAGAGCATATGTTACTGAATCTGGCAGAAAAATGATAGAACTTCAACCTGGTTAAATATACGAAAAGAAACCCCAGTCACCTTAACTGGAGAGTACACTTAGTGAAGAAATATGAGAGGAGCTCATCTTGGGGTTTTGATCCTCATTGCGACGGTATGGTGAGATTATAGGGATACCTACTGAATTGTCGAAAACACACCGTGAGCATTATATTGGAGCTGACCAAGTTCATTTATAGATATTTAAATATTTACTATCAGTAATAAATTTAGGTTATTATTAATTGAAATATAAAAATAATTTCATTTTACCGTTGATTTTTTATATATATAAATTTGATATAATCGTTTTGGTATTTGAAAGGATTTCTAGCGTTTTTTTCGAAGCTATAAATTTATAAATATCACAGTATTTTGCGCATATATATGTAGGCGTTTATTAGTAAATTGAAAAGAAGTATATCGGTGAGATAATTACCTGGATAAGACTCCGTAATCTAAGTTGCTGAGTCGCCAGAGGCGTCCACTCTCTACACCTCGGTCTGCCAAACATTGTTCGATGAACAAAACAAAACGCCAAATAAAAACCGAAACGCAAAATGTGGCTAAGCCATTGTATATCATATATACATATTTAACACTTTTACAGGAAGTTATGACGAATTAATTAACGTTTTCAAGCAAAAGATAAATAAATAAAAGCGCATTGTTCAGCTGATTACAGGGATGACGCTTGACGGCTGTCTGAAATGTCTGATAGTCTGATCTGAACTCTCAAAATTGACAGGTGAAATTGTTATTTAATGTTTCCAGAAGCCTATAAAAACTGCCGTAATAATATACGATTAGTTAATATTTACTATTTACGTAAAACTTATGTTCATTTTACAAATACAATTTACGTAATTGTTGTTCTTCCTTTGAGGTTGAAGAGCAATAGCATACTTATTTTACTTATCATTATAAAGCATCTAAACGGCCAACTAATGAACCTATGTAATTAGCAGTATTAAAATATTTTTATATTATTTATAAGAGACCACGAGACCAAAAACTGACTTAAAATATTATTATTATTTTTTTTTTATAAGGTTTTATCTTGCAATCAGTCAGCTAGACTATGAGCAGATGTGTTGAGAGCTGATAAGCGTTCAGAGCAAAATCCCCATCGAGACCGCTCCACTCTGTCAACCATGTCTATCAAGACTTAGGATTTTTCGCCTTATAAGCCTATTTATTAGGTCGGGTGTGGTTAGTTGCGTGGCAAGCTTATTATGATGCATTTCTAGCCTTTTTCTGTATTTCATACTCCAGGTCTTGATCTCTTCCTTAACAGTCCTGATTTTGAGGTGCTCATGAATCTCCGATGTTTTTATAAACCACGGACAGTTGGATATTTGCTTCAAGATGTAATTTTGAACCCTCTGTATGATACTTATGTTTGAGTCACACGCCGAACCCCATAGTTGGATCCCGTATGTCCAGATTGGTTTCAAGAGCATTTCGTAGATGAGTAGCTTATTATCCACTGACAGCTTGGAATTTCTGCCGAGCAGCCAGTAGAGTCCTCTGTATTTCAGGTTGATTTCTTCTCTCTTCCTCTGTATATGTTGCTTCCATACGAGTCTCCTATCAAGGTGTATTCCCAAGTATTTTACGCAGTTTTGTTGCGAGAGTTGTTGATTGCACAGAGTTACTGGCGGACAGTCTCCTCTACGGAGAGTGAAGGTTACATGAACGGATTTTGTCACACTAGTTTTTATTCTCCACCTTGAAAGCCAGGTTTCAATTTCTTGCAATCCAGTCTGTAGGAAGTCTGAAGCTTCGATTGGGCTATTACTACATGCCAGTACAGCGGTATCGTCTGCGAATGTTGCCAATGTAACGTGTTCGCTTTGTGGTAAATCACATGTGTAAATGGTATATAAGACTGGGCCCAGGACAGACCCCTGCGGTACACCAGCTTTGATTGAGTGAAATGGCGATGTACACTCTTCTTCTCTTATTTGGAATATTCTTTTTGTTAGATAAGATTTTATGATGGGGAAGAATGTACAGGGTAGAAGAGTTTTTACTTTATACAAGAGACCTTTGTGCCATACTCTATCAAACGCCTGCTGAACGTCTAGGAAGGCAGAGGAGCAGTACTCCTTTCTCTCTAGTGCCTTCCTTATCACAGAGCAGATTCTATGGACTTGTTCCACAGTGCCATGCTGCTGGCGAAAACCAAACTGGTGGTCCGGGATTATGGCTCTTTGATGAATCTCCTCCAATAATCTGTGCAGTAGGACCGACTCAAAAAGTTTTGACGTTATGGTTAGTAGACTAATCGGCCTGTATGAGCTAAGTTCGTTCACTGGCTTCCCTACTTTTGGTATCATAATTACTTGTGAAACTCTCCACAGCGATGGAAAGTGTCCAGTTCTTATTATGCCATTAAATAAGATGGACTTAAAATATAGATTCGATTAAACGAGGTACATTACAATGCAGCTGTGTTAGAAGATGGCAGGACAATACTTGTGGTGCAAAACACATTCAGTGATATATTGTATATCTATCACGTATAATCACGTCTAATTTGGCCAAGCATGGGACTGTTTCCCTCGCTTATAAATATATTTTGTTCCTGGCAATAACGGCTAGTGTTTTTTGTTCTTGTGAATTGGCTAGGGTTCCCAACTTAGGGGTTGTCTCCCTAAATTTAGGGTTATAAGCAAATTAGGTGGATGTTTTAATAAAGCGTTATATTTTAGGGGTATTTATGGGGATTTTTAGCATTCTTGTATTTTTCCTTATTTTAAATTCCTTTTTTGAAAATAAAGGATTTGGAGTAACCTAACCTAGCCAATCATATTTATTTGTTTACCAAGCGGCTTAGCGACATCTACTGCTATAAATGCAAAGTTGAATAAATAACAAGTGTAATCCTATTGCTAAATCAGTTATATTTTAACTGCTCTATGGTGACTGGTTTACGTTTGACGTTCAATGGGTCCGATTTAGATGACAACGAAATGGTGGATCTTGCACAATATTGAATACATACGTTCAGTTTATGTAATGTCAACATGTGTGAACATTACTGAATAGTATTTAATTTTCACTAATTATTATGAATTTATCTATTATTGCCAAACAAAAGAAATCATTTCAATAAGAAATATTTTTTTATATAAACATATTTCCTACAACTTTCATTTCAAAACTTTTTTTCGTAAGACAAATATTTTCGCTATAATAATAAACAGTTAAATTATTGATTTTGAATTTCTTGGCATTATATAAATTTTTTTAATAATATTATTTTGTTAGGGAATTTTAGGAGTTTTTGGTTCAAGATTTAGGGTATATAATTTCGAGAGTTGATAACACTAAAATTAGCATTGAACATTGATTGCTAAATTGATACAGTGGTGCCTCACACAACGAACTTAATTCGTTCCAGGAGCAAGTTCGTAATGCGAAAAGTTCGTTATATGAAACGCGTTTTCCTATATAAATACATGTTAAAAAAATAATTAGTTCTGTAGCATAAAATATGCTAATATGACATAAAAAAAGATATTTTTTATTATTATTTTTATTTAGATACATACATCTAAAAACATATTTTTTTAAATTTTAAGACAGACTAAGTAGAGTCTACAGAATCTTGCACATCTTCATTCATTTTCTGCTTTTATAATACTGCACCCTGATAAATGGATAATTTTCCTGCAATATTTCCTCTAGGTCTTTTGGGTGAGAAGGGGCATTGTCAAGTATCAGAAGGGCTTTGAGCGGCAGTTCTTTTTCCAGCAAGAATTTCTTTACGGCAGGAGCAAAGGTTTCCAGAATCCATTCGTTGAAGATAACTTGGGTCACCCAGGCTTTTTGATTGGACTTCCAATGGACGCTCGGGCGACTTCGTTGTGTGAAGCGAAGTTCGTTGTATGAATCATGATTCATGAAACGTGATGAAACGAACGAATAGGAAGTTCGCTGTGTGCAACGTTCGCTGTGCGAGGCGTTCTTTATGCGAGACACCACTGTATTTGATTTAAAAATCTTGCATCTTGTGTAGGTATTGGACCGACTAACATTTCCTTTTTTAGATAGCCTAATTATTCAAGTAGGTATATCATTTTACAAAAAACAATAGAGTATGCAACTAAAACAAAGTTCAGACGCTAAAGAATCTCAAACTTTTTTAATGCCTCCAAATATACATATACATTAACGGTACGCAGTTGAAAATTATACTAAAAGTAATTGATATAATACTGTTTCGATTAATGTCGAATTACAGTATTACAATTCAAATACAATACACACATATTTATGAGCGTATATTATGTATTTTTGTACGTAAGAGTCAAGAGACGATTGTTGTAATAATGGACTCAGGACTGACATAATTATTAATATAATAATGATTATTTAATGAAACTTCCAGTGTTGCCAACTCAATTTTTAAAGAGAGATATAAAAACTTCGAAAGAGCTAAAATAGAGCCATATTTTTGAAAAAAAAAAGAGCTATAATAAAAAAAAGTGTATAATTCAAATTTTAATTATTGATGTAGAAAAACTTAACATGATTTTATAACTTGTTAGATTAATATAAGATATTTCAAAATATGGTTATTCCTCGTCAGAACTATCGAAATTGTGTGTAAAATTCACTCATTCTAATCTACTTGTGCTTGGTGCTGAGTTTTCCATAACATAAGTTGCCATGGTACCAACTTTTTTAGGTCCTCTTTTGGCACTTCATAATTGTGGCAGCATTTTTTGACCGTCGTAATAAACTGGTAAGAATACGTTGCCGCCCGCTTCGCTGGGCGAATAACTAAATAAACGTTTTCGTCACGTAATCGTATCGAGTAAACTATACGATTGCGAATGTCAAAGAATATTCTTGCTACCGATTTCAATACAACATTCGTGTAGTTAAACTATTCGGTAGTCGCGCGTCGAGTGTTCATGCTGCTTTTATTAACTTGACCTGTATGTATCTATGTAACAGAATTTTGGCACTCGAATCGATTTATACCCGCATTGAACGATCAAAAATATCAAAATTATGCTCACTTGTCAAGACCTGATCACAATACACAAATTTTGTCTGTCTGATAAAGATTAAGTTTTCTTTTCCTTATGACGGAAGATTGCGTTAAATTAATAAAAACATTTACAGATTGGGAATTGACCACAAATAAATAATAGTAAAAAAAACACGCTTAAAGATCATCGAACTAAAAACTATGCCACGCTTTTTAGAACAATGACATTAATTTTTTCGTCAGTAATTTTATTTTAAGAATTATTTTTTACTTTTTAGTTTGATTAACTATAAAAAGGTGTTTTTTTTATTTATATTAAACAGACCCACCTAGCGTTGTCCAAGTTTTCATACAAAAATTCAACTGTAACTATACGATATTATCGAAATATTCGAAGCGGTTGAGTCTATTTATTGTTATGCCAGGCATCACCAGAAGTGGTCCTGGCTTTGGCGAAGCAGTCTGCACTCCTCGAAGCTGTGCGACCTAAAAATCCTACTGATGACTTGATACAAAAGGATATCTTAAGGACTGGAGTAAGTATTATTAACGTTTGTCGACCTCCTGGCTTAACTGTTAACGTGCGTCGGTACGCTTGCGGGAGTCACGGTTTCCATACCCGTCTAGCGTCTGGGTGTGTATATGTAATATGTATTTATTTACAACCCATAACACAAGTGCTATGCAACTTAGTTTGGGACAAGATGGCGGTGTGTGTAGCGGTCACTCGCTGGCCGCGGTGCGCAAGCGCCGGCGCACTCGTTATTCCCGGCGCTGACTCGTTTACACTCCACTCGAATGTCACAGCGTACATAGCTACAGCGGTGAACCCGACGGTGATCTGAACACGCAACCTTCTGAAATGTCGCAATAGATTTATTTATGTCTTTGAAGAACGACCTACTATTTGACATTTCGCACAGCGCCATTTAGCCCCAAAATAGCAGAGCACTTGTACATATTTTGAGTATATACAACTGATATGAATTTTAAATAAATACATATTATATGGAAACACCTAAGCGGGTATCAACCCGTGACCCCAACAAGGTTTCAAGTTCAAGTCAGACAGTAGCCACATTTGTGGAAAAATTTAGCACAACGATTTTATTGTGGCTATTTGTTAAGACAAAAGCAATCAGTAAGTATATGCTATTGCTTATTGTCACGGGGTTCTGTTTCGTGACTCTTGGAAATTTTAATTTTATATTTTTACACGCACATTTAACGGTTAAATCTTGATCCCAGCGCAAACTTGCGCTTCAGTGCCCGATTTTTTAATTTCTCTTTTGAACACAGTTTTCATCTTTTTTTTATTGCTGAAGAACTGCACACAGGCTGACAGCCCACTAGGTGCACCGCGAACACGCTACTGTCCCATAGAGGTACAGGAACCTGGGTCACTAATGCCGGAACATAACGCAAGGTTATAGCGGCATACTTATAGACCAAGGGTGGTTGCCATCCAGACGGGCTTGGGGTCCTACCACGTAGGCAGGTATCGTTGACTGTGTCCATTTTGACATTTAAAGTTCATAATTTATAAATCAGGAATACTGGGACAAAGTATGGAGGGATGTAGACCCTTCAATTTTAAGAAGCAGTAAGCAGAAGAGAATGCAATTAGTAAGTTTACCATTCATTATATTTCCATGTATCACACTTGGAGACAAACCTAGATGCAAGGCAGTTCACATAATGTGCATTTCCTCCATGCTGACACGAAGTATGAATATCGACCTCTGCGGCCGGGGGCGGCTATCATAAAAAGCGACTAAACCACCCCAGGTAGGGCTCCAAGTCCGTCTGGATAGTAATCATCCCTGACAAACCCGTCCAAATTCACACAGAAGAATCTTTAGTAAAAGTTATGAGAAACATGTATTTTAGTTTTGTATCACATAGTACAAAAATGTTGAGTAATCAGCAACACAAAAAGGCATTCAAAGAACTCGCAATTTACATAATACGGCGCTAGAGTGTCAATGACCTCTCCATCTGACCTAGTAAAAGCCCAAGGACGGCGGCATTGAACCGGGCGAGCGAATACGCACTACTCATTTACGCGGGTGTGACAGAGACAGGTAATAACAGGTTAACGTACGCTCTTTGCACCATATGATTATTCTGTACGATTGAATTAATGATCCTATATGAAATATTTTATGGTGAAAATTTGACATACAATTTTTTTTTGCAAAAATGGGTTCCTTAAATGATGTTTAGTACGTAAAAAAAAATTTGGACGTGTTTGTCAAAGTCACCCTGTATAAGTAACAATTTTCGAGATATCCGTAAAAGCATGATTGTAAATTAAACAAAAACTCCGTAACTAATACTTTAATTGTATTTCGTGCTTAATGTCATACCTATTTAAGTAAAACATTACATCGCGTTTCAGTAACCTAACCTAGGAGAGGTTAGAAATATAAAAATGTTTTTCATATTAATCTGTCTAATCTAAGTAATCATGTAAAATATGTCCAATTATTTATTTTAAAGGGAGTAATTATTTATCATAACAAATGATACTTACGGTAATCGATACATATTTATTAGATAAACCGAAGTTAATAACGAATCATATCACTAGTGATTCCATGTTATCGATATTTTTTTTAAATTGAAAATACATTCCTTTTTTATCTATTTCAGAATATAATGGCGCCTAAAAAGAAAAGTTTAGTCTGGAAGTTTTACGACAGAATTGATGACAATAAATCTAAATGTAAGTTATGTCAAAAAGTTATCAAGTGTACTGGAAATTACAACAAACTTATTTGGGCATATTCGTAATGTCCACAAGGCTGCTTACATTGAAATTGTTCCGTTTCAAAGGACTACATCGGAGAAAAAAAAATATCTAGTTCTAGAGCCAGCTGCTTCAAGTTCCAATGAGACACCTTGCATTGGTATTGTTGATGAACTTAAATCAGTTCAATCTGATTCCGAAACCGTTATTCCTTCGATGAGTAGTTCTCAAAGTACGTCAAAAGCGTTGGATAAAGCTTTAGATTCTGACTCGGAAGTAATCCCTATAAAACGTCAAAGATCTATCCAGACCAGGTTTCAAGAAATCTCCTCTTATTCAGAATCCGGCATGAAAACGAGAAAACTTAACAATTGTTTGTTATATGATTTGTAAAGATCACCAGCCTTTCTCAATAGTCGAGAATGAAGGTTTCAAAAATATTATGAAAGCAGTTGCTCCTCAATATAGAACAAGTCTAAGACGATGGTTGGATAATAAATATGAGGTTGTTACAGAAACTTTTAAAAAAAATTGTCTTCGTTAGAAGACTGAACCTTGACGACAGATATTTGGTCTGATACATTAAATATGAAAAGTTTTATAGCCGTAACTGTTCATTTTGGAATAGAAATTGAACTCATTTCAGTTACTCTCGGTGTGTACGAACTCGATGAAAGACATACGTCACCATATATTTCTGAAATGCTTTTAAAAACTTGTGCAGAATTGGATATTAAAAAAGATAAAGTGACGGCTGTTGTAACCGATAATGCTGCCAATATGGTGAAAGCTGTAGAATTGACGTTTTGTAAGAAGAAACACATACCATGTTTGGCTCATACGTTAAATTTGGTGGCTGAGGGCACAATGGCATGTACTGAGAGGCAAAAAATTGTTACTAAAATTAAAGCAATTGTGACCTGGTTCCAACACATTTGCGTTGCTAGTGACGAATTGCGTAAAGCTACTTCTACTGAGACTAAACTTATACAAAACGTACCGACGCCTGGAATAGTACTTACTACATGGTACAAATATTTTTAGTACTGCGGAGTGTCATAAATGATATTCTTTTAAGATGGCAGATACGAAACCTGGATCAGAGAATCTAAATCCAGCATTACACTATAATGGTGCCACTTACAGGAGTGCCACCTATAATCAATGTGGACATGGAAACTATCTGATTATGGATATGTAGCCGATTGCAGATAGTAAAATGGGAAAAAACAAAATAAAACTTTCGGACAACGTTCTAAAGTTGTTACTAAAAAGTGAAATTTTTAATGTAAATTTTGAAGATGACGAAAATGACAAATAAATGCTTGTATATATTACGTATGCCTTTTTTTTACCTTATTTCAAGCTAAAAATGAAATAAAACAATTTCAGACAGCCATTAAGGGTATCAAATATTTTTGGCCAACTTTTAGTACCAACACAGATGAAATTACGGGAGACAGGGAAAGTAGATGCATCAAAAATTGTAAAAAACTTGACAAAAAGTCCCAGAAGAGCAAGGAAATATGCAGCAGCGATGAAAAAAGTACCGTTGAAGAAGAACAGGACAAATTAACATATTTACGTGCCTTGTTTATGTATACTGAAGCGGGACTAACATTAGATTATTGCAAATGTTAAAAAAGAGTGCTATCCTGAAATCCGCCGTGTAACTGAAACATGCGCTGAAGTAAGGGTTCAGAATCTCATGGATCATACGGCACAACGACTGATTTTACATCTTGGTGAGGCAGTCGAACAATTAAGTGAATTAGAAAAACAATCGTTAGTATTAATAAGCAAATGGGGCTGCGATGGTTCTCAATAGATTCAGTACAAAGTGAAATTTGAAAACGAACCTGATTCTGACGCAACCATATTTCAAAGTTCCACTTCAGTACCGCTTCAGTTGTTTTACGGACCGGAAAAAAAAATACTGTGGCAAAATCCTACCCCATCTTCACCACGTTATTGTCGGCCAATAAGAATACGATTCGTATAAGAAACCATAGATGTAACAAACGAAGAAATTGATTATATTAAATCACAAATAACAGCGCTCACTAAAAGCGAAGTCAACCATTTTGTCATCAAGCATAAAATGCTTTTCACTATGGTTGATGGAAAGGTATGCAATGCTGCTACGCATACTAAATCAACCATGAGATGCTACTTATGCGGCGGTACGTCATCACAATTTAATCATTTCGAGAAGGTGAAGCCATGCAAAAAAGAAAACATGGAATTCCGCTTATATTTGTTACATGCTCGCATAAGATTTTTTGAGAGCATTTTACATGTGGCCTATAGATTGCCCGTAAAAAAATGGAATGTACGCCTTACTGCCGAGGAAAAGCAAGTAGTGGAAAATAAAAAAAAAAGAAATCCAAGATAAAAGTTCCGAGAGCAACTTGGTCTGTTGGTGGATATACCAAAAGCCAACTTTGGTAATAGCAATAACGGAAACACCAGTAGACGGTTTTTTGAGAACATCGAAATATCGGCGGCAATTACTGAGATAGACCTAAATTTAATTTATCGATTGAAAGTGATTTTGGACACATTGTGCGTGGAGGTGTTTGCAAGATATTGCCAAGAAACGGCTAAGTTATATGTTTCCTTGTATAACTTTTATCCAATGTCTCCGACATTACACAATTGTCCGAAGAAACTGCAGAAGCACGCAACAAACATATTAGAATGTTCCGACTCAACTACGCCCGAAAGATTTCCCGGGTAGCTTGCAACGCCGATGTTCTAAACAAGCTCCTCTTAACCTCTGACCCTGTCCTGACAGGCATGAGGAAGAGTAAAAAAAAACTCTCACTTTCGGACGACGTTCTAAAGTTACTAAAAAGTGACATTTTTAATGTAAATTTTGAAGATGACGACGAAAATGACAAATAAATGCTTGTATATAATATTACGTATGACTTTTTTTCCTCGCACCCGCAGAGAATGTTTGCAAACATCCAAGTCGATGGCAACGTGTTGGAGAACGTTGACAAGTACAAGTATTTAGGCTCGTGGCTCACTGATACTTGGGAAAGTGACACTGAAATCCGTGCTCGCATTGAGATAGCCCGTGCTTCATTTACGACCATGCAGATTCCTATGCTGTCGACAACTCTCCATTGCGTTGAGAACCAGGCTCCTTCAGTGCTATGTATGGCCCGTTGTTCTGTATGGGTGTGAAGCGTGGACCATGAAAGCAGAGCTTCGTAAAAAGGTAGAAACTTTTGAAATGTGGTGTTACCGTCGCATGCTTCGCATCAGCTGGACGGATAAAGTTACAAACGTGGAAGTTTTGTTTCGTATGGGAAAAAACCTAGAACTTGTCCGGACAGTCAAACAGAGAAAGTTTGCCTACCTCGGACATGTGCTACGGCATGATCAGTATTCCCTTCTGCAGACCATCATGATGGGGAATGTGCCTGGAAAACAAAAACCAGGTAGACGTAAGATGTCTTGGCTCCGTAATATCAGGGAGTGGACAGGAATTAAAACCGTTGAGCAACTGTTCAGATTGACGCTTGACAAGAGGAGATTCAAGGAGCTGACTGCCAACCTTCAGTGATGGAGAGGCACTTGAAGAGAGAGAGATGCCTTTTTTTACCTTTTCCAAGCTAAAAATGAAATAAAACAATTTTAGACAGCCATTAAGGGTATCAAATATTTTTGGCCAACTTTTAGTACCAAATACCAGTCTGTGCAGCGGAGTGGGCGTGATCGGCTAGTAGTCTATACAATTGATTGCATGAAAAAGTATGTGGTGCCCAAGTGGTATCATACTCAAAATTTAACCCAAAGGACACTAGTTCAATTTCCATTGGCTAAGTTTTTCTCACTGAATGTGCTAATTGTAAAATAATTGTTACATACTGATAGCGGTGTCAAAAATCATGAGGATACATACATACCAAGATTACTGGTGTGTGTAATTCGAGGCAGGTTTAATATACCATTCCTCTATCAGTACGCACAAGTCCAACAGTAGCACATCATAGATCAATTTTTCTAACACAGCAATACATAAACTTACTATCTAAAACTCAACCCCACTCAGTTATAGTAACATTTTCAAAATCATCTATCTTCAGTCTCTTGATACTTGGGGGTAGGTCTCCATAACTATCAAAGACAGGATTATATGTCCACGGACACAGATGTGTGTTGCCAGCTTTATCAATCAAAACGGTGTTGCCATCATTTTGTTCGGACTGCATTAATTTCTCACTTTGTAATTTTTTGTACAAATCTTCAAAAGACGGTTGTGTCGTGGTTGTGTTACTGCGGTTCTTTCTTGCAACTGGAAAATAAACACATTCTATTTAAAAATAATTGAATTATCATCAGCTTATTGAATGCAATTGCTAGATGTTAGCCTTTTCCAAGGCTTACCACAGGTTAACACCTTCAGTGCGGAACAGACACATATCAGCCCGCTGTGGTGCTTACGGTTGGTGAGCACTGTGAAAACTATCTCTCTCCTTGTTGCGACTTTCTAGTACGGTTCAGGTCGTTATTGGTCAGCCTCTCTTCCCTCTAACCCCTTTGGTTTCAAGGTTATTCTAACAGTACAAAAACTGTATACACCATGTTTTTCACATAGCATTTTAATCTAAGAATTGGTGGGTAGAAAAGACCTGCCATGCACTAGCGAAAAGGTCGTTGGAGGCACCTTTCAACCCGCAATCGAATCAGATGAAAGTTTGAGATTTATTCGCCCCAGCTAAAGTGACAAATAAAGCTTAAGCTAGATATTTTTCACACACACTTTTGCTGTGTAAGAAATTTGGCAGCAAGCTTTTTCATAATACCAATTATAAAAAAAACCTTCAAAATATGCTTGTGGTGAATATATTATAAAGTTATATATTTATTCAGTGTATTTAGTAATGAAATCCACCACCACTATATGGCGCCTCTGGTAATATTAGCTCACGCTAACTTTTCCCAAGGATGATAACAAACCCACTTGGGAATTTAATGCAATGTGTCGTTGAGGTCGTGGGTTGTGTGATGTGTACTCGTTCTAAAGTAATATTTACAGAGGTCGTTGTTGTCGTTGTAATAATAGTATGTAATCGCCGTAATCTATGTATATCTGGTGGTCATTTTTGATAATATTCAGCACTTGGTTGTGGTGGCCGTGTTAAAGTTATCGAGTTTGTTTGAGTCCTTGTAATGCGCACACTTCTGTTGTTATCTACGTGATATTAATCCTTCTGAATGCTTTAATAAGAATCGTACAGACAATTAGTAATTTGTATCTTTGTGAATACCCCACTAAACTATGGACGCCGACAGCAGAGACAGATAATAACAGGTGAACGTACGAAATTCCTCCTGCTCGGCGTCCGGACCATAGTTCAACCACTACATACTTAAAGAATATTTACATGTCACTATAATTAGTCGTGCCACGTGTGTACACTATTTTCTATATATATCTTATGTATATTTTACTTAGTTTCTACTACTAGATTTTTTTTATTTTATAATTTTTTTTATATATAATTTAAATATACATTTTTTTGTACGCTGCCGCTGCCATCAAACGTACTTTGGTAAATATTTGTATTAGGTTGTCTGGGAGAGATCACCTCCAAGCGATAAGACCGCCGATTGTTTCATAATTTTGTATTTTTTCCTATAATTTTGTAAATTAAGGAATTTATGTATGTTATAACTATATGGTGAACAATAAGGAATTTTCTATTACATACATACATATAATCACGCCTCTTTCCCGTAGGGGTAGGCAGAGACCACTTCTTAAAAAAAAAAACAAGTGGACGATTTTTCTATTCTATTATAAAAATAAAAATCACCCCAAGGCATAATAATATACACCATTTACATGAGTAAAAGAGGTAATGTCAATGTAACGGCAGCGTTAATATAACGGTATGCTAGATATTTTGATGTACATTTTTTTTTATAATTCACATTGCACTATCTAGTCTCAAACTAAGAAATCAAAATAAGAAAGAATTTTTAATTTATTATTGGGCAAAGTATATATTTTTTTACAACAAGATCCCAGACAGAGTTTAAAGACTTTCAACAAATAAGTTTAAAAAGCTATTAAGCAAAGTCTGTGTGGGAAAGGACAGAGTAGGAATAAAAATATTTATATATATATATATTATGTTAACTCATAGTTTTTTCTTCACCAATTTCATTTTGTAATTAAAGTTGTAAAAAATAAAAGACAAATATAAAATAAGACTATAAAAAAAGGCCAGGTCAAGAGTACCCTAAACCGAAGGGCATTTATGAAGGGAATAATGAAAGTGGACGAAGTGAAACAAGTATGTAAGGATCATAGCAAGTGGAAAGAAGTGGTCTCTGCCTACGCCTACGGGAAAGAGGCGTGATTATATGTATGTATGTACACAAAAAAACATTCGCTGGAGAGTTTGTTTCACCGTTTCTTCTCTAGCCAGCGTTTTCTATATTGGAAATGGTAGTAGATTTTTGACATTCAATAAGTAATCTGTAAGATCTTATATTGTAATAAATGATTTTGATTTGATAAAATCAGTTCAGTGATAGACTCAGGTCTTTGAGAGAATGGACTCCCATCACACTCACACGCATCACACACTGTCGAAGGGGGATAGGCGGGTGAAACATACTGGTGAACTTGGTATAGTTCCACCTCTTCATTCTCATGATTACCTTTACAATCAGTATATTTTTTAATTATTATTTATTGGTGTAGGACAGCAGACAGGCTGACGGCCCACTTAGAACCGCCCCTGCAGGGATAATCAGTTCATCAGTATATGTCAATTTTGCTATAATACATACATAGGGCGAGAAAAAACACCTAAATAGTGCATGCTACCATAATGGTGATACTACATAATAATAATAAGTTATTCTGTAACATAGTTTATGTCTCTCTGTCTCTAATTTTCAGAGTGCCTATTAACAAAAACACTATCTCATCCAGTGTACCCTATCTAAAACTCCTCAACTTCAAAACAATATATCTGATGATAATTTTAAGTAATGTAAATAATTTTATACCATATTCTCTGAGTGCATCCAATTGCTCCTTGCTATAATGGGAGTATCTACAAATGTTATCGAACAGGCACGTTCCATTCGCAAACCTAGTACATGGCTTTTTCTTGCTCTCTTCTTCCAATATAGTTTCAGGATCTATAATAAAAATAATAAATAAAAAAATCAATTATAAAAACAAATAATATGTATAATTCAATATTATAGTTTATACAGGTTTCTATCAGCCCCCCCACCCGATTGACTGTATGCTGAATTACAGCTATAAAAAAAATTATATATAGGTACATTAGCTTATAAAAGCTATAACATATAACCTTCAGCTGATTTTATTAATAAATTATGTGGTGATATATTGCTATTGGCAATTCACACCTGCTTAGGATAGAGCTCTGTATTTTTTAAGACAGTCAGATTTATAAAGGAAAAACTTTATAACACAGAGAACAGTAAAAACAGCTTTTTTGTTCATTGTCATTCCTTTTTCATAACTAGCACAACTCTCAACACTGGCTAGCTCAGTTATCTCACATAACTAATGAGACAAATATTATCTATTAGTTAACCTATTCTTTTTTTATTGTTTATGAACAGCAGTCTAACGGCCCTTCATAATAAGCAGTTACCATCGCCTAAGGATATTTGTGACTTCAGGGGCACCGCAAACACACTGCTGTTCGTATAGGAGTACAAAACCTGAGTCACAAATGGAACACAAGACACGGTTATTCTGATGGCATACTTAGAGACCAAGGGTGGTTGCTATCCAAACAAGCTAGGGTTGTATTGTCGCCTTGTACATTAACCTTTTTTTACTCTACCCCTGCATGGAGAAGAGAATATTAAATAAAACACTGGTTTAATCTCTGGATAAGTGGTATTTTAAAATCATTTATGGTTAAACCACCACACCATATTTATATGAGCTGAAAATGTTTGTAATGGATGTATGCTGCCATAACCATAGGTTTTCTGCGGTACAGTGCCTTTCCGAGAAGTCGTGTTTCATCATCATCTATTTATAAGCTACCACTCTTGTCTGTGGGGCATTTTCCAGTCCTTTCTACAAAGCGACTACAAAGTGTATCTGTGTTACTCGCACTAAAGATCGCGATGCTCCTGCCACCCTTAATTATGTTTTAATTTCTTCTTCCTGCCCTATTCCCACAATATATAAGGTCGGCACAACATTTTCTCTTTTTCCACTCTCTTCTGTTAGCTGTCATCTCAAAATTCACACCCTTTTTCGATATATCATGTTTTGCGCAATCCATCTCTTTCCTTTGCTCTACCTTTCCTCCTATATCTATCCACTTTCATTTCTATCAATTTCCTAGCATGGCATCATATATTAATCTAAGTATGTTCTAAAGGTTAAATCTATATATGTTCTAATTTGTATGTTTTAAATTACTTACCTTTGTATTGCTGATAATGTGCTTGCACTAATTTTTGATGAACAATACCATTATTATGAGTTCTAACTATCGATGGAGCAGCAACCATTGTTTTATCGCAATAATCACAATAATATCGTTTTCCCATAATGTTAAAAATATTTAAAGTATTCTATTGATATTATGATATTGACGAATTCGACTTCAATTGCTGTATTTC
Source organism: Malacosoma neustria (assembly GCA_963693495.1). Lineage (NCBI taxonomy): Eukaryota > Metazoa > Arthropoda > Insecta > Lepidoptera > Lasiocampidae > Malacosoma > Malacosoma neustria. The sequence goes on from OY856397.1 coordinate 4,408,602, forward strand.
GAGGTTAGAAGTAAGAAAAAGAAATGTAAGAATGATAATAAGAAATGTAAGAATGATAACTTCCAAATCTTCCAATATCAATTTTGATTTGACAATAAAGGTGTATAACTCAGGATAGATAAACTCAAACGATATATATCCCAAGTGAAGAGTTATTTTATCTCTATATCTCTTGTACTCAAACTGTATCTTTATATCTTTATCTTTACAGTACATATTTCGATACATTTCATATCTCACTTTACACTAAGTAGATCGAGAAGAAACGAGACAGAATGATTAGCCGGGTGCAACGCGTATTTTTTACAATAGAATGAGTTCGAATATAGTAGCAAGCCAATATAAATCGTATTGCTATGATGCTAACGTTAAATTTTGTTTGAATAAACGTGTATATCGAACACATGTTTAAAAATATTGTTTTAATACTTTACTCGGTATAGTTTTGACCGGCTTCAGCTTAGCAAAGCATCTTGTTTTTTGTAATAAATAAATTATTGTAATTGTTTCGTATATTCTTAAAATTTGTATTTAGTGTACGGTATTAGTTACGCCAGCCTAGTTCCAAAAGATTAATAAAAAATAGATTTATTAGACATATTCGGACTTTTGTAACTAGGTTGACAGTCCTAAGCCTATCAAGTATGAAGGAAAATCAGACCGCTGTTTCAGTTTTAATATTTAAATTAAAAAAGGAGTTAATATCACTAACTCATCTTGTCTGCAATTGATATTATTCACGGTAAAATAAAGAGTTAAAGATATAAAAGAATGATATATATCTTTATATCTAAAAGATATCTTGGGGAGTTATTTTGCTCATGACTATTTGACAATGACAAATTGACAATGACGCTGTGAGCTGGAATTGCTTCACATAACGCCATCTAGTGCTAATAACATAAAAATCCCATTCTGTCGAAGTTTTGACTAAAATCAATAGATGGCAGTCAACATATATTAAAATTCGTTAACTGAAGCAATAAATATCGGACGTTTTCAGTTTTCGCAAACACTTTAGAACAGTATAGAAAGTTTGCATCTGGGTCATGTACGTTGCCTAATAAGATTTACTAACTGATTGGTGAAATTAACTTAGACCGTATATTATTCAGCTTTCGTTACCCTATGTAGTCACTAAATTCAGAACATTTTTTAATAATTCGTGGAGAATTATTATATTTTTAAATTAATTATTATTATATTATATTTTCACTAGTTTTTGATTTACGTTGTCGCCCTGCTTCCAATAGTCCCACTGCCTGAAGCAAACTTAAGTTTTTGAAATGATAATTTCTTTCGGGAGGGTAAACCACTCGTTACGTAACGCGTTACGGCACCAGTCTATCTGGCTTCCCTTACTCTCACGCATACGGCAGTGGTAGGCAGGCTCTTCCTCTCTCACTCTAACTCACAGCGCATCTATTCGAATTGCGACTTGATTACAATGAAATACAGTTGATTTTTTTTTCTTTAAAAAGATTCTACATTATGGAATAATTTAATATAATTTTGAAACAGTTTTTGGAAAAACAAGAAATTCGCAAACTTTAGTTAAATAAGAATTATTTTTGGTTTTATTAATAAATAACCTTTCCTTACATTAATATATTTATATACCTACATAACATTTAAGTAATAACCTAAGCTTTTCTCAAGTTAAACAATTTCAATATTAAATAGTTCAACTTAGATTAGTTTAAGTTATCTCTTCAGTCGGGCGTCCCGAGACGCACACGTTTTCTAGAAGCGTTTGGGCAATTGAATAGGTCATACCCATCGTCGAATCCATACATTTTTTCTTTTAGCGACAATCAATTTCGTTAAGTCGAAAATATATGGCGGAATCTCATACATAGTACTTGTGTTATGGTATACCATAACACAAACCACCATACCACCATGGTGTACCATAACTCAGCTGTAGCTGATAAACTATATATTATATATTTTTGTTTTGTAAATAAATTCATATTATATATAAACACTCAGACACGAAACTGGAATCGAACCCCTGACCTCTGCTAGTGTACTGAAGTGCGTTAGCCGCTACGCCACGAAGGTCGCCCATCTTCATTCATCTTCTGATGTTACCTAAATTTGTTAATAAAATCAGATCATTAATTCCCCCATAATATGAATTGTTTAAGAAGAATTCGATAATATTAATAAAACTCTTTATCCAAGACAGAAGATGAAGAAACATACGATTTCTACGATTCTCTTTTTGATAGAAGAGACATAATTGACATTCGAACAAAAGATTTTGATAGAAATATTTACCTGATCCTTTTTCCTGATAATGTATTAATTTTAATACAATATGGTATGTAATTTAATTAATTATATGTTTAAATTTTAATATAATATGCACAAAATAATATAAAATATAAAATTACCTTATATTCCATAGATATTATATTCATATTAATTAGTTTTGAGAGTAAAAAGTGGATTGGAATATCTTTAAGATACATAAATCTTTTTGAAACATGGAACAACAATAAAACAAATCTGGGAGTAAGTTAACAGACGAAACTCGTAATATTGCCGGTGCCTAAGTCTATCTGCTTAAAGCAGGATCAGGGATATAGCGGTAAGGAGTTCATTTCACAGTTAGGATCTCCCCGGTATCATTCTTTGACCTTAATAAACATCCACTAGACATTGAAGTTCTCGAGTTTGCACCTCAAATCCTGGTTCCTTTTCATGCAGCTTTCACCGCTAACATTGCGTATGACGCCTGCTTAAGGAGCCTCCTATTATATGCTCTGTGCTGATATGAGATTCTTAATACAGCGCTCGTTTGCGCTATAGCTTTCAAACAGAACGTTTCTTTTTCCATTTTGCCCAATATAAGTTGAAATAATAATAAAACAAGCCCTTTAGGTCTAATTGGCTCGTGCCTCCCTTTAAAGGGAACGGACACTAGCCACGCTTATATGGCCCTCGGTTATGGAGATTTCTTAACGACGTTTTCCTTCACCTATCAATATGCATTTTAAGTGCTTGGCCAGACTGCACACGCGGGCGCGGTGCGGTCGCGGCGCGGCATACTTAAACATATGAAACCTTATTTGAGTGTCCGTAGTGGGCACGCGGGCGGTTTCATATGTTTAAGCAGCCGCGCCGCGACCGCCCCGCGCCCGCGTGTTCAGTCTGGCCAATCACTAAGCGAGACGCTCACACTGTTGTGAAAAACTGCCCAATCTAAGTCCTTCGAGTTTGATATCGCTTGGCTATCGAGTACTCAATTAGCTGCAGCCTGAATAGTTGCCTGAATAGTTTGAAGGCAACCCTTACTAAGGTACATTGAGTGAACTTTCTAGGAAAATGATTTGAAGTTCAAATATTTAGAAATCACTCTCCTGGAAAGTTCACTCAATGTCGCTTAGTATAGGTTGCCTTCAAACAGCTATTCAGGCGTAATATACTTTGCTTCAGCTAATTAGTACGCGGTAGCCAAGCGATATCAAACTCGAAGAACCTACATATGGGCAGTTTTTCATAACAGTGTGAGCGTCTCGCTTAAAATGCATATTGATAGGTAAAGGAAAACATCGCTAAGAAACCTCCATAACCGCGGGCCATATAAGCGTGGCTAGTATCCGTTCCCTTTCAAGTGTCGATATACATCTATGTAGTTAACATATTTATATATATACTTAGTTATATTATCTAATTATTTTTATTAATTTATTAGAATTTAATACTTTACCATATTGTAACTTGTATAAAATTATGTAATAAAATATTAATATCGTTCGGCGCTTACCTTGCGAACCACCGCCCAGTAGTTGAACATACTACGTGATTTATTCGGGGGGTTGGGGGGAGGTCTTCGAAATACCACGCTTGATCACATGAAAAGGGCTTAAGTTTTCGTCACATAGTCAATATCGTCATATGGGAATCTCGCGCTTTTTCGCGCTATATATGTCGTGCAGTAAATATGTCGTGCAGCGTTTAATTTTTGTTAATAAATATGAGCCTAATTATTATTTTTTATAAACTTTCTGTTAGTAAAAATTATTAAAAACCTTATCAAATTTAAATGTCATTTTATTCAAGTTTATTATAATTTATTGATTCTACGCCTCCAAGCAAACCCTTAACATATTTATGAATACTGAATTCTAAAGGGGGTACTTCTCGTATATTACGGATGATCACCAAGGGGAGAAGGGGGGAGATTTTTTTCCATTCTCTCGTCGGAGATCCAAACAGTAAATACTATTTTATAGCGGCTGATAGATGGCCGAAGCGCCCACGCGTGGTACGCGTGGTGGCCTTTGTGGTACGCGTCACCTGGATCTTTCCTCCAGCCGCAACACTCCGCCGTTGGCAGTCGCCGTCTGTCTGACCGCGCGCGATCGTGATCGTAATTTGTAAAAATGTCTAAAATTCTTGTAAATGTTTCCTCGCGGTATTTTAAATAAACTATTTTAAAATGTATAACCCGTCGTTTAACTTATGCAAACCCGAGACCATACACCACATCTGGCGCCCAACGTAAATAAAAATGCCGCGCAAACACCACAATTTTTATTTCATCCACAACATACCGAAAGCACTCTTATAACTCATGTGCAGGGAACTTCAGTAAGAAATAGACGCGAGTTCAAGGTAGTAGCAAACACGCAGGAGGAGGAAGACAGCTACAATTATGTCGAATTCAGGACAAATGTTAAATTTACAGGGTAATTTTGTATTTATTATTCAAACATCACAAACAGCGGACTGGTTTTGTTTTATTGCTGTATGACAACAGGCGAGCTGACGGCCCATTTAGAATTTTGTAGTTACCGTCGCCTGTGGGTGTTTGCAAACTAATTATAAATTTATTATAATGTCGGAACACAACACAAAGTTATTATGGAGACATACTTAAGACCAAAGCGAGTCGCCATCCAGGCGGACTTGGGGCCCTATCACGCAGCTAGCTACGAGGCAGATTAAGAATACTAACCCCTGCGCCCGGGGTCTGCCTGTCGTAAAAGGCGAGAAAACAACCTATAAGCTAACAGCTACGTGGCAGGGCCTTAGGGCGGACGGACTTAGGTCCGTCTGGACTTTTTATCCGTGCAGGGGCGGAGAAAGAATACTAACCTCTGTGGCCGGGGTCGGCCTGTCGTAAAAGGCGACAAAACAACCCACCCTAGCTACGTGGTAGGGCCTCAAGCCCGTCTGGATGGCGACCTTTGGTCTTATGTATGCCGCCACCTTGTGTTGTGTTCCGGTATTAGTGACCCAAGTTCCTGTACCTTTATGGGACAGCAGCGTGTTCGCGATGCCACTGGCGTTGCATACACCTATAGGCGACGGTAACTGCTAAATCCTAAGCGGGCCGTTAGCATGTCTGCTATCGTACAGCAATAAAAAAAATGGATAGCCACCACTCTTGGTCTATATGTATGCCACCATAATATACTTGAGTTGCATTCAGGCATTAGTGACCCAGGTTTCTGTATGGGACAGAGCGTGTTCGCGATGCCCCTAGCGTCGCAAAGATCCATAGGCGACAGTAACTGCTTACCTTTAAGTGGGCCGTCAGTCTGTCTGCTGTCCCTCAGCAATAAAAAAAAATATAGCTGATATTGATGTCAAGGTTACTATTTAAACTATTATTTAGTAAACTCTATGGACTAATTGAAACCATGCCCTAAATACGTAGAAGTGTAAAAGGGTTTTATTATGATCTTCAAAAGTCCAGAACCAGAAGACCAATCAGCTGAGGTATCTTGCTAAATAACGGATGATGAGGAGTTGCATTTGGTGAAGGAACCCAGAACATTTATTTGAGTTTGTATGAAATATCCTTTCAGAATATTGGGCTCTGTCGCCCACATGGTGAAAGGAGCCCTTGGAGGTGGGATCCTTAGTGGTCACGTGGCTTACATGAAGGCTGGGCTTTTCGTGGCTATACCATTAAACTTCATCTTTGGGATTTATATGGCGTTTTGTCTTTATGTAAGTTAGATTGTAGTTTTAATTTGACACAAAATAATTTTCAAATTTTCAAAATATAATATCGTGATAATTTTAGACACAGAATGATTGTGTCTGTGGGTCGAAACACAAGGAGAACCTTTTTATTGCTGTAGAACTGCAACAGGTTGACAGGTCTTAATAGTGAACAGTTACTGTCGCTTATGCCTGAGCCAGGGGCACCGTTGACAAGCTGCTGGATGAGTAGGGGACCTAGAACTTCTGTCACTTATGTCGAAACACAACACAAGGTTATTATGCTGGCATATTTAGAGTCCATGTGTTGCCATCCAGACGGGCTTACAACCTAGCTGGAGTAGTTTTGTCGCCTTTTACAATAGGCCGATCCCGGCCATATGTAGGTTCTTACACCGCCTCAGTATGGCGCTAGAATATTTTTTCTATTTTAGATTTATATATCCGTCAATTGTGTATGATAAACCTCTGTGAGGCAGGTTTTCACACTGCAGGGAAATACCATTAGAAAAGGTTTTCTCTTCTACTCCAATCTCTCTCGTCTATTTTATTACCATTATAGGGGCACTCTTAACAGATAGAACTAAACCAACACTTTCCTGTCTGTTGTTCCAAAGCAGTAATGTATAACCGATTAATTTGGGTAGTTTACTAGTCCGTGAGTTCACCTAATTGTTCCAGCGCCTTAGTTGGTTAGCACAATGCTGAGTCTTGATCCAGTTTGGGACGCTGATGTTTTTTTGTTTGTTTATTTTTGTATCAGAACGTTTGTAAATTTGTCCTAAATAAATGTTTGTTTGTTTAGTGAAAACCACTGAAAATTTTACTTTTCAGCTGCTCGTATCATCAGCACAGATTCTATATAAACGGACCCGTATCCCGTCAATGTCGTACTCCGACGTCGGTGAAGCGGCCATGGCCTGTTTTCCAAACGTAAAAGTTGCCAGATTTTCAAGAGCTTTCAGGTATGAATTTTTTTATATGTATACAGATTTTAGTCACAAAGAACCTTTCATAGCAGATCAATACACAGTGTGTCCGTTAAGTTCCGAGAAACAAACCATAACTCCAATTCCATTGTTCGTCCAAATTTCATTACATTTCGTTGACAAATAACAAGGATATGACAATTCTTCCTAATCAGTTTTTGATTTTGTTATGGTACTACTTATATACTATTTTGTAGATAAATACATTTTAAACTTTAACACTCAGAGTTGAAACGTGACCTCAGATGTTTTGACGTGTGTTAGACGCTACACCATGATGGTTGTAAACAAGATTCCAACAGACAGGCTTTTGACCCATTTATTGAAATTTGTTTATTGTGGAATATTTATGATGGCAACGGAAATATTTCCTGCCATTTCCATTTGCCATTCGAATGAGAGGAAACAAAGAAGGGTGTCGTTAAGAAAATGGGACATTAAAGAACAAAGAAAAATGGGACAGATAAGATGATGCAGAGGAAGAGAGCCATCGAAGCCCAGATTCTCGGAGCTCTTTTTTGTGTTGCTTGAACTTCATATTCCTTTCATCATCTCAGCGCTAAATTCCGACTGCAACCGAAACTTCAATGTCAGTGGTCCGCTTACCGACTTTTCTCGGTTCTCGTTATTCCTGGTAGTGAGTCAATTGGCACGCATATCACCCTTTATGACGTCAAGCCAGCTTCTTGGCTCTACACCTTCTGCCGGAGTCCGGTGGATGCGGCATGGCATTTGTTCCCCACGTAAGTAGCCAGTTGCCGTAAAACGTGCCCATACCAGTGGAGGTGGACTTGGCATCTGCACTAGTCAAATATTTTTGTTTTGTCTAGATTGATAAACGTATAAGTGCGTAGATTTGACACAAGCTTTACAATTCAAAATGGCTTCCAAGATGGATGCCATGATACTTTCGATAATAGCTTATGCATTTGACCAAACGAGCTTTGTTACAACTAAGAGTACCTTATTTTTGGTATATTATACTCCATTTTTGAATAAATACAATAACAAAAATAAAACACAAATTATTTCAGGTACATAATAGACTCGGTAATATGTTTAGATTTGTTCGGTTCTTGCGCAACTTATCAAATAATTATAGCCAAGTCGCTGAAACAATTGGTTGAAGACACTCATGAAACAGCTATTGAAGGAAGAGGGGGTAAGTTGCTTTTTAGTCTTTCGAAACTACGATTTCGTAGCAACGTTATTTAATATGATCACACTAAACTTTTGGTTGCGGTATAATACCTTAGTAGTGTCACAGTCAAAGACAGATCTAGGTTATGATTTCGAATCCACGTTGGCACGTACGGCTTGTGCAGTTTATTTTACTTAGTGTGCAATATGATATTCATTTTTAAATATTGACATACGTTATTTTATTTTATGGACATGTAGTATAATGAAAGTAATTGGAGAGCACAAAAATATATAAACTATATAAAATAATATAAATGTTAAGATCCTTTTTATCTTTTTCAAATAAATGTTATGCCATAAAAGGCAAACTGTGTTTTTCATTTATAAATTTGGATAAATCCCCTGCATATTTACCATGTTTCTTACAAATAAACATTTTAAATTTGTATTAAATTTGTAAAAAAAACATAGTAGCAACGGTAGCACGAAGGAAAATGTAGTGGGGAAACTTGCATACTGATATTACTGGAATATGTAACCCAATAATCCACCTTAGACAAGCGTCTAAAGTACGTATCCTGTCAGTTTTAGAGAAAGCTCAGTCTCATCAGTGGGAAATAACGGGCTGTTTTATAAACATGTCTAATGCCAGTGCGGTCTAACGCAGTTTCGATGTCGATTCCTGGACTGGAGGAAAATGTTATGGACAACAGTTAACGATGCCCCCGTCGCCCGTAGGAGCGAACTTGTGAAGTCCTACGTCCAATAGTGATTGGCTTACTACGGAACTTGCGAAAACAGTGATGTGCGACTATTTGCATCGCCACCTTTTTGAGGCTCTTTTGCTAAGCAAAGAGTTACGACAAAAATATGAAATAGACGTGGCATATTTTTTTATTATTTTAAAGGCCCTTTGAACATTTTATACATATGAACTATTAGAAAAAAATCTCCATTCGTCGAATAAGTCTTCGTAAAAAGTCAGAGGGTAGTTCTGTTTTTATTTCGAACCGAAACCATACAGATTGCATCGATTTGAGCACCTTTTGAAACAGATTTCCCTGGCAGAACGGGGAGTTTGAAAAGGTAGACCCAGATGACCCATACACGCTATATGAAAACCTAAATATGAATTCCAGGGTTGCCAGGTTTGAGGGTATATTTAGCGGCGATGATAATACCCGTTATATTAATATGTTTGATTACACATTTGAAATGGCTTGCACCGTTCTCCATAGCGGCCAACTTCGTCATTTGTGAGTATGACCTTTTGTAGCTAAATGTATTCTAGCAGAAGTACGGTACTCAAGAACGATCATGTTGAGTGCTTTTCGGATTTTGAATGAGTTTCCGCATTGAAACACCTGCGCAGGTTTGGGTTTAATTTCCGTTCCGAATCTTGGTGCATTTATTTACTAAAGTACATATCAGTGGTCTTAACATAACATAACACAAGTGCCATGCTAGTGCGCAGAGGCGACGAAAATTTGGAAAAACTGATTGTGGTTGGCAACACCGAAGGTAAAAAATCTCGCGAACCCTCCCCTACAAGATGGACCGATCGAGTGAAAGGCTCGTCGTTATCCAAATTCTACGCGATCGTAGGAGACACATTGGACAGAAACCGGTGGAGACAAATCATCCGCTCTAGGTGCAGCCTTGATTCTGACCACGATTCTTAGATATGAGGGAGCCACCCCAGAGAGATGCTTGCTTTGGAAATTACTGGTGTGTAAAATGTCACAGTATATTAATGTATATATTAATGAAATATTTGTTCTTTCAGTGCTCTGTATTTTCATGGCAATATACTACGCATTTATATTAAATCCAAAATTTGAAAATTTAAAACCACTTGGATCCATGTATAATGTCTTTGAGTTCATTGGGATGTCAGTGTTCAGCATGTCTTGTTCTGGAGTGGTTATAGCCATAGAGAACAACATGAAAGAACCCCATAAGTTCCCATTAGCTTTGGGCATGGGTAATATTATTCCCATATTATTCCCATTTCTAGAATATATTACTAGTGTACTGCATACTTCTTTGTTTTTCCATCCTCTAGCTGCACGCGATAAATACGACGAGTGCAATAGTTGCTCTAATATAGGACATTGATCAAAAAGTTTCCGGACTAAGTAAGAAAAACACAAAGATTTCTCAAAATTCGTTTTCATTCATTGGCATTATTTCTATATAAGGCGATACAATCGGCCCAACGCTTCTCTAATTTCTCGATACCATGTTGATAGAACGCTTGATTTTTGCTCACAAAATAGGACTGAGTTTCGGCAATGACTTCCTCGTTGGTGCTAAATCTTTTTCCCCGGAGCATCCTTTTCAGGTCTGCGAACAGCCAGCAGTCGCTGGGGGCCAAATCTGGCCGGGCGAATACGGAGGGTGGAGCAGTAATTTGACCATCTCAGCCATTGATTTGTGACATGGTACATTGTTTTGGTGGAACAGTGGTTTTTATTTGCCTTGTGGGGCCGTTTGTTTTTTTTTATTTCTTCGCTCAATTGGTCCAATAACGCTATATAGTATTCAGAATTGATCCTTTTCCTTTTCTTAAAATAGTTGATAAACAAAATAACACGCGCATCCCAGAATACTGATGCCATAACCTTTCCAGCCGATTGTTGTCTTTGGTCGCTTTGGAATTCTTCCACCTGCCTCAACCCACCAGCTGACGAGCACTTTGACTCTGGAGTGTAATGTGTATCCAGGTTTCATCCATGGTTACATACCGATGCAAAAATGCGCTTTGATATGGTTGAAAAACTTCAGACAGGCCTCCGAATCGTCGATTCGTTGTTTTCGATCCGGTGTTAACAAACGCGGCACCCACTTTTAGTTGAGCTTTTTCACACCCAAATTGTCTTGTCTAATAGTAAGCACGCTACCATAAAATATAATAACTTTGAAACCTCAGCCATTTCCTTGACTTACATTTTACGGTCGGTGCAATTCTGCGGATTATTTCACGTTTTCTTCGTTAACAGCCGTATTTGAGCGACCACTGCGTTGAGCGTCGTTGACGTAGCTACGAAGACATTTAAATTCATTATACCATTCGCAAATGGTTGATTTCCCTGAAGTAGAGTTCGAATAATGCTTACCAAGCCGCTCTTTTGCGTTTTTTGCATTTTTTCCGATCAAAAAACAATGCTTGATCAACACACGAAATTCTTTCTTATCTATCTTTTGACAAAGACACCAAAGTTGCTTGACACAAACAAAACTAACTTGAGAACACGTGGTCCAATTGTCATGAAATTTTGACAGATACCTTATAAAGGAAGGCGTTATCAAATACTGTAATAGATTTTGCATATATGGTGCCATCTATATGTCAGTCCGGGAACTTTTTGATCAATGTAGGTTTATATTGTACATACGCCGTGCGACACGTAATAGCAAATATCGCTTGTCTCTCACGTAACTGTTATCTAGTTTATATCTATTAATATTATTTTGATTTACACACCATTTTTGTATACAGAATTTGCTCAAATAAAACATGAAATTTTGGAACAACAATATTCGAAAAATATCTTAGGAAAAACTCTGCCTGCACCCAACAATAATTGTAATCTGTTGGAGGTCAGAGCACCTTGCATGCACCATGTACCTCTTAACTAACTTCTGAACTAACTAACTAATGCTTTGAAGTTTCCATTCTGTTGTTCAGATGTTGTAGGGTACAAATCAATGTGTCAAAGAACTTTATCCAAAAGTTGAACCTGTAAATCTACCATAAGATCTAGGTCCGCTGTTGGTCATCAGTCATCACCAATTTTTTTTTTGCTGCAGGACAGCAAACAGGCTGACGGCCCGCTTAGAATTTAGCGGTTACCGTCACCTATGGCCATTTGCAACGCCAGTGGCACCGTAAACACACTGCTGTCCCATAAGAGTACAGGACTTGGTTCACTAATGCCGGAACACAACACAAGGTTATTATGGCAGAATACTTAAGACTAAAGGTGGTCGCCATCCAGATGGGCTTGAGGCCCTACCACGCAGCTAGGGTGGGTTGTTTTGTCGCCTCTTACGACAGGCCGACCCCGGCCACAGAGGTTAGTATTCTTTCTCCGCCCCTGCACGGATATAAGATTAAGATTGGTGACGACTGACTGATAGCTAGCTGAATGGAAATTTCCTGTGCTTTCATTTCATTCTCCATTTCATGCGTTACATCACGCACGTTTCTCTCCTAAGTATAGATCTTATCTAAAAGAAAATTAATGAAATGAGTGTAAATTGGATTTTGCACAGAAGATTGCCGTCTGATAAAGGAACCCGAGGGAAAATTCAAAGGTGCCCTGTACATCTGTCATTTATGACACTCTAAATAGCTGATAAGGAAGCCTAATGATCTCATTTACAGCGGTGCAAGCATGTAGTAATAACAAGTTTCTCTTGCAGGTATGACGTGTATCGTGTGCTGCACATTTTTCGTCTCGTTCTTCGGCTATGTAGGTTTTCAGGATAAGTGTGAAGCGCCCATAACCGTCAACTTTCCGATGACCATGTGAGTGTTAATAGTTAATGTATATTTTTATATTAATTTAACGGCAGACAGGCTGTACGTTAGCCGTGACCGTCGCCTATAGATGTTTATGACGCCAGAGGCACCGTTCATACGCTATATTCCACGTTGAGCACCTGGAATCTGGCCACTTATGCTGATTTAACATAGTGTGAAATGAGGACTGGAAGATTAATTTTTGTTTTATAATGATGATGATTTGTCTTTATTTTCAGTTTACCCAAGATCCTTAAGGCTTTGATTGCGCTCATGATCTACGTTACTCACGCTCTCAATTATTGGGTCCCGTTCAACCTCTGCTACTACTATTTACGCCATAGGTACAATGATAAACTCATCTGGGAATTGTTTTACCGAGCCCTATTTGTGATAATTATCGGCGCTGTAGCCATCATATTTCCCAACATCAACGCATTGATTGGTTTTGTAAGTGCAATTATTTTTCTATAGTAATAAATAGGATTTTTTTATAAAACCCACTCAACAGTAGGTAGTCATCGTTAGTTATGGATGTTTGCAATATCAGGAAGGACCACCAGCGTTTGCAACACGCTGTCATGAATAAAGAAATTTAATAATGTCTTTTTTTTAAAACCTCATATCGTACTGCGATGGGAATACCTTAGCTGGATGCTCATTTCAAATTCAGAGAGTACGCAATATAAACGTTCTTGAGAACCGTTTCATACAGGAAAAACCATTATAAACTGTTAGAACATTTCCGCTGTTCAAGCGGTTGAATACGCAAAGGTCTCTCCGGTGGCCAAGCGTATCTAGACCGTCAGTGAGTAACATATAACGCCATTACGCCTGCCGCCGTGCAAAGAAGAGTGGATTACACATACTCATCTTCACTATCTTAGCGTTGAGTCCCAGTTGCAATCCAAAATCTCGCTTCGGCGCCCGGGGTCTGCTTTCCGACTTTTTCTTCTCTACTTCGCACGATCTTCGACATCTCTGGTAGTCAGTCTATTGGCACGCATATCAACCTTTACGTCAAGCCAGCACTTTTTGGGTCTACCTCTCCTGCTGGGGCCCGGTGGTGGCGGCATGGCCAGACATTTGTTACTCACGTAAGTAGCCGGGTGCCGTAAAACGTGGCCAAACTAGCGAAGGCGACACTCCTGCAATTTATCCGCAATGCCACGGACATGAAGGCTGCCGCGAATGCGAGAGTTCCTAATGCAGTCCTTATGCGTTATTCCAGACATCCACCGCAGCATATTCATCTCCGTGATTCGCAGTGCCTGCTTGTGTCGCTCCAGCACCGACCACGCTTCGCATCCGTATAAAAGGACAGGCCTAATAATGGTCTTATAGACCTGTCCCTTCAATTTAACCGGTATTTTGGGGTCACAGATAACACCAGTCACCTCACATCATTTAGTCCACACGGTAGCGATGAGTGCCTTGACATCGCAATCAATGCCACCAGACGCGTGAAATACAGATCTTAGGTATTTCACCTGGTCTGTGCGCTCGAACGTGTTGCCGCCTATGCGCACGGGTGTGGGATCTGTGGAGTTACAGGCCAAGTACTTGGTCTTCGCCACATTCAGCTTCAGACCACCGTTCTTAAGCGACTCCTTCTACGCCTTCATGCGTTGCACCAAGCCACGGGGGCTGTTCATGTGAGTTTCTGATGCTGTCTGATAGTACGTCTACTACGCTGAACAGAAACGGACTAAGGATGGATCCCTGGTGTACTCCGACAGTGTTGGAGAAGGATTTTGTATCGCCAACAACGTTCTGAACTACGGAATCGGAATCGCGGTAGGTACATGTCTTGGATGATGTCAATATAGACCTCTGGAAGCCTTTTGGATTCGTGGATTACACATACTAGTGCTTGTTTATTCAATAAGTTTTCTTTCACCGTTGATATGTGGCTATTAAGCCAACTTAAGCACGTTAAGCGGGAAAAACTGATTAAGCAGGGCCTGTCATCGTGAAATTCGAACAGATTACAGTGACAATTTTTTTTACGTTACAGCTGGGCGCCTTCTGCCTCTCGAACATGGCGTTTATCTGGCCAAACATCATCAATCTCTTGGTGGTTTGGCACAGGCCTGGCCTCGGCAAATACAAGTGGCGTCTGTGGAGATCCCTAATATTCATCGGCGTAGGGTTTTTCATGTTTGTCTGCGGGAGCCTTGTGAGCGCCATGGAATTGGTCAAGGTGTTCCAAGAGCTTCTCAAATGATTTTTTTTAAATTTTGGTATTAAATCGTTTAATAGCACTATGGAGTTTGTCAACGAGAACAAAGATTTTTATTGTTTAATATTTTTGTAATTGTGTAAGTAAGTCTATTATAATATTGTTCTTATGTTTTGGATTTTAGAACGTTTAGTAAAATTTTACAGTAATTATATAAGATTAATAGTGACTGTTTGTTTTTTATTTTATTTTTTATTATCCAGTGTCAATGAGGTCCTATAAGATATGACGACGGTTACGCCATTAAGTTTCTAGGGTGTTTTTAAAGCTAACAAATATATTAACAAATGTTGCTTTTGGTGGTTCAAAGGCGATATTTTTTTTATTGCTGTAGGACAGCAGACAGACTGACGGCCCGCTTAGAATTTAGCAGTTAACATCGCCTATGAGTCTATGCAACGCCAGTGGCATCGCGAACACGCTGCTGTCCCATAAGGGTACAGAAACTTGGGTCACTAATGCCGGAACACAACACAAGGTTATTATGGCGGCATTCTTAAGACCAAAGGTGGTCGCCATCCAGACGGGCTTGGGGCCCTACCGCGTAGCTAGGGTGGGTTGTTTTTTAATATTTTTTCGCCACCTCTGCACGGATAAACATTTAGAATAGAATAGAATAGATATATTGATGGGTTGCGCTTTATTAGGCGGTAAGCACTTGCCTCTTAGTTCAAAGAATTTTTTTTAACTCCGAATTAGTTGCTCGTCGTTTTATTATATGCAATTGAAAATTTTGTACATATATTTTTATACGCTACGCGTATTTTATAGAAAGTTTAAAAATACTCAAAAAAATGAAAGTTTTTATATTCTGAGAAATAGTTACTCAAACCTCAAAACTTGTGCTGATATGAGTACCTCTATCCATGAACGCAATGTATATAAGGGAAAAAATAAATTGAAATTGTCGCATTATCGTTTGAACTAAGTTTAGAGGAGATTGAATGTACATATACAAAAGAATAAAGATAGCAAATAGAGGGAGTCTCAGTAAGAGCACATGAGTAGCAAACGTACAGAGACCAAGCTTCTAAAGAGCAAGTAAAATTGTTACGTATTCTGATAGGGTTGGCACAGGAGGATTAAAATAAATACACAAAAATTTGTTAGGTTTTTTATGTACTACCCTAAGTTTGCCGTTGGCGATATAACATCACTTGAAAGGTAGCGTCAGCAAAAAAAGAAACTATATTTAAAATATTTTTAAAAATTTAGTTAAAAAAAATAGATACAATGATTTTATATACAAGATTTACCTTCATAGTAACTGACTCTTCAAATCTGATCACGCCTTACAGATACCGATATAATGCACACATGTTGACAAGTAGCAACATTAATGAAAAGTACAAAAGATGGGCTAAGCACGTGAGAAAAAAGATAGCTATAATTGGAACGACTTGAATTGAAGGATATTTCAATCCAATTTCGGTCAATTTAGACATCCAAGGTTACAAAAATTCCGACTAGGCTGAAAATTGGTAGGATGGTTCAATACACTATTATAAAGGAAATGTAAAAAGTCCTCATCGATCCGGCACTTGCAAAAAAATTTACTCGGGATCAAAATTCACAAAATTATCTATAAAAAACGTATATATACAGGTGACTTTGACAAACCCGTCCAAATTCACACAGAAGAATCTTTAGTAAAAGTTATGAGAAACATGAATTTTAGTTTAGTATCACATAGTACAAAAATGTTGAGTAATCAGCATCACAAAGTCATTCAAAGAACTCGCAATTTACATAATATGGCGCTAGAGTGTCAATGACCTCTCCATCTGACCTAGTAAAAGGCCGAGGACGGCGGCATTGCACCGGGCGAGCGAATACGCACTACTCATTTACACGGGAGAGACAGAGACAGGTAATAACAGGTTAACGTACGAAGGTTGCACCATAGCACTATTCTGTACGATTGAATTAATGATCATATATGAAATATTTTATGGTGAACATTTGACATACAATGTTTTTTGCAAAAATGGGTTCCTTGGTGTCGACATCACGAATGATGTGCAGTTTAGGGGTCAATTGCAGGGTAAAGCTAAGGTTGCCTCCAAAAAGCTAGGTGTGTTAAACCGGTCCAAGCAGTACTTCAGTTCAAGGCAACGGCTTGTGCTATACAAAGCACAGGTCAGACTGCATATCGAGTACTGCTCATATTTATGGTCCGGAGAACCCCGCCTGTCAGCTTAATACCCTAGACTCGATCCACAGACGGTCTAGATACGCTTGGACTTCGAAGAGATTTTGCGTCTCTTTGCGTATTCTACCGTCTATACAACGAGGAGTGTTCTGAAGAAATATTTAGAATGGTGGCCTCGTCGTCTTTCTACCACCGTACTGCCCGCCATCGGCTAGGTGTTCATCACCATTTCTTGGAGCCTCTTCTTTCTTGTACGAAACGGTTCTCAAGACCGCTCATGTTTCGTACTCTCAGGATCTGGAATGAGCTTCCGGCCGAGTTTTTCTCAGCGCAGTACGATATGGGGTCTGTAGAAATTCAAAGGCGTTATAAAATTTCCTTGAGGCCGGCAGCGCGTTGGTAATGCCTCTGGTGCTTCAAACGTCTATAGGTGACGGTAACCACCTGCCAGGGTGCGCCGTTTGCCTGTCTGCCGAACTCTAGCTATAAAAAAAGGACAATGCTAAAAATTAGAGTAGAATTGATGTGACAAAAAGTTGAGAATGTAGAATTGACTGCTAATAGAGGAGAATGGAAGGAGATGACATGTACTGACTCTACATGTGAGATAAGGATAGAAAGAAGAGCAAATGGAACGCGTTGAAGACTCGGTATCGCCAATGTTTATATGGTAAAAGTGTTTGAGTATTACAATGACTAACCGAAGGTTACTCGTGCTGGTAGCCGCTAGAGTATATGAGGGCTTATCAATGAACAAGGGCTAATCTGAGATGAGCCTAGTTTTCATTTTCTGTTTTAACTTTCCATCATAATCAAATATATGTAATCTTCGTAACAATAACATCATAAGCCAGCTATCAAGCCTTTTCCATTGGAATAAGTTCCAGCTATAAATAATAATACTCCTATAAGTAATACAAGAATGTTCTTCCATAGCCGCCATTTATAAGCTCCAAGTCCAGGGTATTCCCAGATGACGAGCAACTCAATTATTGCTGGGAATATGAAGCCCATGAAGGATAAGCAGAACGCTCCCAACTGTAACATTAGTTTACATTAGGGTTGCCAACCGTCCTGTTTTCCCAGGATATGTCCTAGTTTTTGTGGTGTTCTGGGATGTCCTGAATAGTTTTTAAGTAGCATCCTGTTTTTGAATATTCAAATATTTATTATTAAATATTAATATTTGTAACTAACTTGTTATACTCTCCGTGCAGAGGCGGAGTAAGAATAACCTCTGTGGTTGGGGTGGACCTATCGTAAAAGGCGACATAACCACTCTGGCTACGTGGTAGGGTCACAAGCCCCTCTGGATGGCTACTATCCTTGGTTTATAAGTATGCCGCCATAATAATCTTGTGTATGTCTATGGGACAGCAGCGTGTTTGCGGTGCCCCTAGAGTCGCAAACATACATAGGCCGTCTGCTGTTCCGCAGCAATAAAAAAAAACAAATTCTAACTAAATCTACTTTCTCTACGAATTAATTTAAGTATTGCAACTCTATTACTGCGTCCTGTTTTTAAACTAAATTGTCCTGGTTTTTCCAACATCATATCCTAGTTTCTTAAATTTGCGGTTGGCAACCCTAGTTTACATTATAACACAAAACCTATCAATACTTCATATAGCCTGTTCTTACATTCCGCCCTTCTACTTTCCTACAGTTTACCAGTTTTATCGATAATATCGAAGATGAAAAGAAGGTTTGAAATAGCCACTGCCCTAAAACTTAGCACTGTAACATTTTTTATTGCAACTGCAATTTTATTAAAACTGATGTAAAAATAATGGTTCATAAAAATTGCTTTCCTTTGATGTATTTATAGCCTATTTATAGCAATACCCACAAGTAGAAAATTTTTTCAAGAAAAACTGTTAA